>CM055841.1:35299818-35354818 GCA_029490765.1 Euthynnus affinis | reverse complement strand
AGTGGTTTGTTTGTTTGTTTGTTTGTTTGTTTAGATGTAAACATGTGGTCTCTCCTCTCCAGTGGTTTGTTTGTTTGTTTGTTTGTTTGTTTGTTTAGATGTAAACATGTGGTCTCTCCTCTCCAGTGGTGTTTCCTCAGGACTTGTTGGAGAAAGGTCTTGAAGCCAGTAACTTCGCCATGTTGGGTTTGGGCGACATCGTCATCCCCGGGATCTTCATCGCCCTGCTGCTGCGCTTCGACGTCAGGTAACACCTCACCTTCCTCCTCCTCCTCCTCCTCTTCCTCCTCCTCCTCCTCCTCCTCCTCTCCTTCTTCTTCTTCTGATGATGATGATGATGATGTTTCTCGGTCTGCAGCCTGAAGAAGAACAGCAGGACGTATTTCTACTCCAGTTTCCTGGCCTACATCTTCGGACTGGGCCTCACCATCTTCGTCATGCACACCTTCAAACACGCACAGGTGAGAGGCCAGGGGTCAAAGGTCACTGCTACAGATCCTGTTGCGACAGTGTGAAACACGTTTATAAAATATGATTGTTCAGTATTTTGTTTTATTTTGCTAATAATACATCATAATAAATTAAAGGTTTATCCATAAAATCATCAAAATCTCATCTTTAGATTTTAAATTTATCAGTATTTATTATAAAAAGTTATTATTTATTTTGTCAGTAAGTCAAACTATAAAGTGAATCTGTTGGCTGTTATCAAGTAAACATGACAGAAAGAGGAACTCTGTTGTTTTGTTTCTTTATTTTACTGGATAACATAGTTCCAATACAAAGCAAACATTAGCTAACGTTAGCTAATGTTAACAGCTGCTGAGCTAACGTTAGCATACGTAAGCTAACGTTTTTACTTTAAGAGTTCACCAACTTTTATGTAAACACTGTCACCTCTTGTCAATCAGATGTATTTGTCTTTTTAATTTATATTTACATTAGCTAACGTTAACTTATGTTAGCTCAGAAGCTGTTAGCTGACGTTAGCTTACGTTAGCTTACGTTAGCTCAGCAGCCGTTAGCTTACGTTAGCTCAGCAGCCAAAGAAGAGACTGAGAACTTGATCAGGATCTCTCAGATATCTGATACCTTTTAATTTTCATACATCATCCAGCAGTTTCTGATTATTACAGCTGAACATTTATCACTAAATATAATTAAACTTCATTCATATAATTTTATTTCCTAAAAATTCCCGTTTTGTTTCGTGTTATCAAAGCAAACTTCAGTTCTCATTTATCTGATACTGTGGAGCTTTACCTGTGCTGTTTATCACTGTGCAGTCATGTGATCTGTTTACTGTTAATTTATGTTTAAATTCAGACACGTTTTAATATTTATAATCTGCTGCGTCTTTATTCTTCTATTATTGATGAATCCTGTTTGGTTTTAATCCTTAAATGTAGATCTTTGACTCAGGCTGATTAATTCTTCTCAGTGTGATATAATCAGTCAGTATTGATCAGTATTGATCGGACTTCCTGCTTCCTGTCCGCAGCCCGCTCTGCTCTACCTGGTCCCGGCCTGCGTCGGCTTCCCCGTCATCGTCGCGCTGCTCAAAGGAGAACTCACAGAGATGTTCAGGTGAGTAACCATGGCAACCACGCACACACACACTCTGGTGGTCATGTGATGATCTGGGAGCTTAGTTACCGTTTGGTCACATGTTCAGTCGGTCTGCAGCGCTACTGCACGCGCTCAGTGGCGTCTGACTCACACACAGCTGAAGACGAGCTCCTCCTCCTCCTCATCATCACTGTGACTCCTCTGATGGACCGCAGCTCATCTCAGACCTTCACCTCCTCACTGCACCTCCTCTCCTCTCCTCCTCTATCCTCCTCTCTCCTCCTCCTCCTCCTCCTCCTCTTCCCCTCCTCCTCCTCCTCCTCCTCCTCTCCTCCTCCTCTCTCCTCCTCTATCCTCCTCCTCCTCTCCTCCTCCTCTCCTCCTCTTCTTCCTCCTCCTCTATCCTCCTCCTCCTCCTCCTCTCCTCCTCCTCTCCTCCTCTTCTTCCTCCTCCTCTATCCTCCTCCTCCTCCTCCTCCTCCTCCCCCTCCTCCTCTCCTCCTCCCCCTCCTCCTCCTCCCTCTCCTCCTCTTCCTCCCCCTCCTCCTCTATCCTCCTCCCCCTCCTCCTCTCCTCCTCCTCCTCCTCTCCTCCTCCTCCTCCCCCTCCTCCTCCTCTCCTCCTCCTCCCCTTCCTCCTCCTCTCCTCCTCCTCCTCCCCCTCCTCTCCTCCTCTCCTCCTCCTCCCCCTCCTCCCCCTCCTCCTCCTCCTCCCCCTCCCCCTGCTCCTCCTCCTCCCCCTCCCCCTGCTCCTCCTCTCCTCCTCCTCCCCCTCCCCCTCCTCTCCTCCTCCTCTCCTCTCTCCTCCTCTCCTCTCCTCCTCCTCCTCTCCTCCTCTCCTCCTCCTCCTCCTCTTCATCTTCAGGTGTTAGTAGTTGTGTTGTAGCTTTTTAACTTTTAGAGTTTAACGACTCTTCTTCTGTCTGTCTCCTTCCTTTTTCTTTCTTTTCCACCTTCCTCCTCCTTTTTATTTCCTCCTCCATGTTTCTCCTTACCCGTCCGCTCCTCTCTCTCCTCCCCCCCCTCCCCCCTCCCCCCGGGTAGCTATGAGTCATCAGAGGAAGTTCTTCCTGGTTCTCCCAGGCTCACTTCCTTCCCGACTGTCAGCGGCTCGCCCGCCAGCCTGGCTAGCTCCATGGATGCTGTGTCTATGGCGACAGGCTCCTCCCCCCGCCGCCGTCGGTTACAGCCCACCTCCATGTAGAGGCCCCGCCCCCCTCCCTCTTTAAACTGCCCCTCCTCTCTCACCTGGGCAGGTAAACAGCCCCCCAACCAGACCAGCTCATCCATCCCTCGTCTGTCATCACTTCATTCACACAAACTGTTTTATTGTTTCACTTCTGCAGAAATGTCATTAAATAGTAAACAGATGTTCATTTCTTACACATTCATGTTCATAGAACACGTTTCAAGCAGTGAAGTGTCTGTTTTGGGTTTTTTTTTATAACAAACTGAGACATTTTGAACAGAAAGTGATGACGTGTCGCACTGAGCCTGATCGCCTCCTGCTACCCTCAGAGCCGCGTTAGCTTCCTGCTAACGGCTCCGTCTGATCTAACTTACAGACACGAACACGTCTCATCCTGCAGCTTGTTGAACCAGACACCAAACAAACATTCACCGCTAGCTGCAGCATATTAAACACCGATAGGCTGTCAGCTGCTGTCAATCAAACACAGACACGCCCCCTCGCTGTGACGTCACTCGTCTGTTTGCTAACAGCTGTTCTGAAGCATCGAGTGTAGCGATTTGACCGTCGCCATGTTTGATTTTTGGAGCCAGAAGTGACCATATTTGGATGAGAGGGTGGAGCTAACAATAGCGCTAGCTGCTAGCGTGGTTAGCACGATGTATTACAATCCATGGTTAGCAGTGATAATGCTAATGCTAATTTCTGCTAGTGAAAAACTGATCATGTGACTCATTGATGGTCTTTTATTAAAACTAAACACTGAACAAGGCCTTTTTTAGGCAACCACAATGTTACAGTTAACTTTAGTGAGCTGAAAACACGCTGCAGCAGCTCATCACCATGGTTACGCCACGTAAGCAACGCTGTCCCTATAGCATACGCTGCTTCATCATCAGTTTTAAATGAAACGGGAGCATCATTCAGCCGCTGGCGCCGCCTCCTGCTGGCCGGCAGAGAGAACGTGGGCGGAGCCAGACGATACAGCTGCATCTGTTAATATTCAGTTAATCAATAGAATAATTGATTCCTCCTAATGAAGTGACTGCTGAACAGACTGATGGTCACATGATGATGATGATGATGATGTTTCTCCTCCTCTTCCTCTCCAGGTACGAGGAAACCTCTCCTGAGGAGGCGGGGACTAAAGATGACTCGTCAGACTCAGAGAAGAAGGACCAATAGCATCCATCGCTGCTCCTCCTCCCCACCCCTCCCCCCCTCCTCCCTCCTCCTCCTCCTCCTCCTCATCCAGCCTGCTGCCGCCACATTTCACCGAAGCCCCTCCCTCTCCCGCCTCTCCAGCTTCCTCTTTGTTGCCGGGGGAACGGGGCTCATGTTGCCAACGTGTTTGTCTCTGATAACGATGGGGGGGAACGGCTGCTGGTCTCCGCGGTAACGGCGGCGGCGGCGTTTATAATTAAAGGTTGTGTTAGGTTACAGCGTTCAGACTCGGTGCCTCCGCCGGCTGCACTCACACAGGAGCAATACGTCCCATCACAGATCAATAGTCTCTATCAATCGATCTGATCGTCTGGTGTGTCTGCGGCTCGTCAGCGTGTGAAGGAGCGGCTCGTTCTCGTGGAAGAATCCCAGTCAGACAGTCAAACTGGTGCTTTACTGGTTCTCCTCTTTCTCTTCTTGTTTCACGTCGAAGCCGCCGCTCAGACCGGAACCCGCCGTCTGTCTGCCGGCTTCTTCTTCTTCTTCTTCTTCTTCTTCTTCTTCTTCTTCTTCCCGCCGGGCCGCTCGTCACTCTGCCTTCTGCTTTCTCACGTCTGCGTTTTCTCTTCTGTTTCTTTGACTCTGTTTTAGTTGTTTTGTTTTTTTTTTGTGAAAGGCCAGAATTTTAAGATGAAAACTTGAGGTGAAAGTTTCCGTTTTTATCTGAATCCAGTCGGAACCAGCTCAGCTTATCAATAACTGATCAATAAACGATGATCAGCAGGCCTGTGGTGATCAGCAGCAGGAAGCAGGAAGTCGTATTTGTTCTCTGAATAGACGGTTTGTTTTCAGTTTGACTTCCTTTACAGCAGTGTTTCTCAACCTCTGGCTCCGGCCCCACAAACTGAAACTCGGCTGTTTGTTTTTTTTTCTCATTTTATTTTATTTTTTTAGGTTAAATACAAAAAAAAAATAAACATTATTTTGTGCAACAGAAAAAGTGTTTTTTTTTTTTTCTTTATTAACCCTTTAATGAGTTTGTGACCCTCAGATTGATCTCAGGAGTCCCTAACAGGTCCCCACACCTCAGTTTGGAAACACTGCTTTAAAGGGATTTCTGCTCTTTTTAATATTTCTGTTGAATCTCATCATGTCAAAGACGTGTTTGTGTCATTAAATAAAAGCAGCAAATCCTCACCAGACCTCAAATGATTGATTATAATCATAATAATTGCCGATTTATTTTCCTTCTCTTGAATAATTGATCGATCATTGAAGCTCTACAGACGGTTTTAAAGATCAATGGAAACCAACAACTGGAAAAACACGTTAAACATGAAATTCTTTGTTGGAAATGTGTCAAAAACTGTAAAGAGTTGAGCTTCATGTTCCTGTTTATCATTTTATTAAAAGCTGATAAATCAGTTTTCAGAGGTTTGAATCATTCAGACTTTAAATTAGAAACCAGCAGCAGAAACTGAAGGTGCTTCTGAACGCAACTTTTTTTGTTCTGAACAGATTAAAACGTTTAAAGAACGCTGGGAAACGTTCATAAATAAATAAATAAATAAATAAAGGACCAAAATGTTTGAGCTGCTCTCTTCAGGTTAAATAAAGTTTGTTTTCAGTCTTAAAGTTCTGGCCTGTTGGAGGAGTAAAGGGAGGAGGAGGGACTGAACCTCCTCTGCTGAACACTTCCAGTCTTCATTCTCAAACCTGATTGGCTGAGAGGCTGTGAAGGGGGCGGAGCCCTGTGGCCTCCTCATCCAATGAGCTGTGAGAATGAGTCAGAGCAGCGAGACGTGAAGGTTTTTATTGTTAGAGATAAAAATATCACAAATCGTAGTTAGCTTCACGACTTCCTGTCAGCGGAGGAGGAATCCGCTGGACGGACAGGAAGTAGACTTCTGATCAATACAGCTGAATGGTTATTTAAATGATCTGAATTATTCTGATGATTCGTCAGAAATGAAAGATGGAGACCGCTGAACGATCCAAACCGTCTTTACGATCCGCCGCGTTCTCCTTCAGGTCAGTTTGTGTTGGAACAAAATGGCGGCGTGAAGGCGGGAAGTCGTTGTGAATGTGACGGACGTTTAATGAGAGCTGCGCGCTGGACTGGAAATGCGAGGAGAGTTGCTCGCTGGTCTGGTGAGTTCCCGCTCAGACTGTCGCAGATTTTAAATCGCTTTTCTCAGCGTGAAACTTTTACAAACATAAAACCTCCACGGATCAAATATTCATAACGGAAAAAGTAACTGACGTTTGCGGTTTTCCAGACGTGTGTTAACGTGGAGGTTTGACCACCGGGAGAAACGCTGCCTATCAGCTGTCAATAAACATCCATGGATGCATCAGGCCAGAATCTGACAGCAGCATATTTACTATAATTCCTGCTGTTAAAAATAATAATAATAATATTTTCTTTCTTTTCAAAGAATACATTTTCTTTGTGACTGTTTTTATTTAAACAGTAAAGTTTCTGTTCAGTTTAAAAACAGCTTTCCGCTGTCAGACTGGAAATGTTCAGCTCGATGTTTCTTCATGTTGACGCTTTATTATTATTAAGAAATGCACAGTTTTTTGTATTTTGATGTAAAATAAAAATTTGAATAATAAAAAAAAAAGTAAATCATGCTCATGTTCAGCTCAGTGAAGTTCGGTATCCCTTCATCATTTGAAATATTAATGTACCTGAAATGTTTTTGTTTTCTTTCTCTCTGGTTGTATTTTTGTGCAGGACGTCGTTTTACGGCCTCGTTATATCTATTTATTTGCAATAAACTTTTTGGTGTTTTGATCACCGTATAGAGAAGCAAAACTCTCCTGAGTCCGTCTGGTTCTTTCTGTGTAGACGCAGTTTGGAGAATTTAACATGATTTTACATTTCTAACAGTTTCAGAGGATTTATGTTGAAGTAAATGTGCTAATAATAGTTTAAAAACCTCATTTAAAACGTATATTTGTTCATGTATTTTTTATAATGGAGTAAATGAAAGAAACCAGAGTCATTACAATGAGGCATAAATGGTATTTATTTATTTATTTGTTTGTTTGATAAGGACAGAACTGCTTGATTTAGCAAGAAAGCTGATTTACGTCTGTTGTCCTGAAGCAGGAAACAAAACGTAAATACAAACACACAGAAACTTTAAAGAACTTTAAACTCATGTAATTTCAGCTGCTCTGTGTCTCTAAATATAAACAATACCAACAGACGGAGTGTGATGACGGTGTTCAGGATCAACACTGATGAAGTCAAAACTATCACACTGACTTTATTTTGAAGGAAAACCAACAGCGGCTGTATTTCTGATGAAAGCTCGCCTTCTTTCATTCTGACTGATGATATTCTGCATCCTCTGTTGCCACGGTAACGCTGATGCTAACTTGCAAGTGGAATCATAAACGGCACTAAGCGAGACAGCCTTACCGACATCTACCAAACCCGGAACCTGTCAAAGACTGAAAAGCTGCTGCTTCACCCACAACACCCTGTTCAGTGAGCTTCAGCCCCTCCCATCAGGCCCACGTCTTCAGGCCTCCAGCTGCAAAGGTAACAGAGGCAGGAGTTCCTTTCTCCCATCAGCCATCGCTCTCTATAACACACAGCAGCACATCAAACCCTCCTGGTCCTCACAGCAGTACTGTAGTCAGTGCTGTTGAGTGTGTTCAGGCTATAATGTGGGACTTTTACATATAAATGAACGTCTGTTACATTCAAAACCAAACGACTTCACACAAAGCTGATTAAACCTTCACCACCAACTAAACTTCTCTGTATTTCACAGTATACAGAGTTTTTAATCTGGTGTCTGTGGCAGCTTTCCTGTGTGATGCCTTTTACATCAGCCAGTGATGGTTGGTTTGTGCACCCAGAGACTTCCACCAGCAGAGCCGCCCAACGTCTGCTTTACCCTCCACTAACCTGAGGGATATTTAATCATTTGGCTCTTCTAGACTTTCCCAATGTAATCAGACCATATAAATCAAATCCTGATAGTGAAATGAATAATTCACTGTATTGGGACTTTGCTACAAGTTTGTCTATCAGCAATAATTAATGATTATCAAAGATAATTCTAGATGAAAATCAACAGACATCATTAATAAGAATAAATAATAATAGGGTGCCATCCTGGCGTCAGAGAAAAGATTGCCAGTTCAGTCTCTAAATGTCCTCAGCTATCAACTGGGAAGTCTGATAAATAATGAAAGTTAATAACTGAACCAAAATGACCATAATAATAGGATTTTGGAGTTCTTTGCAGAGCAGAGGTTGGCTAAACTCATTCTTGCACAACATTAAAACAGACAAAGTGTAGATCCAAAAGCATTTATTTAACAAAAAGGTAAAAGATTCAGTCTCTTGGTGACGCACATGTAACAGACAATATGGCTGACAAAGAGAACAACACAGACAAAAGAATCAAAGTTTGAAAACTGGCTTTTCAACCTCTTAACTGTGTGCTTTTCTGTTTAAGGCCAATCGCTGCAGACTGAAGCTGCTGGACAGGAAGTGGTTAGTTTCATGCAAGGCCTAGTTACTGGATGTAACAGGTGCTAACATGCTAACATTAACTTAGCCGTGTGGCTATGCACTAACCTGACCATGAACAAGACATCACAGAAATAGTTCACTGAATAAAATTAGCCAAATCAATACATGTACAATACATTCATTAAATTAAACAGTGCTTAGCCCTGCTATGCTGCACTCTGGGCTGTAAAGTATACCCCAGGGGCTGCAGGGGTATACTTGCATGTAACATGTAACATGCATTTATCATTGTTCCAGAAAATAGTCTGGTACAGTTCACTGTGTTCAAATAAAAAGCAATAATCTGCTCTAACATGGTGAAACAACAATATCAGGTCATGTGATTAGAAAATGAAACAAAAATATTAAAGCGGTGCCCAAAAACGGCACATAAATGAAAAATCTGCAGAATTTTCTCCCAAACAAACAGTAACTTGAATCCCGTCAGACGTGAGGAAGGATGCAGGATGTTAACCATTTTACAGCTGAACAGTAGTGACGGGGAGTGGCTGACATGTACTCACAGAACTAGAGTTACATCAAGTGAACTACTATTTACTCTCACTGCCAGAAGGGGGACACACAAGTTCCACACTGCAGGTCTGAGTCTCTATGGATTACTGTTTCCTGTATCATCACTTGGTGGCGCTGTTTCCTTCTTTGGATGTTGAACTTGATTTCAACAATTAAGTTAAAGGAAAAAGAAAACAAAGACAATCTAAGAGAAGGAAATTTCCTGGAAAGAACCAAGAACTTTATCACTAATTTATAGAACAAAACAAAGAACACAGATTCAATCAAATATGACTCATTTATACACAAAGACAGAAAAAGAACTAGAATAAAAATAGATGTTCTGCATGAAGCTGAAGCTTGACACAGGATAAAAACACTGCAAGTTCATTTATTTCCACACATGTTTAGTAGAATTTGGTCTTTGTTTCCCACCACCATCATCCCACCACCCTCCCTTCACAAGTCTAGAAAACTTCTCCAAACCAACGTTACACAATGTTTTACACTAAACTAACACACACATACAGGAAGAACGCAAAGCAGAAAAACACACATTAGATTCACATTCAATAATGGTCTCACTCTCTCCCAGGAGTAATCCTTCTCCTGCTGACAGTCACAGGAAATTCTCTTCTGCTTCATTCATTAGTTTTAGTCCTCGTTAACTCTCAGTGTGATTCTGAGACGCTTGATAAATATGGGCCCAGGGTCAGAGTCTGACTTATAACACCTGTTTTTCATCTTTTCTGCATCAAACAGCTCATGTATAACACATCTGTAAAGTGCTGATTCAACAACATCCAGAGATAACTGTTCAGTTTGGAGTCAGTTAAGAGACTTAAGTGAAGATGACAAAATCCAGATCCAGACTCCGGTCCAGATGGATCATCAGGATCCAGCTGATCCTCTCTCAACACACTCCTGGATGTTCACTCACACTCTCACAGAGATCAATGCCAGTACTCCCATCTGATGAGAGAAGAAGAAACAACAGAGGTGATAAATCAGTGTTTAGTGAGACTCACTTCATCAGCTGTCAGTCAGTGATGCAGCACATCCAGTATAAAGAGCAGCAGGGACTTCAGTCCTGTTCAGACCAGAAGTGGAACAGCTGTGCAGCGTAGCTGCTTCCTTTCAGCTCTCATGTTAACGTGTTGGAGTGAACACACTGAGCTCCAAGCTCACACACCTGCACAGACTTTTGCTATCAAGTGTGTTTCCTCTGCAGATTTCACTGAAGTACACAGAGGAAATAAAGTGCTGAGAGTCATGAACACATCATTACTGCAGAAACAGAGACATTCACTCATCAGTTTACTGATGGATTTACTGTTGATACATGTCAACTGTTAGAAAAGTTGAAAGCTACAGAGTCTCTGTGGGATTTGAAGATCTTTGCTGCTGTTAAATCATCACATGACAATCAGTCAGAGCTCTCAGCTAAACAGCTGCTGTGATTCCTGGACTTCAGCAGAGGTTCTGGTCTGTATAAAGACCACATGGTTACTAAACATAATGATGCTTCTGTCAAATCAGAGCCAGTGATTTGCAGGCTGCAGTCAGACAGATCTTAGAGCTCTGACAAAGATGAACTGATCAATTCTTTAGTGTTGAAATGAGAGAACAAACACTTTCAGATCAGATTTGATGGTAGGACAGTTTGATGATGAGGACCACTGTCTCTATACATCTTGTAAGGCTGTCAGCTGGAATCCAACTTTATTTCCTGCAGACATCAACAACAACAACAACAACAACAACAACAGTCGTCTTCACATCAACTCAAACACATGATGACAACAAGCTTCTGGCTGATCTGATTGGCTGACTGCTCTCTCTCTCTCTGTCTTTCTGTCCAATCCTGAAGCCTGTCACCATTCTCCTCTCACAGCTTCACTGAGGAAAGCAGCCACTGAGAAGGTTCACCAGGAAATACTGGATCTTTGCTTTGATACTAACTGTGTTTAATACAAGACTGCTGAAACCAGCACAGACTGACTCCAACTCTCTACTCACATCAGAGTCTCCAGTTTACAGTCTGGACTCTGCTGAAGATCAGACAGCTGCTTCACGTCTTCACTCTGCAGGTTGTTTTCCCACAGATCCAGCTCTCTCAGATGGGATGAGGGGTTGGACTTCAGAGCTGAGGCCAGAGAATCACAGCTCATCTTTGACAACCTGCAGTGCCACAATCTGAATAAAGCATAAATGACGTCACTTTAGAAAACAAAGTTCCTTTTTTAAATCATTCAATGTTTCATAATCAGTTCAGATGTGAAGAAGGTTTAGAAGCTGCTGGAACAGCCTTCAGAGGATCTGAGAGGAGCTGAAAATATACAGATTTTTGAACATAAACTAAAAACCATCTGTTTAGTCTGGCTTTTATGTAGTATTTTATCATTTGATGGTTTTAGTATTTACGCTTATTCTATTTATCATCAATATTTATTTTATTTTGTGTATAAACATTTTACTGTTGATCATTATAAATTATTTTATTCTATTTAATTTTTTATTAACATTTTAC
This sequence comes from Euthynnus affinis, assembly GCA_029490765.1. Lineage (NCBI taxonomy): Eukaryota > Metazoa > Chordata > Actinopteri > Scombriformes > Scombridae > Euthynnus > Euthynnus affinis. The sequence continues at coordinate 35,343,314 of CM055841.1, read as the reverse complement.
TATTTTACCAATCTATTTACAGTGTGTAGTATTTGATAACTTGCTTGTATTATCTTTAATTATTTATATTTTATTATCTTTACTACCCTTTTTTACTGTTGTCTTATTTATTGAAGCTTTTTTGCTTTTTTAATTGCTTTGGTGTTCATTAGTCTCTAAATCCATTTTTAACATCCTATGTTTTGTCAGTCGCTTGTACAGCACTTTGAATTGCATTTTATTTGTTTGAAAGGTGCTTTATAAATAAAGTTTGATTGATTGATTGATTGATAGAATGTAGAAGTTTCTAAAATGGAAACTCCAAACATCTGAACCCAACAGGATGCAGGTTAAAAACTGTCAAATACAAACAGTGAAAAAGAGCTCTCATTAATATTAATGACAACATGTTGTACAAACTCATGTTGTGCAGCCAAACACAAGTAGACTTTCTATTGGTTAGAGGGAGTAAGCCCCGCCCCTCCAGGTAGAAGATGACGACACAGTGGCAGAAACAGCAAGAGCTTGACGAAGCTACTCAGCCCCAGATTTGCTGTAAAACGTGGTGTTTGACAAGGTTGCCCAATTTCCCCATATTTATTTTTTCTAGCTGCCCAACTCCTATGTGTTCATATCAAGTGTAGTAATCTGCAAGGTATCTCTATTGCTGACAGAAATGTTTTAATCAGCCAACTGGCAGACGACACAACCGTGTTTTTAAGGGACAGCTCTCTAGTATCTTTAGCTGTAGATATTATAGAACAGTTAACGGAACATCTGGTCTTCGTTTGAATCTTAAAAAATGTGAACTAATGGCTATTAAAGACTGTAGTCAATCTCTAACATCCCAGTAAAGAATTCTGTTACTTATTTAGGTATCATTATCGATAAAAATGAATCCCAAAGATGTTTGAACAACTTCACCTCAATAATTGATAAAACCACAAAAAGATTTACCCAGTGGCTTTTACGTGACTTACCTATAAGAGGTCGAATACTCCTTTCAAAGCGGAGGAGATATCAAGGTTAACATATGCTGCCTTATCACTGGGAGTTGAAAGTGATGTGTGTAAATCTATAGACAAGATTTTATTTGACTTTGTTTGGAAAAACCAGACTCACTATCTAAAAAAATGTGTGTTAATGAATGAATACAATAAAGGTGCTTTAATCTCTTGGACTTCACCCCCCTAAACTACACCTTCAAAATTAATTGGATTAAGCGTTACCTAAAGCACCCAACCTCTTTATGGAACTTTATTCCCCATTATACACTGTCAGTGAACTTACATCAGAGTCTCCAGTCTACAGTTTGGACTCTCCAGTCCAGCAGCCAGATGCTTCACTGCTGAGTCAGACAGACGGTTGTAGCTCAGGTTCAGCTCTCTGAGATGGGAGGGGTTGGACTTCAGAGCTGAAGCCACAACTTCACAGTGAGTCTCTGAGAGTCCGCATCCAGCAAGTCTGTAATGCAGATAACATACATACAATATACACTTTAATAATAAATATAGATTCCAGGCATTTTGATGACTAAACAAACTAAGATGTGATGAATAGCTCATTAATCACAAGGATGGTGGTTTGAAACTTCAGCTATCAGGCTCCTCTCTTGTGGAACCATCTCCCAGATTCGGTCCGAGGGGCAGACACCCTCTCTATGTTTAAGAGTAGGCTTAAAACTTTCCTCTTTGATAAAGCTTAGTTAGGTCTGACCAGGCTCACCCTGGATCAGCCCTTAGTTATGCTGCTATAGGCCTAGACTGCCCTTAGTTATGCTGCTATAGGCCTAGACTGTCCTTAGTTATGCTGCTTGTTGACTATTGTTGTTGTTGCTGTTCTCTTTCATTGTTGTTGCTGTTCTCCCCCCCCCCCCCCCCCCCCTCTCTCTCTCTCTCTCTCTCTCTCTTAACCCTAACGGTCAAGGCAGATGGCCGCCCACCCAGAGTCGGGGTCTGCTTTAGGTTTCTTCCCGTTAAAGGGGAGTTTTTCCTTCCCGCTGTCACCAAGTGCTGCTCATGGGGGGAACTGTTGGGTTTCTCTTTCTGTAATTTAAAGAGCGTGGTCTAGACCTGCTCGATGTAAAAGTGCCCTGAGATGACTTTGTGTTGTGATTTGGCGCTATATAAATAAAATTGAATTGAATTGAATTGTTTAGTTTAAGGGTTTGTTATGAGGAAAATGTCATCTGAGACACTACTGCATTTTATTTTATAGGAACATCATCTGTCTCATTGTGTTTTTGGGGTTTCTAGTTTTTTGTTTGCTCTGTGTTTCCTTCCTGTGTTCATGTACTCCTCCCCATCCTGCTTTTCCCTCCTCACTTTCCCTTCACACCTGCCCTGCATCAGCCTCGTTAGTCCTGCCCTGCTCCCTATGTCTTCACCAGCCAATCAGCTTCTCTCCTGTTCTCCTGCTCCACCTGCACCTCATCCCCTCTTCAGTTTAGTTTGTATTTAAGTCCTGGTTTTCAGTTCAGCCTTGTTGGATCCTTTGTTCTGTTCAGTTTTGTTCAGCCTGCATTCAGACCAGGATAAAGATTTATTCTTCAGCTTCCTGTTGCCTGCAGTCTCCTGTGTTTGGCTCCACCTGTTCTGCTCTTCACAACATACCTGACACAGAGGGATTTTCAGCCTCATACAAACTTTTATTTACTTAAAATGTGTTTTCTGCTGACAGACAGCAGACTCACCTTCCCTCCCTGACTATATCATCCATGACACAGAGTAAATTAGGAGAAGGAATACAAAAATAATACTCTTTCTAGTGAATGATGAAAATTGTTTTATGCTTCCTTTTATTAATCAGGCTTAATCCAAGAATCTAAACAGACTGAGAATCAGAAAGCAAATCAAATCTAAACTTGGGAGTGATATTACACCTGAGTTGGTTCTGTTATTTGTCTTGAAAGCTGAAGATATTTTGCTGGATTTGTATTAAAGCCAAAGGAAGAAAACTAGAAGGTGAACAATAAACTGTAAAATCATTATAAATAAACAGAATAAGTGTGTTTACTAATGTGAGGTATAAACACACCAACAATAATCAGTTTTTCTTGCTCTCATATCATTTGAAACATGTGAAGAACATTTGAAGTGAAGCACTATAAGTCAGAGTCGTCGTGTTCACATCCACAAACCCTCAGTGGGATAGGTGCTGGATACTAAATCTATTAAACTGGGATACAAGGAGAACTCACACACTGGAATCACAGCTCCATTTCAATTTACTGGAAACATTTCAACTGATTACAGGTCTTCCTCAGACAAATACCCACAGGAGGGAAATGAAGGATATTTCTATCAAAATGACCAGTGACATCATCAATGTGTCAAGATATCCTCATCACTATGAAAATAAAAACATTCATGTGAATAGAAATATGTTTTCCTTGTGATAAGGATATCTTGACACATGTGAATGTGCTTGCAGGTACTCCTTGTAGTGAAGCACTACTCAATGTAGAACTTTGGCAACAAGCAGGTGTAACACATGTTTAACACTTTGATAGTGTGCATGTGTGAATCTTTACTGTAATACTGATGGCAGCTTTATAATGTTGATAATCACATCTGGACTTACTGAGCCTTTCTGCAGTTCCTCACAGCTGGGATCAGTCTCTGTTTTCCCTCGTCTGATGTGATGTACTCTCTCAGGTCCAACTCATCCAGAACCTCCTCTGACATCTGCAGCATGTAGGCCAGAGCTGAGCAGTGGATATCAGAGAGTTTCCTCTCTGGTCTGTTCTCTGACTTTAGGAACTCTTGGATCTCCTGATGTACTGAGCGGTCGTTCATCTCCATCAGACAGTGGAAGATGTTGATGCTTCTGTCAGGAGAGATATCCTCACTGTTCATCTTCTTCAGGTTGTTGATGACTCTCTGGATGGTTTCTGGACTGTTCTCTGTCTGACCCAGCAGGCCTCCTAAGAGACTCTGGTTGGACTCCAGAGAGAGGCCATGAAGGAAGCGAACAAACAGGTCCAGGTGGCCATTTTCACTTCTGAGAGATTTCTCCATGGCTCCCTCCAGGAAGACATCCAGAAATGTGGAGTAGTAACTGTAGAAGTCCTCTGTGTTCCTGCTGATGTAACAGTGGTGCATGTAGACTGCAGCCAGAAACTCCTGAACGCTCAGATGAACAAAGCAGTAGACTGTTTTCTGGAAGATCACACTCTCTCTTTTGAAGATCTGTGTACAAACTCCTGATAGCACCGAGGCCTCTGTGACATCAAGACCACACTGCTCCAGGTCTTCTTGGTAGAACATGATGTTTCCTTTCTCCAGATGTTCAAACGCCAGCCTCCCCAGCTTCAGAAGAAGTTCCCTGTCAGCCTCCGTAAGCTTCTGTGGACTCATCTCATGTCCTTCATACTTGTGCTTCTTCCTCTTTGTCTGAACCAGCAGGAAGTGTGAGTACATGTCAGTCAGGGTCTTGGGCAGCTCTCCTCTCTGGTCTGTAGTCAACAGGTGCTCCAGAACTGTAGCAGTGATCCAGCAGAAGACTGGGATGAGACACATGATGTGGAGGCTCCTGGATGTCTTGATGTGTGAGATGATTCTGCTGGACAGATCTTCATCACTGAATCTCCTCCTGAAGTACTCCTCCTTCTGGGCGTCAGTGAAGCCTCGTACTTCTGTTACCCTGTCAACACATGTAGGAGGGATCTGATTGGCTGCTGCAGGTCGGGAAGTTATCCAGATGAGAGCCAATGGAAGCAGATTCCCCTTGAAGAGGTTTGTCAACAGCACGTTGACTGATGACTTCTGTGTGACATCAGACACAACCTCCTTCCTGTTGTTGAAATCCAGTGAAAGTCTGCTTTCATCCAGGCCGTCAAAGATGAACAAAACTTTCCAGTCATCGAGCTTCTCTGCTGTGACCTTCTGTAATGTTGAATGGAAATCATGGATCAGCGTGAGGAGACTGTACTGCTCATCTTTGATCAAGTTCAGCTCCCTGAATGAAAGCAGAATCACCAGACTGATATCTTGGTTTTCCGAGCCCTCTGCCCAGTCCAGAGTGAACTTCTGTACTGAGAAGGTTTTTCCAACGCCAGCGACGCCGTTCGTCAGAACGACTCTGATGTGTTTCTGTTGGTCAGGTAAGGGTTTAAAGATGTCGTGACACCTGATTGGAGTGTCATGGAGGGTCTTCATCTTGGAAGCCGTCTCAAGCTGCCACACCTCATGTTCGGTATTAACGTCTTCACTCTGTCCCTCTGTGATGTAGAGCTCAGTGTAGATCCTGTTGAGGAGGGTTTCACTTTCTGCTTCATCAGTTCCTTCAGTCACACGTTCACATCTCCTCCTCAGACTGATCTTATGTTCATCTAAAACCTCCTGCAGACCACTTTCTGCTGAAAGAGAAGAAGAAAATGTATAATTAAAAAGAAATATGTGTGACTGTGTTAATGTTCAGTAGGATAGAGGAGGTAGATTCCTGTCCTGTTTTCAGAGATGATGACATCAGCAGACAGATCTTCAGTCTTACTTTGTACAGTGCTGGTCTGACTGTCTGTCTGCAGTCCAGGTCTTGTTGTGGATCTCCTCTCCGTCTCTCTGTGGACATGAACACATTCTTTATGACACATGACATTAGTGGAGGCCAACCAACAGCTCACAAGTTGATGCAGCTCTTTCCCTTCATAAACAGTCCAGACTGTCAGTATTTGGACAGTTACACAGTTTGTTGTTCTTCAGGCTCTGAGCTTCATCATATCCAATTTAAATAAAATAATATAAACTATAATTACAAGTGTTCAAAAGGATGCAGGATTTAAAATATTTTGCATAAAAAAATCCACTTTTCAAATGTTTCATGAGGAGGGAAATGGATTCATCACATTTGTTAGACCACAAGGATTCACACAATGTGTTTTGGTCAGTAAGTCAATGTAAACATGACTTTTGTGTGTTAACTATAAAACTCCACAGGGCTCCTTTAAGCTACTATGAGACATTAAAAGTCAGGAAAAATAAGCAGGAGGCAACTGAGCAAAACAGAAAAGTCCACTTGTGAAAAATAACAGACTGCTGCTCTTTCGTCTTGTGTTGTGCTGCTGAACAGAGAGCTCTGCTAAATATCTTCATAATGCATCTTTTCATGTGTGTTTCTCTCTCTCACTGTTTCTGCTATAATCTCTCTCCCTCTGTGTGAGTGTGATACAACACTTTGACACATTTGACTTTTCCCAAACGTTAAATGTCAGACTCAGTTTCCTCTGCTGCAGTGGTCGGTCTGCAGTGATAAATCAGCTGCAGCAGGCTGTTTCTATACATTTACATGACTTCCTCCCATATTTAGTGTCTTTGAACAGGAACACGTTAAGACACATTCTGTATTGCAGGAGACCAAACACTCAGTTTTCTTCCATTTTACCTGCACAAAACCCCGGTGCAGTCCTTTAGTAAATAAGGAGACACAATGTGACTTGTTACTAAATCCTTAGTAAATATCACCCTGGGTTACCTGCTACTACTTTACATTGTTAGACTGGAAAATCAAATAGCAATAGCAGCCCTGTCTCTGTCTCTGGTTAACATGTACATGAAGATCTGTTCTAGATTACAGCTGAATGGAAGCTAGTTCATTATTTCTTTCCACTGTGTTTCCTTCATATCTACACTACAACCTTAATGAAACCGTCTCACTGAATCATCTTCAGGTCAGTTTACAGTAGAAACAGTCTCTTACTTTGTGTCTGAGGGTCCAGGTTCATTACTGAAGTGTAGAGGATAATCTTTAGACTGGTCACTCTTCAGAGACAGACAGCTGGATATCACAGACTCTGCTCCGTCCTGCTCTTCCTCTGAATTCTCCATCTTCTGGAGTCTGAGAGGTAAAGCGGTAACACTGGAGACACACACACACAGTAATCATTATTTGCTGCTCTGATATTAACACTCACCCTGCCTCACACTGTTTTTCTCCTTCTGTTCTCTTGACTTTCAAATGGAGTCTGACTGAATACTTTCAACTTTACTCCCTACCTGTTTACTCCTCCCCTCTTCTTCTTAACTGGAAGTTGTGTATGTGTGTGTGTGTGTGTGTATGTGTGTGTGTGTGTGTGTTTGAATGAGATTTCTGAAAAGCTTTTTGACGGTTTGCTCTCTGTTAGGTACAAACTCAGACACAAAGACTTCCTCATTCAACAACAGTTCAAAATAATAATAATAATAGATTTATATTCAAACATTAGAGTTCTCTATCTCTCATCTACAAATCATACAGCAATAAACAAACCCCAAAGTTACTAAAGACCTTTTTTAAATTATGAAACAAAACAAACTTACAATTAACAGTTCAAACTGCTGAAGGCAAAAACTCTCCACTCGACTTTTATCAGGAAAGTGTTTGCTACAGATGAGCTGTTTCCTGGAATGACTCAGCGCTCCACCTGTAGAGGAGGCGGGACAGATAGATGGTATCTGAACACCACTCTGACCTGTTAGAAGACAGTTGTTGAGTTATTTCACCATTTCTGCAATTTGAATCTGTTTAGAGCTGCAACTAGCAATTATTTTCATTATTTATTTATCGATTAGTTGTTTGGTCAATAATATGTCAGGAAATGGTGACAACTGTTGAACAGTGTTTCCTAAAGTGTGTTGTTTTGTCCACGACCAAAAGTTTACTGTCATAGAGACTAAAGTAAATATTCACATTTAAGAAGCTGGAATCAGAGAATTTGTACATTTTCCTCTTACAAAACTCAAAACAATTAATCAATTAGGCTCTCAAATTAAATAAATTTCATTTTCTAAAAATACAATTCAACATAAAGTATCTGAATAATAAGGTTTCTGATAATAAAATGACTGATAAATATATATTTATTGGGTTTAAATAGAGAAGTTCTTCAAAGGGAATTCTTAACACGACTAAGTGCACCTGCTCTGCCTGCCGTCATCTTCAAGTTCCTCCCTCCTTCAAACATGAGAGTTCTCTAAACATTATAATGAAATAAAAATATCATATACAAAAAGCCCTGAAGTTACTAAAGACAAATTTTAAACAAGGAAACAAAACAAACTTACTGTTAACAGTTCAAACTGGTGAAGACAAAAACTCGATGTCAGGAAAGTGAGGAATGAGTGGAATGAGTCCGAGCTCCACCTGTAGAGGAGGCAGGACAGGTAGATGGTATCTGAACACCAGTCTGACCTGTTCAAATGTCTTGTTTTTGTCCACAACCCAAAGATATAAGATAAGTACTGTCATAGAGACTAAAGAAACCAGAAATTATTATTTTTTAAATTATTTTTAAATTCAGAAGCTGGAATCAGAATTTTGAGATTTTCCTCTTAAAAAAACTCAAAACAGTTAATCAATTAAAATATTGGCTGTCAAATTGAATCATTTTCTGTTGAATCAACTCAACAGCTAATCAATTAATTGTCTAAATGTTGCATCTCTGTCTGTGTTCATTATGGCATACTTAAGTTTATCTTTGTACCAACAGAGGGGGCCAAATATTTTCTAAGGACAAACAGGGAAAGATGGAGGAAAATCTTTGTCCTCCAGGAGCACTGCTGGACGCTGCTGTGTACTAGTTTAGTCTATTTCATCAACTATGTGGACTATGTCTTGGATTGCTTTTTTCTTCTTAGTGTGTGTGTTTCATTTATTGTGTTTGTTAAGTTTTGGACAAACACTGCAAACCCTCTGCTCTTAACCCTTCTCTCTTTTTTGACATTTCATAGTCAAATTGATGAAAAGAAACATCTCTAGCTAGATTTACTCTCCTCATGTTTTCAAATGTCTTTTTTCATGTATTTATTTCTCCTTGTGTGTGTTCAGTCTGTACGGATCGCTGTTTTCTTGTATCGTCACTTGTTGGCGATGTTTCCTTGTTTGTTCTTTTTTTTATTGCAGCTAATTTCAGCAATAAAGTGAAAGAATAAAGAAAACACAGACTATCTAAAATGAGTACATTTCCTGGAAAGAACCAGTTTCCTGGAAACTTTGAAGAAATGAATCAGAAATGATAAGAATAATGGAGCTTTAAAATAAAGCGTGAGCAGAAACTCAGATGGCGTCCTGGTGGTCCAGTGGTTCCACAAAAACATCCTACAGATCCACAGAAACACAACAAAGAACACAGATTCAATCAAATATGACTCATTTATACACAAAGACAGAAAAATAACTAGAATAAAAATAGATGTTCTGCATGAAGCTGAAGCTTGACACAGGATAAAAACACTGCAAGTTCATTTATTTCCACACATGTTTAGTAGAATTTGGTCTTTGTTTCCCACCACCATCATCCCACCACCCTCCCTTCACAAGTCTAGAAAACTTCTCCAAACCAACGTTACACAATGTTTTACACTAAACTAACACACACATACAGGAAGAACACAAAGCAGTAAAACACACTTAAGATTAAAATTTAAAATGCACAGCATTTGTCTCTGAAATAAATAAAAAAATATATAATTACAACATTAAAAACCTTTAAATGACGTATACTCCTCCAAAAAAAGACAAAAAATCATCAATCAGCAATTATTTTCATCATTATTTAGTCATCATCCAGCAGGCTGCAGGCCGCAGCTTCGCCGCTAAATGGCGCCAAATCCCGCACGCTGCTCCTTTATGAAGAGAGGCTTTCCTGACCCGGAAGTGCTTCCTTACTTCCGGCTCTGCGCAGGTCAGTTTCTGTTTCAGCCGCTCAGGTGAAGCTATGGGGGAGGCAGATGTAACGCTGAACCAGACCGACGAGAAACCTCCGGACTCCGGGTTGGTCCCCGGGGAGGACTCGGTGGTCTGGAGCCACGAGGTGGAGGTCTGTCTGTTCCACGCGATGATCGGACACAAACCCGTCGGTGAGGCTCCGCGCGCGGCTAGCAGCTGCTAGCATCAGCCGTTAGGTTAGCTCCGGTTCCTCCAGTTTATCACACCGCTGGTTGTCAAACTGGGGGGTCACGGACCACCCGGGGGTCTTTAAACTGCCTCTAAAGGGTCCAAGTTAATAATAGAAAACTGTTAACATCAGCAGAAAGAAGATTTACTGGAAATAATTTAGTTAAAGAGGATAATGAGGCTGATTCAGACACATTTACAGTCTTTTTAGCATCAAATTCTCCTCTTTGTGTTTCCCTGTTGAGCTGCAGGTGGAAGTATAGAAACAAAAAGAGGGACTTTGGCACTAAAAAGACTGTAACGTTGAAAGATATCTACTGGATTTGACTCATTTGGACGCTGAAGCTTCATATTAGCTTCACATAAACTTTGAAATACATCACTTCCAGCAGCTACAACAGTAACATGCACACAGCAGCTTCACTCCTGAATCCTGCAGCTTGTTTCCACTCAGATCCAGCTCTCTCAGATGGGAGGGGTTGGACTTCAGAGTTGAGGCCAGAGCTTCATATTAGCTTCACATAAACTTTTATTTTATATAGAAGGAGGAGAAAGAGCTTTAATGTTCATTTGATGACTGACTGGAGGAATTATGAACCTATTATAATTATGAATTATGAATTTATTTAAACAGTTTTCAGCAGTAAAATAACAAACCTGTCACTTCAGAACTTCAGTTTTTTGTCATTTATCAGCTGATTCGTGTGTGTGTGTGTGTGTGTGTGTGTGTGTGTCTGCAGGAGTGAACCGTCACTTCCACATGATCTGCATCAGAGATAAGTTCAGTCAGAACATCGGACGGCAGGTTTCCTCCTCCGTCATCTGGGATCATCTGGGAACGATGTACGACATGCAGGCGCTGGTGAGGACGCACACACACACACACACACACACACACACACACACTCTGCTGCAGCATCACTCACACCTGTAGTACTGACTCTGTGTGTGTGTGTGTGTGTGTGCAGCACGAGTCGGAGATTTTGCCGTTTCCAAACACAGAGAAGAGTTTCTCGCTGCCTGATGACATCATCCAGGAAGTGAAAGAAGGTGAGAGCCGATTAGACTCAACTTTCAGTTAAAACTTAATGTTTAGAATTTAACATGATGTAAACATAAACACAGAGAGGCTTTGTTGGTTTGTTGTGCTGCTGATAAACAACCTCTGTTGTTGTTGTTGTTGTTTACTTGATGATGCTGTTAGTAAACTGGTGAAGGATCATGTGACCCAGAGCAGCAGATATATCAACTTTATAACGTCACAGAGACAGGAAGTAAAAGAATAAAGACGACGTTAAACATCACAGACTGGAGATAAACAAATAAACAAAACAAAACAAGCTGCTGAATCAGTCGTAAACTGGAGTAAACAGTGTGTGTGTGTGTGTGTGTGTGTGTGTGTGTGTGTGTTTCTGTGTGTGTGTGTGTGTGTGTGTGTGTGTGTGTTTCTGTGTGTGTGTGTGTGTGTGTTTCTGTGTGTGTGTGTTTCTGTGTGTGTGTGTGTGTGTAGGGAAGCTGGGATCAGAGGAGGACAGTAAAGAGGAGTTCAGGATGGAGAGAGAACCTCCTGCTACACATGAAGAAGGTAAAAATCAGATTGTTATTGTTTGTGAAGCCGTCAGAGCTTCAGCTGGTGACATCATCATCATTTATTTATTTATTTATTTATTTCTGGATACAGAGAATAAAAATCTGATGACATGTTCAGCTTTTTCCCAACATGTCAGAAGACAAACAATAAAAACATAAACAGTCTGACATCATGTTTAATAAACACTGAATAATAATAATAATAATAATATTTACTTCCTACTTTTCGCTGTTTGAACCAATCAGAGAGTTTTGCTTCACGTCCAATAAGGAGAGACGATCGCTGCTGATCATCTTAATTAATTAATTAATTAATTAAAACACCAGTTCATTAACTTATTAGTGACATAATTAGGTTACAGACATCCAGAAGTCTGAACGTTTAAACTCGTAAAAAAGATCACTTTAGATTCAAATCAGAGTGAAATCAATATTATAGATTGATTATCTGTGATAAATACCAACAGACTGATCAGATTTATTCATTTATCTCTTCATGACTTTTTTTGTTTTTTATTATTATTATTATTCAGGTAGTTCATCAAAGTTCAGCTTTTTATTGACGTTTTAAACCGAAACTCTGAACATAACCTGCTCCGGACCAGTTGCCATGGTGACGTAGCAGTTTAACCCTTTTTAAAACCACCAGAGATCGCCGCGGTGCACGTGTGTGTGTATTTCAAATGACCGTAACTCCTCGCTGCTTGGTGCGATTTTAATCATTCAAACTGCCTCTGAAAGCTGTGAAACAAGGCTATTACATGCATTACGGTAATAACTGGGGCGCCGTGTGGGATTCAGTCAAACTTCTGCTGTGGTTTCTCGGGACTTTTAAATTTTAAAGGTTTATTCTGTGTAAATAAATCTGAATCTTTTGTAAATAATAGTTTCAGTATTTTTTTCCTGAATGGCGTCAGAAAGCCTCGTTTGTTTCACAGCTTTCAGAGGCAGTTTGAACGATTTAAAATTGCACGAAGCAGCGAGGAGTTACGGTAATTTGAAACGCACACACCTGCGCCGCAGCGACCCCTGGTGGGTTTTTAAAGGGTTGCCATGGTGACGCAGCAGACTCAACAGACCTCGCTAACCGGCTAGTGTCGCTCCGAAGTTTCAGACCATCAGAAGAGGCAGAATATCAATAACGACGCTGATAAATTATTGACGAGGAAATCCGGTTTGATCAGCTTTAGTTTCCCGCCAACGTTCACCGAGGTCACATGACGCGTTTTTATTGGTCCAGAAAGCCGCTCGCCGACGACAGGAAGTCTAAAAATAAACTACAGAATAATATTTATATTTTTATTTATATTTATGTTTGTTCTTCTTCTTCTGCGTCGTTCAGGCAGCAACTCCTCGGTGAAGATGTCGGAGCGAACGAGCAGCAGCCGGGACAAAGAGAGAGAGCGAGACAAGGAGAAGGGAGGCAGCGAAGGAGGAGGAGCGGCGGCGGGAGCAGGAGCAGGCGGTGGAGGAGCGGGAGGAGGTGGAGGAGGAGCATCAGCAGGAGGAGGAGGAGCAGCAGGAGGAGCAGGAGGAGGAGGAGGGAAGGAGGCGGAGAAGAGGAAGAGGAGCCGAGCGGCGGAGAAGCTGCTGTCGTCCTCGAACCCGGCGAGTCCGGGAGGAGCGAAGAGGAGACGCACCTGAGCGACGGGAGGAGACGGACGAGCTGCCGTCACGGAGATTCAAACCTGCGAGCTGTGTGTCACATGACTGTCTGACCAGCTGCAGACAGGAAACAGTTGGCGTGACGTCGCGGACGGACGGCGCCGAGTTCAAAGGTTACAGCAGAAACAGATTATAAAATACCCGAAATGTTCTGTAATTATTATAATTATTATTCTTCTTTGTGTAATCACGTCGTGTGTCCCAGTAGTCGATGTTCAGTGGCCTGGTGTGGGTCCACGGGCCAGGGGTTGGACACCACCACTGCTGTAGGGGGCGCTAGAGAGACAGAAGACTGTTTGTTGTTTTTTAATAGATTTTCTTTTTTAACTGTTTTTGTTTCATTCTGTGTTTTTTTTTTTTTTTTTTTTTTTTTTTTTGCATCTGAACTCGTCTGATCAGCTGACAGGAAGTGAGTCTCACTGGACTGTTTTCTGATTGGCTGGTTGTCAGTCATCCGTCAGAGGAGCTTTAAACGCCGCCGGGCAGGTTAACGGTTCACTCGTGATGTCATCAACATGACTTCCTGTTCACTCGGCGTCCAAACTGACGGCGTCGGTGAAACATCTGAGCAGTTCAGGATCAATAATACTGATCAGTGTGATTAATGTTGTGATCAGTAACTGCAGATTAAATTTAATACAAAGTTTTTACTCCAGAAATCAGTTTCTTCAAAAAACTCACGAATATTTTCAAAATAAGAGTAAAACAACCTGTTTTTATTTACAGACTTTAAACTCACAGATTTTATTTTATCATACTTCCTGTTTACTCAGCGTCCAAACTGGTGACGTCTGTATGAAGTCGGCTTTTATTTTGTCATTTAAACATCTGGACAGCTGTCAGAGCTTTACGCAGCGAAAAGGATCAATACTACTGATCATTTCCTGTGATTAACGCCATGATCAGACGACGCTGAACACTGTAACAGGATTAAACTGTAACAGGATTAAACTGTAACAGGATTAAACTGTAACAGCAGATTAAACTGTAACAGGATTAAACTGTAACAGCAGATTAAACTGTAACAAAAGTTTTTACTCCAGAAATCAGTTTCATCAGGAAAAACTCACAAATATTTTCAAAATAAGAGTAAAAGTTGAACTTTAAACTCACTGATCTTATTTCATCACACTCGCTGTGATATTTACGTCTGATAATCGCAGCGTGAACATTCGACACCAGCACATCTTCACACCTGCAGAACGTCCTGACCTCTGACCTCTGACCTCTGACCTCTGGTGAGCGCTTAAAGCCGCCGCTGGTTTTTTTTTTCCGTCGATACAAACGTTAAAAGTTTGAAACGAGACTTCCTGGTTTAAATAAACGGTTAAAGTACGAAGATAAAAACCCGCCATCGCAGGCTTCGACGCTCCACTCTGATTGGTTCACATCGCAGGCTTCGACGCTCCGCTCTGATTGGTTCACAGCATGTTCAGCTGCAGATTGAACAGAAACGTGAGAACAAGATGATCAATAACACACAAACAAACGTCTCCGTCTCTCCGCTGACTCGCCGCCGCTCTTCTTCTTCTCCTCCGTGTTTATCGGCGGCGGCGGCGATTACGTGGAGAGAGGCGAGACGTTAAAACGACGTCTGACAGCCGGAGGTCAGATGTGGATCAGATCCAGGACCAGCGAGAGTCCAGATCTGACGGGAACGAAGCCGCCGCCGCCACTATTGTAGTCTGGACGCCGTAAACAGGAAGTGATAAATTAACAGCTGTTTTTATCTCCAGATGTTTTAACGTTTCGAGTCCGTGAGGAGACGAAGCTCGTTTCTTCTTCAGCTGGTTGTTTTTATTCTAGTGACTCAAACAGGAAGTGACACGCTGACAGGAAGTGACACGCTGACAGGAAGTGACACGCTGACAGGAAACATCTTCAAAACATGTGAATCAAATGTTCCCTTTTAAGTTTGTTTGTTTTTTTTAATGACATGTTTATTTATTGATGTTCAGACTGTTTGTGTCATTAAAGACGAGCTCAGATGACGTCGTCTCCTCTTCTTCTTCTTCTTCTTCTTCTTCTTCTTCTTCTTCTCTTCCAGCTGACAGTAAATCTCCGTCTGTAGAGGAAGAAGAAGAAAAAGCTCGAATGAAGCTACACAGAGTTAAACCCTCCTGCAGACGTTAGTTTCAGGTTGTTTTAAACATTGATCAGAAATAAAAACCAAAGAAGAAGAAGATAAACACACACACATTAAAACACAACATGATTGTTTTGCTGAAGTTTGTAAAAACTGAACAATAATCATCAAACTGCTTTTTAAACTCTCTTCATGCTGTGATTGATTTCAGTTTTCAGTTTGTTTTTCATTAAATGAGATTTATTGATCGTTGGGTCTCAGCTGTGCTGCGTCTGATCGACCACACGGAGGCGCCGTTCAGCTGCAGACAGACGACGAGGAGAGGGTTCCTAAACCTGCAAGTCTGCAGAGCAACAAAGACTTTATGGTTGAAATAACGAGCAGAGTTTCTGATTCTGTTTAGTTTTTAATATTTTTCTGCCACATTTTTCTTCTTCTCTGGTTTTAAAACTAGACGCGAAGCTTCAGCGGCTGTTCGATGAACGAGACGTCACAGATTTATGATCTGAAACTGAAGAACCAACCAAAGTCTGATCTTTCAGAGTTTCAGAGCGCCGTTCAGATCGTTAAAACAAACTGAACATCAGCTCAGAAAATCCACAACAACGCTCATCGTTCACATCAAACTAAAGGAGCTGAAATAAAAACAGAAGAAGAAGAAGAAGAAGGATGTTAACGTCTTTAATAATCAATACAACATGTTGATCAGGAGCCTGAATGTTCAGAGTCGTTGCTCGTTAATCATCAATAAATCGATCTTTCCTCTCTGAAGGAGACGAAGGTTGTTTCTGTTGGACTGAATAAACCACAGAAGAAGAAGAAGACGTGAGCGCGGCGTGAAAGCGTGTGAAGGTCGAAGGACGTCAGATGTGAATTGATCCGTTTGTGTCTGTCAGAGTTAAAGGTCACGTAAAGGTCACGTAAAGGTCACAGCTATGAAAGGTCTGAAAGCTGCAGGAGACGAACTTTCATCTCCGTTCAGTGAGTGACATCAGCAGATCATCGTTATTATTATTGATCTGAATATTAGTGATTGATTTATGAGCTTTTAAAAAGATAAAAACAAACAATCTTCAGTCTTTAGAGTCTTTTTATTATCTGATGTTTTTATGATTAAATAAACATAATAAAGATAAATGAATGTAAGCTCATTAAAGTGGTGAAACAGTTAACGAGCTTTGATTAACGAGGACGTCAAGAAGATGTTTCAACCTGTCAGTGTTCAGATTTAACTCTCATATTATTATTATTATTATTAAATATGTGTGATTTTATTCTGTAGTTTATGTTTCTGTCGACAAAAAACTAAAAGCAGGATCAGAAACTATTATTTTCATTATTGATTCATCTGTTTATTATTCTCTCTGTTAATTGATCAGTAGTTTGTGACTCCGCCCATCACTTTAATCCTCATCACATCCTCGAACCCCGACGACCTCTGTGACCTCTAACACGAACACACGCTCCTCCCGCCTCAGGACCACGGCGGCCCGAGCTCTTCGGTACCGAGATCTGAAGATCTTTGAGAAATCTGCTTTTTTCACCATTTTACAGAACAAACGATGAAACAAACTGATCAACAGATGAATCGATGATGAAGAATCGTCAGCTGAAAGATTTTAAAGTTTTAAATGTCGTGTTATATAAAATATTTTCTGTTTATTACGACAAAAAAACAAAGAAAATCGTAAAGTCTTCACATTTGAGTTTGAAACAGAAAATATTTCACAAACTAAAATAATGATTTAATTATTAAAATAGTTGCTGATTGATTTTTAGGAAACAACAATCAGCATTTTTCACTTTTATCTGACAATTTATATTTTTATAGATCAAACAACTAATCGACTAATCAAAGAAATATTTAGTTTCAGCTCTAATAAACAAAACTTCTGAAACTTGAGGTGAACATATTAAATATAAATATAATAATATAGAAACGCTGCCTGCGAGTCAAAACTCAGGGATTCAACCTGCTGACGCCTCATCCGTAACGTTTTATCCAACTCTTCGACTTTCAGCTCGTGGCAGCTTGCCTAGCCTTGGTTGCTAAGGCGGTTGCTAAGGCGGTTGCTAAGGTGTTTCCATGTGTTGTTGTACGGATGGATGTGAGAAGTTGAACATTTGGAGTAAAGAAGGAGAAAAAAGAAGTGAAATCAGGAGGTGGGGCTTCCTGAAAGCTGACCAATCAGAACAGAGCGGGCTCATCAGGAGGCGGGGCCTTAAAGAGACAGGAGCTAAAACTTCCTGTTTCAGACAGAGGCTGAACTGAGGGGCTGCATAAAGGACCAGTAGAAGATAGATAAGGAGTTTTTATTCCAGAATATAAATATAGAAGCTGCAGATGTGAAGAATACGTTTAAAGAGTAAAATAGAAAAGAAGGAGAGAAGGATGGATGGCTTAACGAGGAAAGAAAGAACGGAGAGATGAAAGAAGAAAAGAAAGAAAAGTGAAGGAGGAGAAGGAGGTGAAGGAGGAGAAGGAGGTGAAGGAGGAGAAGGAGGTGAAGGAGGTGAAGGAGGAGATCAGCAGGACGAGTGTCAGTCGTCCTGAGAGAGCTGTCAGTCTGACGGAGAGCGAAACAGACGAGTGTGAGAACGAACGACAGAACGGCCGCATGAATATTCATGAAGAGCTGAGAGTTCCCAACACTGAGAGAGAGAGAGAGTGTGTGTGTGTGTGTGTGTGTGTGTGTGTGTGTGTGTGTGTGTGTGTGTGTGTGTGTGTGTGTTCACAGCGCTGCCTCGGCCATGTTTATTCATAAATCATCTCATGTTTATTCATACTGGATTATGTAAACAAGTAAGTAGGCGTATTCACACACACTAACACACACACACACTAACACACACACACACACACACACACACACACACACACACAGTCCTGCTGGTCAGCTCTTAAACACACACACTGTGTATTTTAGTGGTTTGAAGGTGAAACAGTGATATTTATTATTATTTATTCTTATTTTAGGATTAATTATTATATATTTTATTGTTGTTGTTGGAAAATGACAAAAAATGAAGTTTGTGTGTTTTGAAATGAAACAATAACGAACATTTAATAAGATTCCAGTTTATTAAATCTGAATATTTTCAGTTTTTTTTATCTTTATGACAATAAACTGATATTTTTCAGCAAACAACGAATCAATTAACAGAAAATAATCAATAAAAAGATCAATGATGAAAAGAATCATCAGTCTTTAAATGTCAAAAATAAAAATATTTTCTGTTTATTATGACAACAAAACAAATAAAATCATAAAATCTTCATGTTTGAGTCGCTGAAACAGAAAATATTTCACATTTTTACTTAAAAACAGATTAAAAATAATAATTTAATGATCTAAATATTTGCTGGTTGATGATTTTCTGACGTCATTTAAAGTTTTTTAATGTAATTGTTGTTTTTATTTCAGTGTTTGAACAGCAGACAATAAACAAGAAGCTTTATTTCATCAAACAGTAACAATAACAGACAGACTGATCAATAAACTGATCAATACTGATCAGTTTATTAGAGACGTTATCAGAGAAATAAATGATTTTAGTTTTTCAGGCTTCATGTGATTCTCAGAAGCATCGATGAAGATGAAGGTCGTCTTCATCAAAGGCCTTCCTCCTCCTCCTCCTCCTCCTCTTCCTCTTCCTCCTCTTCTTCCTCCTCTTCCTCCTCCTCCTCCTCTTCTTCTTCTTCTTCTTCTTCCTCTTCTTCTTCCTCCTCCTCTTCCTCCTCCTCCTCCTCTTCTTCTTCTTCTTCTTCCTCTTCTTCTTCCTCCTCCTCTTCCTCTTCTTCCTCCTCCTCCTCTTCTTCTTCTTCTTCCTCCTCTTCTTCCT
This sequence comes from Euthynnus affinis, assembly GCA_029490765.1. Taxonomy (NCBI): domain Eukaryota; kingdom Metazoa; phylum Chordata; class Actinopteri; order Scombriformes; family Scombridae; genus Euthynnus; species Euthynnus affinis. The sequence continues at coordinate 35,324,281 of CM055841.1, read as the reverse complement.
CCTCCTCTTCCTCCTCTTCTTCTTCTTCCTCCTCTTCTTCCTCCTCCTCCTCTTCCTCTTCTTCCTCCTCCCCCTCCTCTTCTTCCTCCTCCTCTTCCTCTTCCTCCTCCTCTTCCTCTTCTTCCTCCTCCTCCTCTTCTTCTTCTTCCTCCTCCTCTTCCTCCTCCTCCTCTTCTTCCTCTTCCTCCTCCTCTTCTTCCTCCTCCTCCTCCTCCTCCTCCTCCTCTTCCTCCTCCTCTTCTTCCTCCTCTTCTTCCTCCTCCTCTTCCTCCTCCTCCTCCTCTTCCTCCTCCTCCTCCTCCTCCTCCTCGGTCCATCTTTCATCACCTCGCTCTTCTTCCTCAGTGTGTCCGTCTTCGTTCTGTTTGTCCTGCAGAAGCTGCTTCTAGTCTTTGAAGTGGACGACCAATCAGAGGAGAGCGAGAGCAAGCGAGAGAGAGAGAGCGGGCGAGCGAGGTGGGAATTGAACTGAAACTGAGTGAGCGAGATAAAAGCGGATCCTCCTGACGACGACGTGACGGAACGTCTGAAGTCATAAATTATTCCCTCGTCGTTTCCGTGGAGACGTTAACACGCTGACTCGGCGCTTCATGTTCCGGTCAGAGCGGCGACCAGCATGACCTCTGACCTCCAGCAGCGACCGCCGTCATCAGCGTCATTGGCTCGTTCTGAAAAGTCACTTTATTTATTTCAGTCGCAAAAAATTAATAAAACAAATATTTTTCTGCTCATGTTGTAGTTTTTTTTTTTTTATTATTATTTACAGTCACTATTAATGATTCTCTGGCCTCAGCTCTGAAGTCCAACCCCTCCCATCATCTTACACACATACAAGATAATACATGGGCTTTGTTGTGCTTGTTCCACACAAACTGTTAGAAATGGACTTTTATTCAGTTTGAAGCCACATTTTCATGATAAATTTAGCTGGTTTTTAACTTGATCTTTTAGCCGCAAGAAGGATTTTAGTCATTGGACGTCTGGATCTTAAGTTATCAGAGAAATAAACTGGGCAAACGTTAGCAGCAGCTCGGCTAACAGCCCCTCCAGGAAGTCCGCTGCTCGCCCAACATGGTGGAGAAACACTGATTTTTTAGCTGAAACTGCTTTATTCAGTGTTTTTACCTGTAATCAGCGGGTCCGTTTGTTCTGGAGAGGAGGAGACCTCTGCAGGTAAAAACATCCTGAACCATCAACACTGGAGTAATCCTATCCCACTGAAGCTGCTGGTTTAACAACCAAGACTACAACTCCCATCATGCCTTGCTGTTTTTTTATGAACAAACAATAAAATGAATGGAGATAAACGATCAGATTCATCAACAATGCTAACAATGCTAACAATCATTAGCAGCTTTAATCTGACCCTGATCCCTCCCTGCTCCATCTGTATGACCTCTGACCTCTGGGAGGAGCTGCAGGCCTGATTCCACTAAAACGATCCAGTTTAACAGCTGCGATCCTGAATTCAGCCTCTTTAACTCTAATCTCAGCTGATCTTAAAAGATATTATTATTATTACTATTATTATATCTGCTGCTGTTATTTCCCGTCACATGGACTCTGGTCACATGACCAGCGTTCAGCTTTCAGGAGTTTCTCACTGTTAGAAACACTCGTATGTTACATGATGTCAGTGAACTCATCACCACTGAAGCTTCACTTATATAATTAAACACATTTTATAACTTTATGCTGACATGAAGTTAACAGACGTTTAAACTACACTACCCATGAGCCTCGGATGCGGTTGCTATGGAGAATCCACAGCGCCATGGTTACTGAACTCATCCAAAACTGACCCCAAAATCTAAAAGTGAGTTTATTTAATCTGCAGTTTTCACTGTTGGCAGTTTCAGCTCTCTGATTGGCTGTTTGCTCACCAAAGTGCATCTTGGGTATCGTAGTTTAACGTTCAGCGTCTCCAGCAGGTCTGTAACACGTCAGAGGTTCCTGACAGCAGCTCTGATCAGTCAGCAGGAGGACTGGGTCCTGGGAGCAGCTGGTGTCCGTCCGAGGCGGCACAGATAACGGCGCCGGCGGAGTTTGCAGGACGTGGACAGAGTTCTCCAATCAGAGGACGAGGCTGATGACGTTCTCAGAGAACAGAGAAGAAGCTTCAGAGCTCCTGAAACACCAAAATGTTCCTGCATGAAGCTGCTGAACAGGAACAAGAACACAGAGAAACCTGCTGCTGCTTCTTCTTCTTCTTCTGCTTCTTCTTCTGCTTCTTCTTCTGCTGCTTCTTCTGCTTCTTCTTCTTCTTCTTCTTCTTCTGCTTCTTCTTCTTCTGCTTCTTCTTCTTCTGTTTCTTCTTCTGCTTCTTCTTCTTCTGCTGCTTCTTCTTCTTCTGCTTCTTCTTCTTCTTCTTCTTCTGTTTCTTCTTCTTCCTCTTCTTCTTAATCAAACCAAAACATTGAGCTTAAAGACACTAACATGCGTCACAGATCTGAGAGGAAGTGACAGCTAATCAATCAGCTGTAACTACTGAATAATGTTGATTATCATATCTTTTAACTGTTGTCAGTGAGAGCCTTTTGGAGGAGGTCTGATCTGACCGGTCAGGACCGACTGCGGCCTTCTGGGAGATCTGTTGGCGCTCTCAGGCCTCGCAGTGACATCACCGCTGGCGACGGCGTGTAAGCTGACATGAGGAGTGATGTCATGAATGCTTCCTGTCGCCGACATGATGGGATTTCTTCTTCAGGTGTTGTGTTCATGTAGCTGTGAGAACAGATTTAGACGTTTCTTTCTCTGTCAGACACACACACACACACACACACACACACACACACACACACACACACACAGCGCTCATTAGCCATGTATGGTGTGTGTGTGTGCCAGAAGTCATTTGTTTGTCTTTAAGCAGCTAAACTCTCTTTTATCCTGCTGATAATAGAAAGATTAGCATCTGAAAACCACAAAAGAGCTTTTTAATGAAACCTCAGACTCTCACACACACACACACACACACGCACACACACACACACACACACACACACACACCAGGCCTCCTGTTGTGTAGCGTGTGATGACTACAAAGACGATCTCATGTGTGTGTGTGTGTGTGTGTTCGTGCTGGTTGTTAACACAGTAATGAGTCAAACAGCTGATGGTATGTGTATACATACTGTGTGTGTGTGTGTGTGTGTGTGTGTGTGTGTGTGTGTGTGTGTGTGTGATGCTAATGATCAGAGCAGCTTCAGATGCTGAAGACTCAATCTGCTGCAGTTTGACGCTGATGATGAGTTCATTTCAGTTCAGTTTCGTCACTTCACATCATTTAAAGCAGCAACAATCTATATTTCTGTTATAATAATATCAGTGTGTGATGAGTTACTGTCTGCTAGTGATGAACCTGCAGCTCTTTATAGTTTCAGCTCATCGTTTATCTGTTTAGCTGCAACTTTACTGTTCTGGTTCACTCTCAGCGGCTCTCATAGCGTCGCTTTCAGAGAAGAAGCTGCTGTACACTACCTGCTCAGTTAGCTGTAGACTAGCTGGTAGCATTTAGCAGCCAGATATTTCCCTCAGGAGTTGGTAGAGAGCAGAAACAGAAGCTGAAACACAGAGAAGACTGGACAGAAACACGACTCCACATGAAGGATGACTTTGCTCTGTAACAGCTGGATGTGGAAATAAAAGCAGCTGTTTGCTAACATGTTAGCTGATGTTAGGACAGAAGTCGTGTTTAGAGGCTGTTCTGCTGAAAACAACAACAACAAAACATCATTTCAAGCAGCTTTAACCTGATCGAAACTACAGAGGACCGAGTTTAGAACCCTGAGGAACGCCGCCAGTGATTATATGGAGATTATTCCCTATCTTTATTCAAGAGCGTAGTATATAAATTAGAGAGCAAACTTTATTGATTTTACGTTCACTCAAAAAGTGATTTGCTCCGCTTGTGCTCAAACTGTGTGCTCGCACTCGGATACAAAAGCGAGCGCGTCCGCAAGGAGGCAGGCTCCGTTTCATTGGTCAACCCAAAACCGGGCCTTCTATTGATTGGATGATTCTGACAGGGTGGTTGCTATGCTTGTTGCTACACAAAAAAATCCGAGCGTGCAGTGGAGAAATCCGTGAGCAGAAACTTAGCGAGCGTGCAGAAGAAACCTGAGTGCGAGGAGAAGAGTTGAAGTTTGAGCGCGAGCAACATTGTATCCGAGTGCGAGCACACAGTTTGAGCACAAGCGGAGCAAATCTGAACGCAAGCAGAGGCTGTTTGAGTGCGAGGGGAGGGTTTTGAGGGACAAATTACAACATTTGAACGTAAAATCAATAAAGTTTGCTCTCGAATTTATAAACTACGCTCCTGAATAAAGATAGGGAATAATCTCCATATGATTATTGATGCTATCAGTGTGATGATCGTGTTGTAACTGAGATGTTTCCCTCAGGAGTTGTTAGAGAGCAGAAACAGAAGGTGGCAGTGTGATGTTAGGGTTAGCTTCATTAAACTGTTGGATGGAGAATCGACTGAATTACAGCGAATGTTTAGTTTCTTCCTCACAGATCGTTTTAAATATATAAATATATTTCTGCTCATTCTGCAGAACAAACAACCAAAAAGGTGAAAAATTAATAACCAAATATTCTGATAATCGATCAATCGTTCCGATCGTCTGTATCTTCCTGCTTATTATTGATTAATCTATAAAATGACAGAAAACAGTGAAGCTATTGATTGATTGTTTACAAAGATATTAAAGTTACTGTCTGATAAAGTTTGTCTGTAACTGACAGATGCTGTTATTGATCATCTGGAACCATCCAGATCAGCTGATCCATTAGTCGATCAACAGAAAATTCATCAACATCAATCAATTAATTGATTAACTGTTTTGTTTTATTTTAAGGAAAAAAGCCAAACTCTGCCTGCAGCTTCTTAATCTGAATATTTTCTGCATCTTTGATGTTTTCTGACATTTTATGAACCAAACTGATCGATAAACTGATCAAATCATCATCAGATGAATCAATAATGAGAATAATCAATAGTTGCAGAACCAGCAGTAAACAATCAATCAAAATAATTGATCTCATGTTGGATAAAAACACGATCAGCCTGCAACACAACGATCAATACGTCTACGTTTCCACGGTGACGTCGTCCACATGTGATCTGATCCGTCCAATCAGGAGCGTCGCTGGATGTCGGTAACGTTCACTTCCTGTTTCAACCGACAAACCAGGTGTTTTTATTTTATTTGTTATCTGAACTCAAACCGTCATCTGTAACGTTAACGTCGTTATTAAACAGTAGAAACGTTACAAACTGCTGTAAATAAATAAATAAATAAATAAATAAATAAGTAAATAAATGTTTTCTGATGTTTTTCTTGGTTTAAGGAAACGTCGCGGTGCGTTCAAAGAACTACTTCCTGTAGGTTAGCGGAGCTTCGTCGTCATGGTTACGGTTGTTTGACTCTGAAGCAGCTTGTTGATGGAAAACTGACGAAGAGACTCGATGGTGTGTGTGTGTGTGTGTGTGTGTGTGTGTGTGTGAGTGTGTGTGTGTTTATGTGTGTGTGTGTGTGAGTGTGTGTGAGTGTGTGTGTGTGTGTGACTAATCAGGACGAGACTAATAAAATCTGCACACACACATATAAACACACACTGGAGGCCTCCGTCTGTTTTTGTCTCCTCAGCTGGTCGACGAGACAAAAACTACCAGTGTTTGTTTAACACACACACACACACACACACACACACAGGCTGCTGTCTGTGTGTGTGTGTGTGTGTGTGTGTGTGTGTGTGTGTGTGTGTGTGTGTCGACCTTTCAGACAGTAAACAACTCATTCATTATTCAAACCAGCAGGTCTCTCTGCTAACCTTCCTCCTCCTCCTCTTCCTCCTCAGCAGGTAAAATCAGCTGCTGTTGAACTTATTGATCATGTGATTCATGTGAAAGGTCACACGTGTTGATCAATCCCTTCCTGTCTCCTCTTCCTCTCTTCATGTTAAATCAGATTTCTGAACTCTGATTAGTTTCTAATTGAGTTTTCTGATGAGACGTCGTTCCCTCATCTGATCATGTGATCATCTGATCATGTGATCCAGCGTGCCTCGCCGTACGTCAGAAGAAATAATATTTAAATGATTTCATCTTTATATTTTATATCATCTGTAATCTATAAACATGTGACTCATTAAAACTGAATGATCATTTATAACGACAAGTTCAAGACATTTTCAGACCTTTGTGATTGATTATAGATCCAGAGTCCAGAGTCCAGGATCCAGAGTCCAGGATTCAGAGTCCAGGATCCAGAGTCCAGAGTCCAGGATCCAGAGTCCAGGATCCAGGATCCAGAGTCCAGGATCCAGAGTCCAGGATTCAGAGTCCAGGATTCAGAGTCCAGAGTCCAGAGTCCAGGGTCCAGGATCCAGGATCCAGAGTCCAGGATTCAGAGTCCAGAGTCCAGAGTCCAGAGTCCAGAGTCCAGGATCCAGAGTCCAGAGTCCAGAGTCCAGAGTCCAGGATCCAGAGTCCAGAGTCCAGGATCCAGAGTCCAGGATCCAGGATCCAGAGTCCAGGGTCCAGAGTCCAGAGTCCAGAGTCCAGAGTCCAGGATTCAGAGTCCAGGATCCAGAGTCCAGAGTCCAGGATCCAGAGTCCAGGATCCAGGATCCAGAGTCCAGGATCCAGAGTCCAGGATTCAGAGTCCAGGATTCAGAGTCCAGAGTCCAGAGTCCAGGGTCCAGGATCCAGGATCCAGAGTCCAGGATTCAGAGTCCAGAGTCCAGAGTCCAGAGTCCAGGATCCAGAGTCCAGAGTCCAGAGTCCAGAGTCCAGGATCCAGAGTCCAGAGTCCAGGATCCAGAGTCCAGGATCCAGGATCCAGAGTCCAGGGTCCAGAGTCCAGAGTCCAGAGTCCAGAGTCCAGGATCCAGAGTCCAGAGTCCAGGATCCAGAGTCCAGGATCCAGGATCCAGAGTCCAGGGTCCAGAGTCCAGGATCCAGAGTCCAGGATCCAGGGTCCACGGTCCAGAGTCCAGAGTCCAGGTCTGGGTCTGGATCTGGGTCTGGGTGTGGGTGTGGTTAGGGTCATGTGATGGGAACCAGCATGTGAAGCGTCTTAAAGCTGCGTTCTCTCTCTCGGCCAGCAGGAGGCGACTCAGCAGCTGATTATCAGTAAGATGTTTGCTGATTGGTGCGTTTTCACTCGTCCTTCGCTCTGATTGGTCGACAGAATATAAACAAACAGCTTCCTGGTGTTTTAAACCTGCTGAGGAGGAAATGATGAAACATTCATGACGCAGCTGATCGTTAGTTGCAGTTCTGTTTGATTTAAATTCACGTGTAGATGAATTAATGTTAAAATGTTTTTCTATGAAATTAACGAACATGAAGACGAATTAATGTGCAAATAAATAAATAAGCACAAAGCAAACCATCCACTGGTCTTACTGGTGTCACTGGTGTCACTGGTGAGCTGCAGCGTTTCCCAGTGACGTCTCCACTAACGTTCAGTGATCAAAGCTGAACTCGTTCTGGAGCCGATCAGGTGGAATTGATCGCTGATGTGATGTGGTGAGCAGGCAGAACTCCAGTCAGTCCTACTGGGAGGAGGAACTGGGCTTACTGGTCCCTCAGCTGCTGGTCAGAGGCGGGAAGCGGAGCGACAGTCACAGCGATCCATCCGAAGATAGAAAACACAAGTTTATGAAACATCATCTGAAGCTGAAATGATTTATTTCTATATTTATAATATTCAGGTTTAAACTGACTTTGTGCAGTTTTATTTATTATGAACCAACGTTTCTGGTCCTGGTCCAGGTCCAGGTCCAGGTCCTGGTCCTGGTCCAGGTCCTGGTCCTGGTCCTGGTCCTGGTCCAGGTCCAGGTCCTGGTCCAGGTCCTGGTCCTGGTCCTGGTCCTGGATCAGTGCTCTGCTCTCTGTCTGAGTCTCATTGGCTCCAATTAGTCTGATTAGCAGCTGCTGATAATCCTCTTAAAGTCAGACACATGAAGCTCTGCATCTCCATCCACTCATCAGCGAGTCTTTGTGTTGTCATGGTGACCCCCGTCTGTCAGAGCCCACCAATCACAGCCCTCCCTCCCCACCCCTCCACCTCCCGCAGTGATTGACGGGGATGTGATGGTTACTCGGTCGTCAGGGCGACGGGATGATGGTGTTTTTAATATATGCAGGTTTTTTGTTCTCGACTCTTTTGACTTTCTGACCAGAAGAAGAAAAGTTCATCTGTTTACTGGGACCAGTAACACCAGTTCCTCCTGTTTACTGGGACCAGTCACACCAGTTCCTCCTGTTTACTGGGACCAGTCACACCAGTTCCTCCTGTTTACTGGGACCAGTCACACCAGTTCCTCCTGTTTACTGGGACCAGTCACACCAGTTCCTCCTGTTTACTGGGACCAGTCACACCAGTTCCTCCTGTTTACTGGGACCAGTCACACCAGTTCTTCCTGTTTACTGGGACCAGTCACACCAGTTCCTCCTGCTGCCTGTTTACTGGGACCAGTCACACCAGTTCCTCCTGTTTACTGGGACCAGTCACACCAGTTCCTCCTGTTTACTGGGACCAGTCACACCAGTTCCTCCTGTTTACTGGGACCAGTCACACCAGTTCCTCCTGTTTACTGGGACCAGTCACACCAGTTCCTCCTGCAGCCTGTTTACTGGGACCAGTCACACCAGTTCCTCCTGTTTACTGGGACCAGTCACACCAGTTCCTCCTGCTGCCTGTTTACTGGGACCAGTCACACCAGTTCATATTCTGTATAGAAACATTCTGATTGGCTGTTAAATTCAAACTATATTTTTTACACAGTAAATCAAACACAGTGAAATAAACTGACAGCAGAAATATATATTTATATATTTTAACTAAAAATAAACTTTTTGTTGATTTTCATGATTTAAACATTTCAAACAATCATTAATGTTTTTATTGAACAGCTTTAACAGGAAATGATTTTTCCTTCATCTGAAGGAATCAAAGTTAAAATCATCTGTCTTTATTTTGTAGAAGTTTTTCAATCAGAGCTGCAACAGTTTATTGATCACCAACTGTTTTAATAATTAATCGTTTAGAGTCCAGTTTGTTTTCTTTATGTCAGTAAACTGAATCATCATCTTTAAGAAACACGGATCAACATTTTTCACTTTTTCTGACATTTTATGGATCAAAATAATAATAATAATTATTTTTATCAGAAGTCTTTAAACTCAGTAAATATTATAAAGTGTGTTTTGAGTACGTTTCAAATAAAATGTATTGTTTTAACATGTAAATAAACAAACCAACATAAAGGATGCTGAACATCAGTGTGTTGATCAGACTGGAACCAGTCAGAGTCCAGTATGAGACTGATACTGGTGAGATGAGGATGACATCACTTCCTCCTCTCAGGACACGTTTTAAGAAAAAAAAATCTGCTTCTGTTCATGTTTTATCTGCTCTACTTGTAGATTTGATTCATCCTGTGACAGTGAAGCTCTGTAACTGCTGCTAAATATAATAATATAATAATATAAAGTTTGTTTGTTAAATTAAAGGGCGACTCCGTCAAACGTCCTCCTGTTTCTTCTCTTCACGTCGTTTTAAACTGAAACGTTGCAGCAGTTTGAGGACGTCACCTCGGGACTCTTATTAACCTTCTGATCAGGTTTATTAAAGAACAGGAAGTCTGTTCCTCCTTTTATTCCGTACTGATTTTGTCCATCTGCAGATCGTCAGCAGCGCGATGCGTTCAGGGTCCGGTCGGCAGCGTCTGACGTTCCAACAACTCAACAGCAGACGGATTTAGACAAATATTGATTTTTTCCTCCTGTAAGCTTCAATAGAGATGTAACGGCTGCTGTGTGTGTGTGTGTGTGTGTGTGTGTGTGTGTGTTTACAGTAGATTAACAGGCACCAGTTGATCATTTCCTGTCTATTAATCCCAATCATCCAACGGCTCAGTTGGCGCTCGCCATGTCAGACGGCACAGTTTCATACCAGCTGACAGTCGGATTAAGTTTTTTTTTTCCACAAATATGCAAATTTATTTCACTTCCTTTATTATTTTTAACCACATTTTTGGGGATTTAAAGAAGCAGCTTGAAGAAACTAACAGGAGGAAACAAACCGTCTCACAGTGAGTCAATAAAAACTATTAATATGTTTATTATTCTGTAACGTCTTAACTTTGTTACATGAACAGTATTTTACCTCTTTGGTGTTTAGAAACAAACTGTCCCACATCATGTTTACAACTGCAGCACATTAATAAACAACATGTTGAGAGGAAATGTGATTCAGCAGCGTTTCGTTTATAACAAGATGTTTCTGAACGTCAGGAGATGATGTCAGAACATTTGGACTCTGGCTGGCTGTGAAGATGCTTTTCACTGTTTCCTCACTTTTTGTTTTTTTTAATTAAAAGGACACAAATGAAGAAAAACAATCAGCAGATGGATTAATAATGATAATAAGTGTTAGTCTCAGCTTTAGTGCTGATAAAGTTGGAGTTTCGACGCTGTTCATCTCCTGTTGGTTCCATCTCGGTTCATAAAGTCCACAATCGATCATAGATTCAGTTAAGAATAACAACAATAAGACAGAAAAAGCTTCTTCCTGAGAAGTTAAATTTCAGGTTGAAGCAGTGAGCAGCAGATGCAGATTAGAGACGTGTGAACAGGTCCGACTGATCCACGTCTGCTGAGCTGAGATCAGATCGGCTGCTATCTGACATCAGCTGTTTGTAGATGTGACGATGCTCTACGAGACACAACAGTCCCGCTCAGACCGGAGACGTGTTTACTGAGCAAAGACACACAAACATCAACCTGAGGAAGAGAAAAAAGCATCTACTGGGTGTTAACAGGATGATATTCAGGATACATGAAGAGGTGTTCTGGTAAACGTTCAGCAGCAGTTTAAAGAGACAGGAGCTCACCTGATGATGTTCTCAGAGTGTGTGTGGTCCCTGAGGATCTGCAAACACACTCACATCCATATATTTCCTTATTAAATGGTGATGAGGACAGGCGTGTGAGTCGCCCTGAAGTCCTTCCTGCTCGCCGCTTTCCATCAGACAACCTGAACCTGACGCTGCCCACAGATCCACCGCTGCCACCACACAGAGAGGCTGAATGGAAAGGCCCATTAACATGCATGGAAACACCGTCCCAGTGCTCCCACAGCTCCCAGTGCTCCCAGTGCACACACCTTCCCTCCAACATCAAACTTCTCTCCAGCCGCAGAGTTGGCCGGCTCCACACTGTCCCTCTTTGATCTGATTTATCTGACATATCAAAACAAATTATATATATATATATAAAATGTCAAACACTGAGACACATTAATATTCATTTAAAATGTCAACGATGAAACAATAAAGATAAAAGATAACTTTATTCCACTGAAGGTCCTCGATCAAGGCCGATGAATATAGAGACAAGATGACTGAAGTAGCATCACACACACACACACAATACATCCTTATAGAAAGTTACCATCTGCATCCATAAACACCCTTAATGCTCACCGATACACATCCCTAGGATTACTCAGGTCTCCTCCTCTCCAGAACAAACGGACCCGCTGATTACAGGTAAAAACACTGAATAAAACAGTTTCAGCTAAAAAATCAGTGTTTCTCCACCATGTTGGGCGAGCAGCGGACTTCCTGGAGGGGCTGTTAGCCGAGCTGCTGCTAACGTTTGCCCAGTTTATTTCTCTGATAACTTAAGATCCAGACGTCCAATGACTAAAATCCTTCTTGCGGCTAAAAGATCAAGTTAAAAACCAGCTAAATTTATCATGAAAATGTGGCTTCAAACTGAATAAAAGTCCATTTCTAACAGTTTGTGTGGAACAAGCACAACAAAGCCCATGTATTATCTTGTATGTGTGTAAGTTACTCTTTGCTAGACGCCATTGTAGCGGACAAACACGGCGCCGACGCATGCATCTTGTGCACTATACTCTTTGGTAGAGGAGGTATGACGCCATTGACAGGCCACCAAATGAAACGGTCCGTTACTTTGATTAAAATGACAGATTTCTCTGGGTTTGAACATTAATGTAAGAACACAACTCAACAACATATAGAACATAGGTCTAGTTGTTTTTACACTTGTGGAATAATAAAATAATAGTTCAACATGTTGTGAAATCTTCTCGTTGTTCAGACTGATTCTTCACTCACAGACAGCAGCCAGTTAGCTTAGCTTAGCATAAAGAGTGGAAACAGAGGGAAACAGCTAACCTGGCTCTGGCTCATTTGTTTAATCTGGACAGAAAAAGTGGTGAATTCTCTGCTGCCAAAACGGAAAACCAAAAACTATTAAATCAGATCCAGCTCTCTCAGATGGGAGGGGTTGGACTTCAGAGCTGAGGCCCAGAGAAGCACAGCTGATCTCTGACAAACTGCAGTTAATCAATCTGAATAAAGAATAAATGATGTGGATAAAAATCCATTTATAATCCAATCAGATGTGTTCAGGTTTTAAATGTGAAGTTCAATCATGAGTGAACTTTCCTCTAAAATGAGCAGAGGGACTTTGTCGTTGTGGCTCTTTGGTAGAGGAGGTATGACGTGACTTTGATTAAAATGACAGATTTCTCTGGGTTTGAACATTAATGTAAGAACACAACTCAACAACATATAGAACATAGGTCTAGTTGTTTTTACACATCTTAATGAGGAATAATTACGGGTTAGAGCTTTAACTATGACAGGACTGACTTGCTTTTATCTCTACTGGAAGTCTTTTCTGCTGCGTACAAAGAACAGGTCTTAAATCTAAAGGGTCCTGCGTCTGCTTGTGAGTCTCCAACAAGTACAAATTAATTCTTAAAACACTTTGGTTCGTTATCTTGCAGGATCTTATGTTAGTCTTGACTTCAGCTGCTTTTCTGCTGTCAAACATTTGTAATTCTTTGCATTTGGAAGGATCAACATGACTCATGCAGCTAAAGGCCCAAACGCACTGGAAGCACGTTTTAAATGTTATTTTGTTCAACGAGGATCCAGCAGCAGTCGTCCTCCGAGAGCGAACGGCAGCATAAAAAGTTATTTTCTGACTGTCTCACGACGGTTATAAAGCAGAAACAGTCATCAAACACTCAACAGATGATTTACCGCCTGAGACGTTTTCCCTCCTCTCTGCTCTTCTCCTTCTCGTTCGTTCATTACATCCAAACTCCTGCAGCAGTGAAACACAGAGAACAACAGGACAGATCCCTTCCACATCCGACGCCGGCGGTTCCTTATAGGAGAATCAAATGAGGCGCGTCAATTTATCGCCTTCAGTGCGTCGGGGCCGAGGTTCAATCCCACCCCGACTAGTTTACTTTGAGCAGTTTTGAGGACGTTAATTACCCAGAGTCACTGGCTGCGTTTCATCTAACGGGTGAGTCATGCTGCTAATTTATTTCTCCCGGTGCGTTGAACTCCAGCAGCCCTGCAGGCTTTGATATCCACACTGATAAAACACATTAATTGGTCAATTTACAATTCTATAATTTCACACCTGTCTGTGCGGTGTGCAGAGCTGCTGTTGGGTCTGATGTGGTTCATGTTGGCTCGTATCCGTCCTCATTAATGTGTTCACACTCCTCTGATTATAAACAGCCTGCAGGACCCAAACCAAACATGTACGTGTGCACGAAAAGACAAAACAGAAGCAGCTACAAGCCTCATCAACCGTTACCATGGAGATGGAGACAGTACACTTATATATTATATCTACTATTTATTGAATCTATTTATGGCCTTAACATTAACCTGTCGTATCGTTGATGGTGAGGCGGCGGCTCCTCTGCTCCGCCCACCAGATTATAATAAATTCATATAAATAAATAAAAACTAAAGTCTTGTGATTCAGTGTTGAGGAATGTCGTGGTTTTAGTTACAGACATCGTTCCCTCCCCTGCAGTGTTTTAGTGATTTTATTGTCTGTTTAGCTCTTCAGTGAACATTTGTTTCAATGTTCTGAGGAAAACAGACATGATCACACATTTATACTGAATTTGGGAACAAGTGAAAGCTGCTGTAAAGATGTACGTTGCATGATAATAATTAGTCTGAGTAACAAACAGTGAACTCCAGCAGCGGTTGGTGTCGAGTGGAGACACGAACAGACATAAAAACTCTTCAGTAAGTGCTGAGAAAGTGAAAAAGGCTGATAACATCTTTATGTTTTTACTAAATGAAATAATCTGCTCAACAGAGACGACATGAAACAACAAAACACATCAGCCTGACTGCAGACTGATCCAGTATATTATGGCTGTAGGGCTGCTAGCTTAGCTAACGTTTCTAGACGTTGTAGCTAACGGGAAGACAGTTTATTCAGGTAGTTTACTCAATGCAACTATAAAATGTAGTGTACGCAGATATTAGTAGTAATATTCTACATTTATCATACAGCAATAAGCCAATAGAAAGAGGTGAACTACCTAACAACTGATTATGAGATGAAGTTTAGCTACTGTGGGAAACTAAAGTGCTTCCTCGTCTTTCTTCTGTTTGTGCAGTGGTTCCTTTGCCTAAATATTAACATCATCACTCACTGAGGAGTAAATCTCCTTTGCTTTATTTATGTCATTTTTCTTGATACTCTAGCTCCAAGCTAACTTTCTTCCTCCTACTTCCTGTTAGCCCTGCTCTCCTCTTGTTTGCTAACAGCAGCTCACACTTCAGGGTTTCTCTCCTGAATTTTCCTCCACAAACTGAAAAACTCTCTCTGAATTTGCCATCAGATGTCCGTCTGGTGGCGGCATGTTTGCTCTCTACTGTGTTGTGGAGACTTTAAACGTAGCTACGGCCACACGAAGTGGACAAACATGTTATGGAGTGAAACTAAATATGTGAGATGAATCATTGAGTTTACGTTCAGATGAGCACAAGTTAGTTTTTATAAATTAAAGCTTTAGAGGAAGTGACGTTTGTGTTTCCTGTTCTGATGTCGGACGCTAAACATGCTAACGATGCTAACTGCCTCCACTCTGATTCAGTTGGTTCAAGACGAGGTTTAATCTAAAGTTTATCTGCTTTTAAAGGCTCTTTCTTTGTTTGGGAGACGAAGCTTTGAGCTCAACATGTTCCCACAGTCACAGATAAAATAGTTTTGGTTGGGAAGCGTCTTCTTGATGGGAAAAAATGCAGAAATAGAAGCAGAGCAGCAGATACTGGATGTCTGTTTGATAACCGTCTCTGTGTGTGTGTGTTTACTGGTTGACGTGCACCAGCCTGCAGTTTTAAACTTCCAAAGTCAATTTAGTTTGGCAAAAAAAAAAACCCTGCAGAGGAATTTACTGCCCAACCCAGGTGAAGAGGTGGGCGGTTGGAGCC
The DNA here is from genome assembly GCA_029490765.1 of Euthynnus affinis. Taxonomy (NCBI): domain Eukaryota; kingdom Metazoa; phylum Chordata; class Actinopteri; order Scombriformes; family Scombridae; genus Euthynnus; species Euthynnus affinis. The sequence goes on along the minus strand of CM055841.1, from coordinate 35,308,966 downwards.
GGTTTAGCGTCCCGCTCGTTTATCAAGCAGCAGACATCTCGACTCGTCAGCTTGTAATTAATAACGGCTGCGTTGCATTCAGGTGTGCCAGGACACGGCGGCCATCTGCTTCCTGCTGTCACATGACAAAAAGCTCCAAGTCTGGCAGGTGATTGACATTTCAGACTCTCTCCTGGTTCAATGTTGATGAGGATGATGATGATCCATAAAAAGGGTGCAAGACTGTGTCAACAAACAATAGATGATATAAACTTACATTAAACATATTAAACAAAACAGGATCTGAAATGTGAGGAAGAAAACTTTCAAAACAATTATATGGCTCATGAATGAGATGTTTGAATGTCTGATATGAAGATTAGAAGACTTTAAAATCACATGAAATGCAGTTTAAGTTAGAAATAATAATAATAATAAACTTTATTTGTATAGCACCTTTCATACAGAATGCAGCTCAAAGTGCTTCACATAAAAAATGAAGTCAAATAAAATATGTATACATGTAAATACACATACACATATACACATTGATGATGATGAGATGGTGAGTTACATTAAAACTTTAGGAAACGTGGCTAAAAATTTGAAGTAAAAGACAGTTGGTCATGAATAAAGTAAGAAAGAAGTTAAGAAGAAAACAACAACAGTCTTCACGCTGCTGTTTGTGCACAAAGTGAGTTTCCAGGACAGAAATACCAAACAGTCAGCTGATCGAGTCCACGCCAACAGGAAGCAGAAACGCTGAACGAAGGTTTAAACAGTGTGTGACGTTGGATGATCGACTAGAAATAGATCAGGACAGGGAAGCTTTCGTCTAGTGTGAAACATACAGACTACATTTATTTACTTAAATTTTTATGATTGTATATTTGCTGCTGAAACGTATCCTGTAACTTCTGACTTTATTTTGAAATCTAAGAACCAGATATTTTCACATTTGTTGATCTTTTTCGTACTGATTATTCAACCAGGAGTTTAATGTCGATCCGAACCGCAGAAGAGAAAACAGTTATGATGTCTCGATTCAACAATTTGGATCAATTGACTCTTGAACTGTTGATCAATCATCAAAAATCGACTCAGAATCTAAAAGAAAAACGTATTTAAACAAAGACGAATGATTTCTGTGATTCTTATTTGACTCCATAATCGATTGTTTAAATCCCCGGTTCATCCGCTCCCACTCTGCCCGTCTGTTGAGTCACCTGTCGTTTAATTACTTTACTTCCTGTTTTATTTTGAAATGTGAGTCGTATTATCAGGGAGGCAGAATATGAAATGAACAATATGAAGTCAGTGGAGACACTGGGAACAGGAACCAGGACGACTGGACAGAGACTGAAGTGAAAAATAACTATAAACTATAAATACACAGCATTGTTTTATTTTGAAATGTCCTCTCCTTATGTCTTTGTCACCCTTCCTGTGTTTCCCCGCCTTTTGCGATTGAAAACTGAACACAGGTGAGTAAGAAAAGGCACAGATGAAACACGTGAGGTAATCAACAAAAGGCGGGAAAGCACAGGAAGTAAATATGACAGGACGCACAGGAGAAAACATTTCAAAATAAAACACAGAAAGCTGAAGAGAACAGAAACAAAGTCCAGGCAGGACGTGACGATGATTGTGTTCATTAGCAGATTTAATCTCTGGTTCAGCTTGTAACCTTCAAGCTTCTGCTCAGGTAAGAAATTTAAACTCAAAGGATAAAAGAGAATCATTTTCTGCAACATTAGTATTTATCTGATGCAACTGAATCACATCAAATTGACATCCAGCGCTAAGCTAACCTGCAGATTGTATAGTTGTATACTGTATGGTGACCAAACTGGTAGAAAAACAAACTTTATTCATGAGGAAGTTTGAATACGTAACATGTATCTGTACAGTCTGTCCCAGTTACATCCTGCAGGCCGCCGTCTTAAAGTTACTGAAGGAAGAAAAAAAAACAGCTTCACCCACTTCATGGCTCTATAAATACAGCGTGTCCTCCGCCTGTCATGTGGGTGTTTCGGAGGCTTTAAACAGTAAACAAAAAGAAGTTGAAATGCTGAATCATGAACATCGTAACGTCACACACACGGCGTCCGCAGACGGTTTCACTCCGTTTATCTACCAGCAGAACGCAACACACACGCAGGAGAAAGTGAGGTTTTTCTGTCCAGGGAGGTTTAAAAAAAATGCAGATTTAGGTTTAAGGTGTTTGTGTAGATGTTGATGCTGCTGTGAGAGTGTGTGAGATTACAGCCGTGTGTGTGTGTGTGAGTGTGAGTCAGAGGTATTGATTAAAGCGCGAGCTGGCTGGCTGCAGTTATTAATATTTGAAGCCGACTTCTAATGGAGGCCTTTGAAGCTGAACGGTTTGAAGTGCTCTGACACGTAGTTAAAGCTCAGTCAGGACCAGAAACACTTAAAAACCCCCTCAGTCTGAAAAATCCACCCAAATATATTCCAACATATAAATACCTCAGAATAAAAAAATAAAAAAAACAAGCCAGCAGCTGAATGTTAACTGCAGCAGCAGATTCTCATTTATGCCACGTTCACAAAGTGCTCTTCACTCTAATACATTTCAAAAAGCCTCTTCAGTGTTCCTCTCATCTTTATATTTCTTCTTCTTGTTGCTGTTTTTCTTTGCTTTTAACCTCCATGCTTTATGACATGTTGGTATTTTACGGGCACATTAATGTCTTCAGTTGTTTTATTGTGTTGTTTTTGTGTATTTATGCCGCCTCGCTGTGGGGACGATAAAGATCTGAGCTGATGAAGACGAGTTTCCCACAGTGAAGATTGTTCTGCAGACTCTCTGCTCTCAGTCAGCGGGTCAGTTGGTTCAGTTTTTTTTCATACAGATAAAAAACCTAAACAAACCAAAATGCATCACTTCTATGAGTCAGGTGAGAACGTCCTCTCTTCTGATTGGTTAGATGTGTCTGTAGGCGGGCACAGAGCGAGCGCACTAGTGACTGTTGCTGGTCGAGTCGGCTACTTCCTGTTTAGCTGTCCAGCTAACTTGAATGGGGATAAAACGATTCAAACATGCGGCTCTTCTAGACTGTTGAAATGTGATCAGACCGAATGGATTTCATTCTGATAGTCAGATGAATCATTTTATGCTGCGTCTCAAATCGCATACTTCTGTACTTACACTGAACATCATGAGTACATAAGTACGTTCACACTGAGAAGTTTGGAAAAATGCACTGTGAGAACCTGGATGTTTCACTCAAAACGGTCAAAAAGTTGAGTGGGTAACTCTGGACACTTCTCGCCCTCAATGGTCGCCATCTTGGCTACGTAGTGGAAGGGGAGGGGCCAACTTTTCAAACTGGAAATGGCGGCCGGGTGCGTTGTAACTACAGGGAACATCACCACATTCATGTCACATGTCTGACACGTCAGATAAAAGCCATCAGTTTGTTTTTGGGGCTGATTTAGCGATCTGTAACGATTTGGTAGCACAAACAATAACGTGAATGCTAACGCTAGCTAATGCTAATTTGCGGTCTTCGTTTCCGGTAAGTGCACAACGGCTGTGTTTGATTTGAGACGACACTACCCTGTCAAAATGTGCACACTACACCAGTAAGGACAGATATGAGACACAGCTATAGAGTAACCTAGTGGTGGATGGATGATTGATAGATAGATAGATAGATAGATTTTATTGTCCATCTCAGTGGAATTTTCTCTTTGGCTTCTCCCTCAGTACAAATGCACATAATACACACATCACAACACACCATTACAAACACAGAGCATATCATAGTGTAAATGGGCAGGTAGCAGCAGGTAGGTTATATAAATAACACCAGAGAGCAAATCTTATATAACAAGTGTTCTCTGATGCATCATCCTGCTGTAGGGAATAAAAGACTTGTTGTATGTGTGCTGGTTGGCCCCTGGGGGCCCTGAATGGAGGGCCAGACGGGAGCAGCTCAGTCTCTGAGTGTAGTTGGTGTGAAGTATCTGCAGTTAAGTGTTTTTCTGTAACAAGCTCTTCTGTTAAATAAGATGTTTTCAATCAGGCTCCTGTGAGCCAGTTCAACTGTTGGCTAACGCTGAAGCTCCTTGTCTTCCTCCGTAAAATGCAGAATGGAGGTCAGATCACGTTCCCACCGTAAACGAACCGCTCCAGAGTTGATCTGGGACCACCGAGACCACTTCCTTCCTCTAAAGGGTCTCTGGTTGTGGTTTGTTGTGGTCTGAGTGTGATTACTGTGTGAAGATCTGCATTAACGGGTCTCACCAAGCAGGGTCTCATTCAGCCAGACGGAGAAGTTCAGCTCTGGAAAACAAAGCACATTTTTGACTGTGTGACAGAAACGATTGTTTAAGTTTATGAGATTGAAGAAATGCAGCAGGATCTGTCCAACGCGTCCTGCAGAGAAGCTTATTTGTTTAACATTTATTCCTCACATGCTTTCAGAATAACGGTTATAATCTGCACAGTTTAACCTCAGTGTGATGTGGTCCTAATGTGAGCTGCTAACAAAAGCTTCAACGTCAACAAAAAAGCCACAAATCTTTGCTCCTTAAAATTTATTTTACTCTAATGAATCTCCATTAAATCCTCATGTTTCATTCCGCTGACAAAGGAGCGACCAGGGATCATGGATCTCTGTCAAAGCGTCTGTTTTCCTCATGTGTTTCACATTTGTTTTGAAATGATGCATTTTTCTCCTGATTACAATGACAGAAATCTGGAATTTAATTATTTAAAGGAGCAGTGAAATAAACACTGAGATCCTTAAACTGCAGTAAAAGTCCATCAGTATTATGAGCTTGATGTAGTTAAAGTATTGCAGTAAAAGTAGTGGTTTGGTCCCTCTGACATTTTATCTGCATATTTTATTCTTTATTCACATTTGGTGACTGCAGTTTGTCAGAGATCAGCTGTGCTTCTCTGGCCTCAGCTCTGAAGTCCAACCCCTCCCATCTGAGAGAGCTGGATCTGAGTGGAAACAAGCTGCAGGATTCAGGAGTGAAGCTGCTGTGTGCATGTCACTGTTGTAGCTGCTGGAGGTGGAGCTAGTTTACACTACTTTATATACAGTTAGCTAGTTTAGTCCACTGGTTCCCAACCTAGGGGTCGGGACCCCTCCAAAGGGTCAGCTGATAAATCTGAGGGGTCGTGAGATGATTAATGGGAGAGGAAAGAAGAAAAAACAAAGTTCTGATACACAAATCTGTTTTCAGTTTTTGGACTTTTTCTCTAATCTTTGATTTTTGCTGAAATATTGGATCATTTGAACATTTATTGAAATGAAAGCATGTGAGAAGTTTAGAGGGAAAAATCACTATTTGGTGGAGCTGTTAACAACTCATAGACATGTGAAATGTGACCCCGACTACACACTGCTTTTTGTAAGACGTCAAAAGACAAAAAGGTTGGAAACCACTGGTTTCATCTTTAACAATGTGTTGTATTTTAAAAGCTTGTTATATTATCCATTGTGTCAAATCTGCATCTGAAAAGTAACTAAAGCTGTCAAATAAATGTAGTGGAGTAGAAAGTACAATATTTTATTTAATATTGTAATAAGTACAAGAACCTCTAACCTGTAGTAAAATACAGTAGTTGAGTAAATGAACTCAGCTGCTGGTTTAATGAGCGACTCACTAAAGCTGTGAATCAATAAACTTGTGAGTTCTGTGTGAAGTGATCTGAGCTCAGTTGTTCAATTTGTACATATTCAGAAGTGAACGTGTCCTCCAGAGTTCAGTGTGATACTTTACTCCCAGACGTTGTTATTTCTGTCTGGTTTGTGGATTGTGACTTTAATTGTTCAACCTTTTGATCCTTTTTCTCCTCCTCGCCTCCATCCACTGGGATATTGATAAGGCTGTTCCCAGCGGGGGCCATTACTGCTGACTGAAGAGTGTGTGTGTGTGTGTGTGTGTGTGTGTGTGTGTGAGTGTGTGTGAGTGTGTGTGTAATACCTCCCCTGCTGTGCTAGTCCATTCCTTCCTCTTCAGGTTCTGGTTTTAGAAGAAAAGACCATCTATTATTGAATGACTGGAGAAAACTGCCTCATAGCTGGAATCAGGACAGAGAACAGACAGGTGGACCAGACCAGCTGGCAGTTAGACAGGTGGACTAGACCAGCAGGCAGTTAGACAGGTAGACTAGACCAGCAGGCAGTTAGACAGGTAGACTAGACCAGCAGGCAGTTAGACAGGTGGACCAGACCAACAGGCAGTTAGACAGGTAGACAGACAGGTAGACCAGACCAGCAGGCAGTTAGACAGGTGGACCAGACCAACAGGCAGTTAGACAGGTAGACCAGACCAGCAGGCAGTTAGACAGGTAGACCAGACCAACAGGCAGTTAGACAGGTAGACCAGACCAGCAGGTAGTTAGACAGGTAGACCAGACCAGCAGGCAGTTAGACAGGTGGACTAGACCAGCAGGCAGTTAGACAGGTGGACCAGACCAGCTGGCAGTTAGACAGGTAGACAGACAGGTAGACCAGACCAGCAGGCAGTTAGACAGGTGGACAGACAGGTGGACTAGACCAGCAGGCAGTTAGACAGGTGCACCAGACCAGCAGGCAGTTAGACAGGTGGAAAGACAGGTGGACTAGACCAGCAGGCAGTTAGACAGGTGCACCAGACCAGCAGGCAGTTAGACAGGTGGACCAGACCAGCAGGTAGTTAGACAGGTAGACCAGACCAGCAGGCAGTTAGACAGGTGCACCAGACCAGCAGGTAGTTAGACAGGTGGACAGACAGGTGGACTAGACCAGCAGGTAGTTAGACAGGTAGACCAGACCAGCAGGTAGTTAGACAGGTAGACCAGACCAGCAGGTAGTTAGACAGGTGGACGGACCAGCAGGCAGTTAGACAGGTAGACAGACCAGCAGGTAGTTAGACAGGTAGACAGACCAGCAGGTAGTTAGACAGGTAGACAGACCAGCAGGCAGTTAGACAGGTAGACCAGACCAACAGGCAGTTAGACAGGTATACCAGACCAGCAGGTAGACAGACAGGTAGACCAGACCAGCAGGCAGACAGACAGGTAGACCAGACCAGCAGGCAGTTAGACAGGTAGACCAGACCAGCAGGCAGTTAGACAGGTAGACAGACAGGTGGACTAGACCAGCAAGCAGTTAGACAGGTGGACCAGACCAGCAGGCAGTTAGACAGGTAGACCAGACCAGCAGGTAGTTAGACAGATAGACAGACAGGTGGACCAGACCAGTAGGCAGTTAGACAGGTAGACTAGACCAGCAGGCAGTTAGACAGGTAGACTAGACCAGCAGGCAGTTAGACAGGTAGACTAGACCAGCAGGCAGTTAGACAGGTGCACCAGACCAGCAGGCAGTTAGACAGGTAGACAGACCAGCAGGCAGTTAGACAGGTGGACAGACAGGTAGCTGTGCTACAACAGTAGACAGTGGAGGAGGAAGCGACAGTGTTGATGCCTAATGATGCAGCTAATTATTATTTCCATCATTGATTAATCTGTCGATTTTAATCAGTTTTTTGGTCCATAAAATGTCAGAAAATGGTGAAAAATGTGGATCAATGTTTCCCAACGACGACGTCCTCGAATGTCTTGTTTTGATCTTCAGTTTACTGTCAGAGAGACGAAAGAAAGCAGAAAATATTCACATTTAAGAAGCTGCAGTCAGAAAAGTTTTTTGTCTGATTAATGGCTCGCATTAATAAATTATCAAAACAATTGGCAGTTAATTTAATAGTTGATGACTAACAACAAGTACAGCAAGAAAACTTGTATACTCATAAATACAGATGATGATGATGATGATGATGGGCGGCCAGCTGAACTCATTAACAGCTGCTTATTTATGGAGCAACATTATCCTTCATATGGAGTCGTGTTTCAGTCCAATCTTCTCTCTCTTTCAGCTTCTGTTTCTGCTCTCTACCAACTCCTGAGGGAAATATCTGGCTCTTTAGCTGCTAAATGCTACCAGCTAGTCTGCAGCTAACTGTGTGTGTGTGAGCAGGTAGTGTACAGCAGCTTTTTACAGCTTCTTCTCTCTGAAAATGATGCTCTGAGAGCCGCTGAGAGTGAACCAGAACAGTAAAAGTTGCAGATAAACAACGAGCTGAAACTATAAAGAGCTGCAGGTTCATCACTAGCACACAATCACACACTGACACATCAGACATTATTATTATAAAACACTGATTAAAGCTGCTTTAAACACGTCAGTCAGCAGGAATAATGTAGAAAAATGAATAAATGAACAGTGAACGTTGGCAGATATTCAGTAAGAACATTTTCTTGTCAGCAGAGTTTTCAAGTAAATTAAATACAAGCATGTTTATATTTATATTATCATTAGTTGGAGATTAATGTAGTTTATAGGAAACGATTTGCTGACCAATAGATAATTGATAATCCATTGTTTTCAAACATTTTTAGCAAAAATGGCAAATTTTTACTGATAACATTTAATAGTAGAGTCACTGATAGTTCCCTGAAGCTTCATCACTACGAGCCAATAACACATCACACATTATTATTATTATAAAAATAAAGATTATAGACACTTGTGATGCTGATGTGATGCTGAACCTTCTCATGTTTATATTCAGCAGATCTTTGACTTCACTGAACCAATCAGGAGCTTTCAGTTTGTCCACAACAATAATACTGAACTGCAGATTATAAATTGTGTTGCATCACAGAGAGACTGCAGAGTAAAACACTGCTGCTGCTGATTAAATGTCTGATTCTATAATGATTCTAACTTATAGTTAATAATTATATATAGAATACAACATGCTCATGTGCAACATGTTATTTGATTATCATGTAAATTACTGTTAGTGAGGATGTCTGTTTATTATGAGTTTTATTTAATTCATGTATTTCTGGTGATTAGTTTCGACTGTTTTAAGTAGAAAAGCCGAATCAAGGAGAATTAAATGAATCCTGAAGGCAACACGTCTGTTTCATGTCATTTTAACCTGTTACAAGGTGGTTATGCATCGTCCCTGACAAATACACTAATAAATAAAAATATATAGTACGTATGTGAACATATTTAATATAATAAGACGACATTGAATTTACATTTTCTAACATAGTTTGTGAAAAAAAGCTTTTTTAAGTTGCCCATTTTGCTTTTAAAAATGCATCTCTTCATAGATAATATTTATTTATTATTAT
>CM055841.1:35262318-35297318 GCA_029490765.1 Euthynnus affinis | reverse complement strand
ACCTGACTGACTTCCCTTAACGAAGTGAAAAATGACTTCCTCTGAGGAGTGGCGAGGATTCAGCGTGACCCCGGCTGACCTCCGTTCTCCTCTCACGGTTAATCACAATAAATACCTGAAGATGGCGTGTAACAACCTGAGGAAACAACCTGAAGATCAGCTGTTTACTTCAGCTTGGCGACAAACTGCAGCTCAGATAACCAGCATGTAGCCAACATGGCGGACGCGTCTCCACTTCCTGCCGCCGTGCAAAAGTGTGACGTCATCTGCAGCCGGAGTGGCGGCGACGTCACAGCTGTCAATCATGACGTCAGACCGCCTTTCTATATCCTCAAATAAATTACTAAAAACAAACTTATGATGAAAATGAGCACTTGGACAAACATCAGCGTGATGAGAACGACCTGAGATGACAGATTGTTTGTTTTAGTTTGGCTCATGGAGGGGGCGGGGCTTATCGGTGCTGTACCGCAGCCGGCCAGCAGGGGGCGATCCAGATGTTTTGGCTTCACTTTCAGGGAGCTGTCATGATTTTAACCAACTTAGTTACGTATCTGGAGACACAACCTGAAAATGATTATACCAGTTTAATATGAGCCAAAATGAAACGCAGTCACTAATTGGGTAACGAGATGCACTAATGTCTGAACTTTAGGTTTTACTCCACAGAGGACGGTGAATGATCCCTAGTTGGAAGTGATACAGAAGTGTAAACACCGCCTGAGAAGACAAGCTAAAGGGAAAAAAATCTTTTTACTGAGGAATAAAGGGGGTTTGTTTACAGGAGCTGGAGCTTCATTTTTGACTTTTGGCTCTTAAAAATGAGTCTGAATTAAGGCTGGGTGATGATACGGCACATTATCTGTAAATTCAGTGGATAAATATTGTATTTAAAATGACCAGATGGAAAGTCCTGTTTCTCATCAGAAGCAGGTTCCAGCTCCTCCATGTCCGCCCTCGCCTCACATCCAGCTGTGCAGAAGCAAAGCGTCGTCAAATGAAAGATATCGCTCCAAAGAGTGAGATTTGCAACACCATGAACATGAAATGATATACATCTTCATATCGTCAAATGATATATATCGTCATATCACAGTCGCCCTGCTCTGACTTATATTATTTTTCTAAGCACTTCCTTGTTTTCAGGCTTGTGCCAAACCTGCAGTGACCTGTTATTGGTTGTTATTAACCTCCCACAGAGACTTTACAGCAGCTGTAAACCCGTTAAAAGCAGCAGGAACGGCCCTTTGTTACAAGAAAGAAAAAAAACTAAATGCATTTTGAATTTGTGAGGTGGGTCAGCACAGTGAACTCAGAGCTGCTGCTGCTGCTGCTGCTGCTGAGAGACAGACAGAGTCACAGAGAGAGATGTTGTTCCATCAAGCGTGTCTAAACTGGTCCATTAGAGCCAGTCTAATGTTCAGACTGACTCACACACAGTCAACAGTCTCCCAAAGCCTCATTACACACACACACACACACACACACACACACACAGATCCTCCGATAAGAAGGTCAGATATTGGACAGTTTGATGGAGCCTTATTACACCCAGACACAACTGCTGAGGGAGATCAAACCATTGATCTACTGACACACACACACTCAGAGGTTGTGTCAGGTTATACACACGCTCCTCGTCCTCCAGATGTCGACTCCCCGCTTCCTGCCTCGCTCAAAAGTTCATTGTTCATCCTGAGATTTCTGTCATAGCCGGAGTGTGAAGAAGAAGAGACGCCGAGCCTTGTTAGACTTCCTGTTTGGGAGTCAGGAGGTCTCCCAGCTGAGCAGTTAAACCAGGTTTTCTCTCGGCGGTCTCTAATGAGGTCGCTTCAGCTTGAAGGTCAGTGTGTGGACACATTCAGACACCAGATTATACTCCATCTGAGCAGTGACTCATAGTTTAGAAACTCCACTTCTCTTACCTTATCACATACTTTTACCTCATTGCCTGCATACTTTTACTTTCTTACGGCTGATTTATTTTTAGAAACGCTGGCGACGTGGCTGCTGATGTTCGGACCACACCGACATTCACATCCCACTCTTATTGATCTTCTACTGGTTACAGGCTGTTTTAGCTCCTGTCTCTTTAAGAGAGGCCCCGCCTTCTGATGAGCCCGCTCTGTTCTGATTGGTCAGCTTTCAGGAAGTTTCCTCTGGCTCCAGAGGCTACAAAACAAACTTCCTTCTTTACTCCAAATGTCAACTTCTCAAACCCGTAACATGTTGGAGCTGAGCAACACATGGAAACACCTTAGCAACCGCCTTAGCAACAGTGGTTATGGGCATGTGTGACGAGCCGACGTCATCTCATCAGCAAGGTAGGAAAAAAATTTGTTTTAAATGTAGCGTTGATTGCAGGTTGAAGCCCTGACTTTTGACTTGCAGGCATGTTTGGACCATGTTTAACATCCAGGATATAAATAACAGAAAACCACAGGAAGCAGAATATGTCCCTTTAAAGGTTCAGGTGCTAGTCAAGCATCCGCAACAAGCTGCTCAGAAATGTTTGGGGCTAATCCAAACTTGCTAACGTTGACCGTCTTGTTGGCGCTGCGTGCAAAAGCGTGTGAAACGTCAGAGTCAGGGAACGTGGCGTGAAATAAGTCTCCACCTCCCTCGTTTGACTCGTAGGACTGGTGTTCTGTTACCTCTGCTCTCAGCGGAGAGATGTGGTGGTGCTGCAGTCCTGGTTGTTGATGGCGGGGATGGGGGAGGGGGGTGGAGTGGTCGAAATACCCGACGTTTGTTGGCAGCTTGATGTTGAAGCTTTGTGTTTTTCACGCTCTGCATGTGAGACTCTGCCGTCCCATCTCCCATCAGGCCTCACACGTTTCCCCGTACCGATTTCAGCCAATTTTTATTGAACTCACACTTCCCCGTGCTGCCCGAGGTGAAGTGACGGCTACATGAATAAAACACATCTGCTCTGAGAGTCCAGCTGCAAACACATCACTGATTTTTTTTAAAAAGTATCAATTATTTTGAGATTTGAAACTAATTACAATTATAAAATCCTACTTAGAACATTTTTAAGACTTTTGAAAGATTGATTTAAGACATTTTAACGCCTATTAAACCTTTGATTTTAGACTTTTAAGACTTTTTAAGGGTCCGCAGGAACCATTTTCCATCAGCCGTAACTTAACACGACGCTGAAACTGCTGAACTGAGCGGCTGCATAAAGGACCAGCAGAAGATAAATAAGGAGTTTTTAACTGGAAATCATGCAAAGATATTCCAGTAGAGCCCCAGAATATAAATATAGAAGCTGGAAACGAGTTTTGTCTCCTGTCGGGGTCAGCAGGTTCACCTTGTTGTTGGCTGCTGGAGAACGTCCCTGCAGCGTCTCTGACAGATGGATAATCCATAATCCTGAACATATAGAGCCGCTGCCGGCTTTAAATCCTCCTGCTATATGACCTCAGTCACGTTTCTGGGGTCGGGGTGTCAACAGGCTGCATCATCTCGCTTATACAACACATCATCAACAACACTTTAAACTGACAGGTGGTGTTATCTCCTCACTGTAACATCATCACCCACCCACACAACACTCGTCTCTGCATCACCTCCTCCCATCCAGCTCCTCTCTTATGAAACATTATGCTTTTTCAGTTCAGTGTGTTTTACAGGAAAGGTTATTTTCTCCTAATTTTGTTCATGTATTGAGTTGTTGTGACAATTTGTTGAACTAGTGTTGCCAGTATGTGTCAAGTCCAGTCAGTTTTGTTTGTATAACCCAACATCACAGATCACAGATCTGCCTCACAGCATCCTGTCCTCAAAGAAAAACTCTTTACATTCATCTGTATTCGTGTTGTGGTGCTTCTTCTTTAAGCTCTGCCCTTGATTTGCTGTAGCTCGGAATCTACTTCACTTTGGATAAAAAGAGTGACAGATGATTAAATGTAAATAGGATGTTATTGGCCGGTGCGTTTCCATCAGTGTAGCGTAGCTGAAACACTGTGTGAGGAGAGCAGCTGTTGTTTTTAAAGGCAAAGCTGCTCACAACAAACTGACTTTAAGGTTTCTGCTGTTTACTCGACTCAGACTACTCGTGGCATCATCTCTGAAAAATCCTCACTTTACCTTTAGTGTCTAAAACTTTGTTACATGGAACCATCTGAGAAACTGTAGGCAGGCGCTCTCAGAAATGACGTGGCAGCTGATTGGATGAACCATCTGTCCATCAGCGTCGTACCCGGACAGTCAGCTGGACTTTTTGGGAAAAGCACAAGATTGATTCTCACATGATCTTGTGATGTTGCTCATAGTAAAACAAGGTATAAAACATTTTTTAAAGCACTAAAACACGTCACCAAACTCTTCCTGATGAAGGATCATGTGACCCAGAGCAGCGCTGTGACTCACTGACGGGTTTTTAATCAGATAAATCAGCTTTGATACAAACACGATACTGTTAGTAGATCAGTTCATTGATGGTTTGGATCCAAACATGAAGACAAATGTAGAAAATAGAAAATCAGCAGAATGATCCTTTAATAATAAAACAAAGTGCTCCATCAGCAGCTTTCCAGGATTAATCCATTATTTCCTGCAGCGGGGGGACAGACTAACAAACACCCCCGCTGTTTTCAGCTCTTTGGACTCTTCCAAACTAACGGAGACTTCTGGGTCTAACTGTTGTCAACGGTTACTGAGCGTTTACTAAACGTACTGAACGTTTACTGAATCAGTGTTTCTCCTACAATTATATCAACGAGAACCCGCCAGGACAAAAAAATATGTTTTAATGCCAGAATTAACAACAAATATCCATCATTCAGAAATATTTAGCGTTTGGGAGTCTGTGTGAGTGAACCTCTGTGTGGTTGCCTGGGAAACGAGCGTAACTCTGTTAGTGGAGCAGAGGAAAAGGTTAGCGGTGAGTTGTCAGTCTGGCAGTAAATGTACAGCACAGACTACAGTGTGTCAGTTAAATGATGAAAAGTCACGTCTGTTGTTTCTCCAACTGCTGGAAAACTGAAGGTTAGCTCCAAAGTTAGCAACGATGGGCTACAGCAAGAAATGTGTGGCTGCTGAGTTCACTGTGCACTCGTTAGTTGTAGCTCCATATTGTTTATATCCGTCTTTATATAACTGCGTGTTAACAGTAAAAAGTGGAGCTGATAGTTTGGTGAAACAGCACTGCATCGTCTGCAAAAAGACTTCAGTGAGACGTCTGATGTGAAGCGACCACAGGAAGTCCGAAGCTGCTCTAAAATCTGCATCCAGATATCTGAGGGCACTTGTTTCTTCTGTGCAGATAATTAGTGCGTCGTCCTCCAGATGGAGGAGCAGACGGACGGATCCGTGTGTTACCTGCTCTGATGAGAGGAAACATGAAGATGGCAGATGTTTTTATAAATCTGCTGTTTGTGCTTCCGGGTGTGTTTTATCTTCTTTTTCCTCCAACAGTGAGTGACCCGGGATTAAATACTATCAGATTATGTTTGGAACATCAGATGATATTTATAGCAAGAAAAAAAAAACAACAACAACGTGAAACAGATGCAGGATAATCCACCCTGAATACAGTTCAGTTCAGCCGGTCCATGACAACATGACAGGATGACCAGTGTGTGTGTGAGAGACTGTGTCTGGTTTGTATCATGAGAGAGACGTTAGAGGAGACAGTGACCCTTTTTCTATCAGAGCAACGAAGGAGGAGGAGGAGGAGGAGGAGGATGTGAAGGATTCATTTGTGTTTGAGAGAGGAAGAGAGGAGGCGGCTGTCTGCTTTCATTCACAGCAAAGAATGACACTTAAAGGAGCAGACTGGTGTTTTTGGCCCATTTACTGTAACTGAGATCAGAGTTTTCTGCCGTGTGTTTATGGCAGCAGGAGTTACGACATCTTGGCTGGAATGAAGAGCTCTTCCTCCAACGTCAGATGATATGATTATATTTTTTTTTATGAAACTCAGAGAACACGTGTTTTTGCTCTTGTTCCTTTCAGCTGGATGTTTGTTCTTCTTCTCTGTGCAGAATCATGTTTGTTTTCTTTCATCTGCTGAAGGAGGGAAAGTTTGTCTGAGTTCACTGAAAGTCTCAGTTTAAGGCGAATATAACAGTCAGGATAAAAACCAGACATTTGAGCCCGCTGCCTTTGGTTTGATCAACATTTTATGGATTAAACTAACTGATTAATGGAGAAAATGATCAACTGATTAATAGATGAAAATAATCGTTAGAATTCATGACTCTACAATCATCTAATTTGACACAGTGGCAAAAATATCATGTAGTCTGAATCCAGCATTAGATATCAACAAATATTCAAAAGTGTCAGATTTATTTAACATATCATCCATCAGTGGAAGAAGTACTCACATCCTTTACTTACATACCGACACAGCAAAGTAAAAACACTCCATTACAGTAAAAGTCCATCAGTATTGTGAGCTTGATGTAGTTAAAGTATTGCAGTAAAAGTAGTGGTTTGGTCCCTCTGACTGATATATTATTATATATGACATCATTAGATTATTAATACTGAAGCATCAGTGTTAGAGCAGCATGTTACTGTTGTAGCTGCTGGAGGTGGAGCTAGTTTACACTACTTTATATACAGTTAGCTAGTTTCGTCCACTGGTTCCCAACCTAGGGGTCGGGGCCCTCCAAAGGGTCAGCAGATCAATCTGAAGGGTCTCTGAACAGCAGCAGCTGCTCCTCTAAATCCTGCAGGTTGTTGTTATTGTTCTACCTTCTACTCACTGTTTACAAGAGGAAAGAAGAAGAAACAACGTTCTGATATCTTTGATTTTTGCTGAAATATTGGATCATTTGAACATTTATTGAAATGAAAGCATGTGAGAAGTTTAGAGGGAAAAATCACTATTTGGTGGAGCTGTTAACAACTCATAGACATGTGAAATGTGACCCCGACTACACACTGCTTTTTGTAAGACGTCAAAAGACAAAAAGGTTGGAAACCACTGGTTTCATCTTTAACAATGTGTTGTATTTTAAAAGCTTGTTATATTATCCATTGTGTCAAATCTTCATCTGAAAAGTAACTAAAGCTCTTAAATAAATGTAGTGGAGTAGAAAGTACAATATTTCCCTCTGAAATGTAGAAAGTAGCATCACATGGAAATAAAAAAGGAAAGAGCAAGAAGCTCTAAACTGGTGAACTTCATGAACTGAAGTGTTTGACATGTCGTCATTTTTACTGCTGGTGCAGCTTGATAGAAAGTGAAAGAGGGTAATCTCAGTAATAACAGACGTTAGACTTTGATCCTGTGTGAAACATGAGTGTCTGAAGCCTTTGTTGGAACGACTGACTGACATCAGCCTGTAAGAAGCCTCACTGCTGCCGGCACTTAAAACAAGGCAGAAGAAGAAGAGTGGAGGCAGTGAAGAGTTTTATTGTGTGTCCGGCAGCCTGTAATCAGACTGGAATCTGTTTAGAAAGAAACCAACAGTGAAGTACTGTCTGACCGCTGTCACTGTGTGTGTGTGTGTGTGTGTGTGTGTGTGTGTGTGTGTGTGTGTGTGTGTTAATAGAAGCCACATGACCCAAATGAAATAATAAAATTCCAGCCTATTTTGGACGAGCAGACAAGAGGAAACAGTAAGAGATGAATAGATAGAAGAGGAGGGGAAAGAGATAAGAGTTAATTACAGGTGAAGGAAGAGATGGAGACAAGAAAGGAGAGAGCTGGAGGTGACGGAGGAGAGAGAGGTGACCTCTAAGTATCGATCAGACCGTTCCTGGTCATCAATAACCGGATAGAGATCTGATAGGAGGCTGTCTGGATGGATGCTGCAGTGTTTTCAGTCTGCTTCCCGCTGATAAAAAACAGCACATGTAGTTTTTACTCACAGTCCTCTGCTGCTTCTTCTTTCTCTGGTGTTTCCAGCTGGAGTCAGAGAGCAGGAGAGCACGTATCTATCCACTGATAGATGAGACATAGACGTGCTCTTATTGTTTCGATAACATCGTGTCAGTCAGTGATTATATTTATGACATTTACAGTCTTTTTAGCATCAAATTCTCCTCTTTGTGTTTCCCTGTTGAGCTGCAGGTGGAAGTATAGAAACAAAAAGAGGGACTTTGCCACTAAAAAGACTGTAACGTTGAAAGATATCTACTGGATTTGACTCATTTGGACGCTGAAGCTTCATATTAGCTTCACATCAACTTTTAAATACATCACCTCCAGCAGCTACAACAGTAACATGCACACAGCAGCTTCACTCCTGAATCCTGCAGCTTGTTTCCACTCAGATGGGAGGGGTTGGACTTCAGAGTTGAGGCCAGAGCTTCATATTAGCTTCACATCAACTTTTAAATACTGGAGGAGGACCGTGGGTTTAGTCTTCCATCACTCACAATGACTACAGCAAGAAAAACATGTTTAATGTTTATCTGGGCTCCTGACTGTTGGTTTAACAGTCGGTGAAACATTGTGAAACCGCAGATCGCGCCCTGGTTCTTCAGTTTTGTTGGTTCAGGTCGACTTCCTGCCGTACGTCACGTCTAAAACAAAACAGCAGCAGGAAGAGAAAAGCTGCAGCTGATGTGACACGTTGAACTGCAGAGAGTCTCTCTCTCATTAGCACTGATGATATTTCCCAGGAGTCGTTTCCAACACCGAAACCTGTTGGCTTCAAACCACACAGCTGCTAATTACCGCCTGTCTACACACACACACACACACACACACACACACACACACACACTCAGGCTGACAGTCAGATCATAACAAACATGTGACACACACGTAATGAATAGTGGCATAATGGAATTAAATAACAAGACAGACAAAACATAATTAGACACCTTTTAAAGAATAGATCTGTGGTTTAGACTGACGTACGTATGTGTGTGTGTGTGTGTGTGTGTGTGAGAAAAAAACAGTCAATTAGACAGAATAGATTTGTGGTTTTGGCTGCGTCACACGTTTACACAAACACAGACAGTCGATGTTCTACTTGTTCCTGCTCGTGTGTGTTCAGCTGCTTCTTTTTCATTTCCTGTTCAGATTCTTTTCTTTGATATATATATATTTTTTTTTTCTTTCTTTCTGTTCGACAGCACTCGCAGTGAAAGAAGAGAAAAAGTGAAGCAGCGGGACTCTTCTTGAACCGCAGCTTCACCTCTGGTCTCAATTTTACACTTGGAGAGACAACAAAGATCTTTCTGTCTGTCTTTATTTCCAGTCGGCAGCCGTCAGGTCGAGGCAGCTTTTATTTACACACACACCGATATCACAAATCACAAATTTGTCTCGAGAGGTTTTACAATCTGTACAACATGTGGCGACCCCCGAAAAACCTCTGAAGGATCCAAAGCAGCAATGAACAGCTGATATATATATATATGATCCTTTGGTCACGTTAGTTTGTTCAGTAGCGGCTATGATCACTGATAGTTAATGTGACCAAGCAGGAACATTTAGTCCTCTTAATAACATCTATTAGTTTTTGGCTGTCGCACTGACAGACTCTGATAATTGTTGCTTATTGATCTGAACCCACAGCTGTTAATCTGAGTCCAGTTTCAGGACTTTGAGATGTGAAAAGGTGGAAAAAGTAGTTTTAACGTCTGACAGATGAGGCCTTTAATCAAGTTCTAATAAATAGAGTCGTACTCACACGTCACATTTTATTTCACTCTAAGGTGATTTATTTTTATGCTTCACGTCTGTTTTCTTTGATTTGATGTGTAGAACAGCGACTGGATGTTAGAGACCAGCTGACCTGTGTGCTTCAGTCTGAACTGCAGCAGCAAACAGGTTTCAGCAGCAGGAACCACGACGATGTGTAGTTTAAAGATTTAATGGAGTCGAGCAGGTGTTGGTTGTTGATAGATGCATGGATGAGGGTGAAGGTAGCGGGAAGATGTCGTCTGTGTGGCCGGTCTGGGAGGACGGACTGGAGACTCAGTGTGGAGGTTCAGACTCTGGAATATCTGATCGATGGTCCCCAGACAGCAGGGAGGAAGGGGTGAGGGGGTGAGGTTAAGGAGGAAGGGGTGAGGGTAGGGATGAAGGGAGGAAGGGTTGAGGGTAGGGAGGAAGGGGTGAGGGTAGGGAGGAAGGGGTGAGGGTAGGGAGGAAGGGGTGAGGTTAGGGAGGAAGGGAGGAAGGGGTGAGGGTAGGGAGGAAGGGGTGAGGTTAGGGATGAAGGGGTGAGGGTAGGGAGGAAGGGGTGAGGTTAGGGATGAAGGGGTGAGGGTAGGGAGGAAGGGGTGAGGGTAGGGAGGAAGGGGTGAGGGTAGGGAGGAAGGGAGGAAGGGGTGAGGGTAGGGAGGAAGGGGTGAGGTTAAGGATGGAGGGGTGAGGGTAGGGAGGAAGGGGTGAGGGTAGGGAGGAAGGGAGGAAGGGGTGAGGTTAGGGATGAAGGGGTGAGGGTAGGGAGGAAGGGGTGAGGGTAGGGAGGAAGGGAGGAAGGGGTGAGGGTAGGGAGGAAGGGGTGAGGTTAAGGATGGAGGGGTGAGGGTAGGGAGGAAGGGGTGAGGGTAGGGATGAAGGGAGGAAGGGGTGAGGGTAGGGAGGAAGGGGTGAGGTTAGGGATGAAGGGGTGAGGGTAGGGAGGAAGGGGTGAGGTTAGGGATGAAGGGGTGAGGGTAGGGAGGAAGGGGTGAGGTTAGGGATGAAGGGGTGAGGGTAGGGATGAAAGGGTGAGGTTAGGGATGAAGGGAGGAAGGGGTGAGGGTAGGGAGGAAGGGGTGAGGTTAGGGATGAAGGGGTGAGGGTAGGGAGGAAGGGAGGAAGGGGTGAGGGTAGGGAGGAAGGGGTGAGGGTAGGGATGAAGGGAGGAAGGGGTGAGGGTAGGGAGGAAGGGGTGAGGGTAGGGATGAAGGGAGGAAGGGGTGAGGGTAGGGAGGAAGGGATGAAGGGATGAGGGTAGGGAGGAAGGGGTGAGGGTAGGGAGGAAGGGATGAAGGGATGAGGGTAGGGAGGAAGGGGTGAGGGTAGGGATGAAGGGATGAAGGGGTGAGGGTAGGGATGAAGGGGTGAGGGTAGGGAGGAAGGGGTGAGGGTAGGGATGAAGGGATGAAGGGGTGAGGGTAGGGAGGAAGGGGTGAGGGTAGGGATGAAGGGGTGAGGGTAGGGATGAAGGGATGAAGGGGTGAGGGTAGGGAGGAAGGGGTGAGGGTAGGGATGAAGGGATGAAGGGGTGAGGGTAGGGATGAAGGGGTGAGGGTAGGGAGGAAGGGGTGAGGGTAGGGATGAAGGGATGAAGGGGTGAGGGTAGGGAGGAAGGGGTGAGGGTAGGGATGAAGGGATGAAGGGGTGAGGGTAGGGAGGAAGGGGTGAGGGTAGGGAGGAAGGGGTGAGGGTAGGGAGGAAGGGATGAAGGGGTGAGGGTAGGGAGGAAGGGGTGAGGGTAGGGGTGAGCTGGTGTTAGTGGGTTAGAGGTGTCGTGTTGCTCCTGAACTGGAGCTAACATGTTCTCTACATTTCATGCTGCTGAATCCGGTTTTGAAGGTTCATCATGTGTCAGGTTGAGTCTCGCAGACAGACCACCTTTCACAGGAAGTGGTCTAACCAGAACGTGACCTCTGACCTCCATCTGACCGACTGCACGGTAGCAACCTGCAGCTTCTTCCCACCATCATGTGACCAATGAGAGGGGAGAAGGCTCTGACCTGCTGGCTGTTAGTGGAGGTTGTTGATAAAGTTGATAAAAGTCTTGTCGTCCTGGAAACGGCTGTCAGAGGTCGTGTTTGGTTGGTTGAAAGGTTAACAGTCGTCTGTATGAGTTCACATGAATATTTGTTCCGACTGTCAGCAGCAATAAGTACAATCAGGATTTAATTATTTCAAGAAGAAGTAATTCAGACTAACAGACTGCAGGATGGAAACATGACGACTCTCCCTGCAGGAGGACGATCACCCTTCAAATCTGTCTTTAATGTTTCCTCCAGTCTGCCAGCGAACAGCCGTCCTGAAGGCAGACGGAGGTTCTGCTGACAGTACAAATGTGTTTCAGATGGACCGGGAGCTCCTCGGACGCTCCGCTAATGACTCTTTTCATCCAGCTGCTGCGTCTCGAACCTTCCCGCCACTCCCTCGGTGTTTTTGTTGTTGTTGTTTGTTGTTGTTGTGTCTTCATGTAAAAACCTGCAGAGTCTGAACGTCTGAGCTTGTTGCCGCGGCGGCGAAACGAGCCGAGCGAGTGTTGACAAGAGAGCAGCCGGATTTATCTGCAGTCGCCCTTATCTGCCCTTTATGTGTGTGTGTGTGTGTGTGTTTTAAAAAGCATTAGTTCATCCTTGTTTTTTTTATAAAGGACGATCACATTTGTTTTGTTTCAAGATAAAAAAAAAATAAAAAAAAAGTGGCGTTTTGTCTTCTGAAAGAAAATCGATAGTGTGTGACAGAACAGGAGGACGCGACCGGTGTGTGTGTGTGTGTGTGTGTGTGTGAGAGATAGTGCAGTCAGTGTGTGTGTCCGTCAGCGACAGATACCACCTGTCACGCAACAATGTCGCCGTGACAACACGCCCTGCCGTCGGAGGTGATGAAGAGAATAGATGTGGAGGGTGATGGATGCTCGGCTGTCGACCTTTGACCTCGCGGAGAGCAGAACACGGCGGCGTTTTCACACGACTGCGACACCACAGATCAGGACAGAAAATAAACCGCTTCAGGTCTGCACATGATTGCACTTCCTGTACGCTGATGTTTGACCGCAGTCGTCTCCTGATGATGTCACAGATCGGACCCGGTTCTGGTTCTGGTTCTGGTTCTGGAGTCAAACTAAACTTTCCTCCGTTCAGCAGATGAATGAAAACAAACATCCAGCTGGAGGAAGGAGAAGGAAAAACACATGTTTCTGACCGGAGAGGGGGAAAATAATTTGGATTCATCAGCTTGTTAAACAAAAACAAATCCACGTCATGGAAACCTGATGTTGTTTTTGATCTGATTTATTGATCGTCCTGCAGATATCTGATGGTATGAAAACAAAGCCTCCACCCCCTCACACACACACACACACACACACACACCAGCGAGGAGAGGCACGTCATCGCCAGAATAATATGAATCATATCAGCGAAGTCTTCAAATTTAAATAAAAACAGACTGAATTTATTGTAGTGAAATATTTGACTTTAACTCAGCGGACGCTCCTCTGAGAGTCTTTACTCACCTGAAACGCTCTTCCTCCATCTCTCCGTCCTTCTGTTCTCAGAAACAGTAAATACATAAATAAATCATTATCGTACGTCTGTGTGTCACTTCATGCAGCTGCTGCTCATGTTCCGCTAGAAACGAAGCTTCATAAACATCATCTCTGCCTGCGTGATGTTCACAGCGATGAAGCTGCATGTGTCTCTGCAGCGGGAGGTCAGAGGTCAGAGGTGGATGGGCGGGGGGGGGGGCTGTGAGATGCAGGACTCTGACAGCAGAGAGCCGGTGGCGTTCCTCAGGGCTCTGCACTCGGTCCTCTGCTGGTCTACATGTGACGGTTCTCAGGTCTGTGACGTCCTGTAAACAACGTGGATCAGACTTTAGTTTCTGAGGTTTGCAGTGAACGTTTGAGGCGACATCACCAAACAGGACGTAACTGGAACTCTTTATTTGCTGCTGTTCAGAGCTGATTTTAATGCGGTTTGTTTTTAAACCAGAGTCTGACATTGTGGACCTGCTCAGACCTGCTCAGACCTGCAGACCTGCTGCTGCTGCTGCAGGTGTTCAGGGTTCAGCTGGAGACACAAACTACCTCACTGTCCTCCTTTAAAACTCTTTTAATTAGTTCTTATTCTTGTTTTAAGCTTTTATTCACTTATTTATTCTTAAGATTTTTACTTCATTGCCTTTTATGTGTTTTCTGTTTCTTGATTTCAGTGCAGATTTTCTGTTTTTATGTCTGTGAAGCTCTTTGATGAAGATAAAGTTTATTATTATTGTTCTTCTTCTACCGCGGCTTCTATTGGACTTCATTTGTACGTTTCTGTGGACAAAAGCCAAAAACACACGAATGTAAATGTGATCTAAAAATGTGAGAAGAAGAGAGTGAAGAGGAGGAGAGAGAGAGAGACAGAGAGAGAGAGAGAGAGAGACAGAGAGAGAGAGACAGAGAGAGAGAGACAGAGAGAGAGAGAGACAGAGAGAGAGAGAGAGAGAGAGAGAGAGAGAGAATATAAGGAAGAGTTTAAACCGCCAGATGTGTTGAAACCACTTAACTTCACTCTCACTACTGTGTGTGTCTGTGTGTGTGTGTGTGTACAGTGTGTGTGTGTGTGTGTATGTGTGTGTGTGTGTGTGTGTGTGTGTGTTTAACAGTGTGAGGAGGCTGCCTGTGGGCTAATTAACCACTCATTATGAATTTATTTAAATACACATTAGACCGCCGTCACCATGGTTACCAGCATACATCCCTGCTCTGTTTTTCTCTGTGTGTGTGTGTGTGTGTGTGTGTGTGTGTGTGTGTGCACTGCTGTCAGCTCCCAGCGGACGGACTGCTCTGACCACACACACACACACACACACACACACACACACACACACACACTCGGTTTCCTGTAATAGCTACAGTAGCTGTACAGTCCGGAGCCTGTTGGCGGTTGCTTAGTAACAGCTGATTTGGAGCCAGCTGATGTCGTTATTCAAGTTGAAGCTGCTGCAGGCAACTCCGGAGAGCAAAGTTTGAAAGTAGAGACACACACACACACACACACACACACACACACTCACACACACACACACACACACTCACACACACACACACACACACTCACACACACACACACACACAGCAGTGGGTGGTATCGCTGGTGCTGCAGAAGTTAAAACGTTTTGTAGCACAAACAGAAACCAGAAAGTCTTCTATTGTAGTTTTTAACATAAATGATTCATTTTCATCTGCAGTTAAAACGTATAAAAGCAAAAATAATAAAAATAATAAACAGAACAAAGCAAAAATAAAATAAAACAGAACAAACACACGTGATAATTCACTTTATTAAAAAACCTTTTTATTGGGTTTTTTCAGGATTATACAACATTTATATCAAAGACAAACACACCTGCTATTTATAATGTGTATTTCTACACACACACACACACAGACACACACACACACACACACACACACACACACACACACTCACACACACACACACACACACACACACTGGAGAACAATAAACAGTAACATGAAATAAAACAGTTGATTTATTAGACGTCTGATCAGGATGCAGTTCACAGTGCAAACTTTAGTTTGGAGAAGAGTATATTAACCTGCAGGTAACCATAGCAACAGCATTCACCCGATGCTACGCGGCCGGAGAACATCAGTGGAACTGATTGAAGAAGCTGTAATTATATTTGTATAGTAATAATATCAGTGTGTGATGTGTTATTGTGTGCTAGTGATGAACCTGCAGCTCTTTATAGTTTCAGCTCGTTGTTTATCTGCAACTTTTACTGTTCTGCTTCACTCTCAGCGGCTCTCACAGCTGTTAAAAAGCTGCTGTACACTACCTGCTCACACACACACAGTTAGCTGCAGACTAGCTGGTAGCATTTAGCAGCTAAAGAGCAGATATTTCCCTCAGGAGTTGGTAGAGAGCAGAAACAGAAGCTGAAGGACAGAGAAGAACAGCTGCTGATGAGTCAGAGATGTCCTGATGAAAACTAAACATCAAGTTTGGATGATCCGATGATGATGATGATGATGATGATGGGATCCTGACGTCGGTCGGCATGACTTATAAACACGTTGTGGTTTTCCGGTTGGAAGTTTTGCGCGCTGGGACTTTTTTTCCCTCGTGAGCAACGTTTTTATCTCCCAGCATGCCGCGCTGCGTTTCCAGCAGGTTTGACTCACAGCGGCAGTGAGAGTCTGAGAAACCACAAACACTCACTGAAGAAGAAGAAGTCCAGAACAAAACTCCCACCAAAACCTCAAATTACTGCTCTGACAACGCTGTTAGTGTGGAGAGAAGCCGGCTGGTCGGGAAAGACCTGATTCTACATCGAACCCTCTAAAATAGTGGATCCAGCGTCTGATCTGCTTCTTCCTTTGACTCTTGTTTATCTGCAGCTGACAGATAAGTGACGTGACGTCTCTACGCGCTGCAGCCAACACAATAACAGTCATATTAGCAACGGTTGCTACGCGGACGACGGAAACTCAGTTTGGCAAGAAAATCAGATTATAAAAAAAAAAGAAGAAGATTCAGAGCTGATGATTCTTTTTGTTATTGATTAATCTGTTCCTGAGTTGATTAGTTGTTAGAAACACAGAAACCAGGAAACTAATCAATTAATCAACTAACAGTTGCAGCTCGATTAGCAACGGTTGCTATGTGAATCTTACATCATTGATCACGATGCTGGTTTGGATCCAAACATGAAGACAAATATAGAAAATTAGCAGAATGACGCTTTAAACCAGTTAGTCTGTCGTAAGGTTGCAACTAACTATTATTGATCAATCTATCAGTAATTTCCTCCATTGATCAGTTTGTAGTTTGGTCCAGAAAACGGGGAGAAAACGTGGATCTCAAAGCTCGAGACGACGTCCTCAGATCATCAGTTCACCGTCGCAGAGACTAAAAGAAACCAGGAAGTATTCACATTTAAGATGATTGGCAACAAATTGATTAATCAACGGTTGCAGCTCTGTTAGCAACGGTTGCTATGTGAATATAAACAGCAGTGAAAAACAGTTGTGAATCTTAAATAACATTTCAATTAATTCATCAAGTAAACCCAACGGTGTCGACTGTACATCCAGATATTTACACGTCCTCCATCTAAACTCCCATCTGCTCATCTATCGATCTATCTATTGATCTATCTATTGATCGTCCGTCAGCACGCCGTCCATCCGTCCCTCCATCTCCATCCATCAGCTGCTGTTTTAACCGTTCTGATGCCTTTTCTGCCTCCTTTGTAGAGTTAATGACCCATTCCCCCTCATTTCCCATGTCTGTCTTCTCTCTGTGTGTGTGTGTGTGTGTGTGTGTGTGTGTGTGTGTGTGTGTGTGTGTGTGTGTGTGTGTGTGGTCTGACTGATGGCCATTCTGTGTGTCGGGGCATGACAGGGCCTCTAAAGAGAGGAGGCAAAGTGAAAAGAAAGAGAGCGAGCGAGCCAAGACGGATAGAGAGAGAGGGCATAGAGCATGCGAGGATTTTGTCTGTTGGTGTGTGTGTGTGTGTGTGTTTGTGTGTGTGTGTGTGTGTGTTTGTATGTGTGTGTGTGTGTGTGTGTGTGTGTGTGTGTGGGTTGGGGGGTTGCAGGAAAGGGTCAGTCTAATTTGCAGCTCATTGAATAGAAACAGGCTTCCTCTGACGGACGGGTTGGGGGGTCGTCACTGTGTTAGTGTGTGTTTGTGTGTGTGTGTGTGTGTGTGTGTGTGTGTGTGTGTGTGTGAGAGAGGGAGGGAGGCTCTGTGGGAGAGAGTCGAGTATAAAAAAGCAGCAGGAGCAGTTAATTTCTGACAGCAGCCGCCCAGATACTTTACAGCTATTTCCACACTGATGCATTCAGAGACTCCTTATCAACGTTTTCTCCGACTCGATGCGAGAGCTTCTCTAAATGTTATTATCACACATCGCAGGTTGAAAACAGTTAAAAAACTTGAGGTGAACATGTGTAATAAAAACGCTGCCTGCAAGTCAAAAGTCAGGGCTTCAACCTGAGAGTTTGTGTTTGGAGTAAAGAAGTGAAATCCTGCTGCTAGAGTTTGTTTCCGTCGTGTTTGCGTTCGTTCTACAGAGCAGAAGTCTCACACGGCTTCGTTAGACGTGTTACTGTGGACTACTGAGACTCCTCCGGCTGCAGAAACTCGTAGGAGAAAATACAATCAATCACAGTTGTTGTTGCCGCCGTCCCCCACTTCCTGTCTCTGATGGAAGTTTCTGAAGAGTCAGCGACGGCGCAACACCTTCGCGCAGAGGTATAAATCACCACCTGCGAGCGACTCCGTCTCCTAGAAATGACCTTCATGTACGTTTAAACTGTCTGAGAGTGACGCTGCGTTATCAGACATCATCTCTGGCTGGATGAAGTTCACAGTAATGAAGCTACATTTCTGTCTGTCTGCAGCGGGGGGGGGGGGGGGGGGGGGTGGTGCAAGATGTGAAGTGCTGTGATGTGATGTGCATTTAAATATTATTGCGGACATTCCTGGTAGATTAATTTGTAATGAAAACATCATATTTATCTCGTGGTCTGCGAAACAAAACACAGTGTTTAGTGTTTGATAAATCATCAAACTGGACTTCTTGTCCCAGCAGGCCCTGAACCAGCAGAACCTGAACCAGCAGAACCTGAACCAGCAGAACTCCTCTGTGTGTTACTAACCTGAGCGTCCACTTCGTCTGTTAGTGTTGATGTGATCAGAGACAAAGGTGGTGAAGTGTTTGGTGCTGCGTACACAGTTTAGAGTTGTTTCTATAGATAAATAAAGGTTGTGACAAATGACAGTGTTGATTTTATAGATCTGGGACGATACGATTGTTTCTTGATTTGTGTCTTTCATAATACATGGATGTTGATTAGATTCAGAATCGATTCTCGATTGAATGAAAAGAAAAGGCGGCACTATTTCCAGTCTCTCACTCCAGTAGACTGTCCCAAACTATTCACTGCTGTCCTCAATATAATATGAAATAGAACTGGCTGATGAGGAGGAGGAGGGGTGCTCCACTGTGTTATTAACGTGGTGTCTCCAGCAGTAGAGAGCAGCCTCTCTGCTCCTCTGTGTTATTAACATCATGTCTCCAGCAGTAGAGAGCAGCCTCTCTGCTCCTCTGTGTTATTAACATCATGTTTCCAGCAGTAGAGAGCAGCCTCTCTGCTCCTCTGTGTTATTAACGTCGTGTTTCCAGCAGTAGAGAGCAGCCTCTCTGCTCCTCTGTGTTATTAACATCATGTCTCCAGCAGTAGAGAGCAGCCTCTCTGCTCCTCTGTTATTAACGTCATGTCTCCAGCAGTAAAGAGCAGCCTCTCTGCTCCTCTGTGTTATTAACGTTGTGTTTCCAGCAGTAGAGAGCAGCCTCTCTGCTCCTCTGTGTTATTAACGTCGTGTTTCCAGCAGTAGAGAGCAGCCTCTCTGCTCCGCTGTGTTATTAACGTTGTGTTTCAAGCAGTAGAGAGCAGCCTCTCTGCTCTGCTGTGTTATTAACGTTGTGTTTCCAGCAGTAGAGAGCAGCCTCTCTGCTCCTCTGTGTTATTAACGTCGTGTTTCCAGCAGTAGAGAGCAGCCTCTCTGCTCTGCTGTGTTATTAACGTTGTGTTTCCAGCAGTAGAGAGCAGCCTCTCTGCTCCTCTGTGTTATTAACGTCGTGTTTCCAGCAGTAGAGAGCAGCCTCTCTGCTCCGCTGTGTTATTAACGTTGTGTTTCAAGCAGTAGAGAGCAGCCTCTCTACTCCTCTGTGTTATTAACATCATGTCTCCAGCAGTAGAGAGCAGCCTCTCTGCTCCTCTGTGTTATTAACATCATGTCTCCAGCAGTAGAGAGCAGCCTCTCTGCTCCTCTGTGTTATTAACATCATGTCTCCAGCAGTAGAGAGCAGCCTCTCTGCTCCTCTGTGTTATTAACATCATGTCTCCAGCAGTAGAGAGCAGCCTCTCTGCTCCGCTGTGTTATTAACGTCGTGTTTCCAGCAGTAGAGAGCAGCCTCTCTGCTCCTCTGTGTTATTAACGTCGTGTTTCCAGCAGTAGAGAGCAGCCTCTCTGCTCCGCTGTGTTATTAACGTCGTGTCTCCAGCAGCCTCTCTGCTGCTCCGTCAGCTCCGGGGAAAGACGTCGCTGTCCAACACGCTGAGCAGCTGCAGAGTTCCTGAGTGATTTTCTTCCCCTCACAGTTTGTTGAAGTTGTTTAAGGCTGCAGTTTGTGTTGTTTGTTTTGCTGCTCCGCTAATGTTAGTCTGTGAGTGACGGCCAAGAAAGTTTACAATATATTTAATGTTCATCTTGCAGAAGTTATTATTTACTCATAAACAGACCAGCGTCTCTGGTGAATATTATTTCTGATAGGAGGCTGGCTGTTGTTTAGTGTGCAGGTCTTTAAGAACGAAGTGTATGTAACGACATAAATACAGAGAAATATAAGAATATAAAAAAACACTACAGATTTAGTCGTCATAGATTGCAGCAATAATTAGATTAGATTGATTGATTAGTTTCCAGCTATTAAATTAATCAGCAACTATTTTGATAATCCTTTAATTTTCTGTCTTCTTTAGTCTCTCTGACAGTAAACTGAACATCATTTATGGATCAAACGACGAATCAATTAATTAAGAAAATAATCAACGAATGAATCGATAATGAAAATCAGGGACGTTTGCAGCCTTATTAAGCATCACTGATGTTTGAATCATTTCCATGTAAATGTTCCCACAGTGTCAGTTGAACAGCATGAAGACCATCAGATCTCATTTGTAAACGGCTGCTCTCTGATATTTCCTCCGTAATGACTCATCATTACCGACTTAGAATAGAAAACACGAACACACACACACATGAGAAAATAAATAAAGTGTGATTTTTCTTTTTTTCCCACGATGAGTCAGTCCGAGACTCGTTTCTCAGGAGGAGAGTTTAACATGGATGAAGAATAAAACCAGGATTTTTCTCTCTTCTGTAATCTTATAAGTAAAGTAGTGACCGGCCATGACAGTCCAGGTCACATGACGAGGGAAAGAAAATAGTTCCTATATGTTAAATGAACACTGGCAGAGGTTTTAATCATGTTTAGGACGACAGAGCTGCTTATTAATATCTCTGAATGATTCTTTTTTGTAATTAAATCCAAAATTATCGACTCTCTTCATGTTTCTGTTTGTGTTTTTATCTGATTGTAATTATTATCATTAAACCTTCCTGCGTGTTTGTAAAGGCAGCAGTGTGCTTCTCATTATTTGGGTGAACTGCTCCTTTAATCTGCACTCTGTAACTCCGTTTGAGTCTCGTCATAAAATAAAAATCTTTATTTACATTTTTCTGTATCGAATGTTCAATCTGTTGCTTGAAGGTCGGCTCATGCCTGATGACATCATTTCCTGCAAAACCACAAGAATTTTGGTCTCGGATGACAGTGAGACTGCAGTCGCATGTGAATGTGTGTGTGTGTGTGTTAGTGTGTGTGTGTGTGTGTAGGCTGTGGTGCTCTATTAATCCTGTTCGGTCTGACAGTAAGTGTTGTTCAGGTTGAGAAATGAATTACCCTGCAGGGCGGGTAGCACACTCATTCATCACCATCACACACACACACACACACACACACACACACACACACACACACAGTGTTTAGATGTCTATCTGCAGTATTTTCCTGTCATTGTGTTGCGGCAGCAGCAGTCGTTCTGCAGCGAGACGGCCGCTAACTAACACTTTTCATTCTGAGCTGAGACCATAAAACACTCCGAGTGAATCATCTCTCTCATGCTGGACCTTCTTTTGTAGTTCTGAGACCCTGAAACACAGAATGAATCACAGCCGTGTGGATCTCATTGCCTGGGAAGTTACAGGGAATGTATAATACCCCCACAGTGTCCAGACTCACTAGCAGACGCCACTAAATCCTAAACTCTGCTCCTTTAAGTACACGTTGCTGATAAGACTTCTGCACTTTTACTTGTAATGAAGTATTTTTAGACAGCAGTTGTTTCTACTTTTACTCCAGTAAAGGATGTGAGCGTGTTTGCTGTGTGAGCTGTGAGCTACGCTTCCATTTTATTGCAGGTTTGCCAGTTTTTATTTGAAAATGTGACAACAGACTCATTTCAGCAGGTTTATAGTTGAAAATAATGCTTGTTGTGTTTTCACTGCCCTGACACTGAGCTTTATTATCCGATATTTCAACTTTACACAACTGAAAGATATGAGTGACCATCTACCTGTTTGTTTTTTTTTGCTATTTTCCTAAAGGATCTTAAGAGCAAAACCAAAGAACGCCAAAGAAAATTGGTGCTTTTAAGATTGACCTGATGAAACAGAATAGGAAAGATGATCCTAATAGAGCTTACAAAGCATTTCTGGCAACATTAACACATTTATATGATGCACAATGTCCATTAATAAAGTGCAGTAGGAAACTAAAATATCTGGAAAATCCATAAAAAACACACCGAAAAGAAAACTACAGTCTACAGAGAGAGTATAGGACATATAAAATACATTAATAACGCTTAATGAGACATTAACAGAAAGAGAATAGTGGGAAATTACTACTTGTTTTATTAAGAACAATAATTATATTAAAGATCATCTAAAAGATATTGCTGATGAATTAAATAAATACTTTTGAATGTTTGTCCAACCTTAATAAATGAGATCTATGTGACGAGCTGGTTGGGCAGATATGAGATGAAACATCAGTGAATAAATAAAAAAGAAAAAGTCTGGAGACTTGAATTCTTTTAATATGAAACATATAAAGTATATAATTGAATTCATTGTAATCAGTTTTTCCAAACAACGTATTTCCTTTTGTGAAAAACATTTATTTTGAAACTATCGGCCAGTTTATTTGCTTCCAAAGTTCATCAAAATATTAGAAAATGATTTATTTTTAAACTTGACAGTTTCATTGATAAACTAAGTGATTAGCAGTACAGGTGCAGCTCACCGGCAGTAAAAGAACTAGTGGAGGAAACACTAAACATCTGAAGCTTTTATTAACTTAAAAAAGGCTTTCTATACCATTGATCATGGTCTTCTTATGAAGAAGTTAGAAAACATGGCATTAAAGGGGCAGCATACTCCTGGTTCAGGACTTTTCCAGAGAATCAGCTTCAGTATGAACAGGTTAATAACCTGAGGGGTGCCTCAAGGCTCTGCACTGGGACCCAAACTGTTTTAATTTATAATAATGTTTCTGTCTTCATTGATTGATATAATTGTCATGATTTATCAATTTACAGTATATTTACACTCTTTTGTAACACTGTTAAAATAAGACTAGTAGCTAGAAGTTAGTAAAGCTACTGAAAGCTCAGCTGCTACTGCACATGCTCAGTAGGAGGGGAATGTTTTAATGTGAACGGAGGAATTTCAGCGGCTTATTGTAGACGTCGTCTCAGATGGAAAACTTTCCAAACCTGCAGCTTTGCCATCAGTGACTTTGTTGCTCTGTGGCAGTGAAGCTACTGAAGAGTTTTAATGCTTTGGACAATGAAGAAAGTCGAACAATCGCAGCGGTCAGGATTTGCTTCTGGCCGGCTCCGGTTGTGTGTTTCATGTTGGGACACAACAGGGATGAAGTTTTGTTGTTTTTCTGCCAGAAAGAACAAACCATCTGTTCCTCCTTCAGTTCCCCGTCTAGTTTGAAGGATTAAAACTGGTCAGCCTTCTTTTTTTAAACCTTGTCTGTCAGCTGATCCCTGCTTGAGTAACGATCATCAATTTAAAGCCCACAGATCCATTAGGCTTTATTTACAAAGATGTTCTCAGTGCTTTTGTTCATACTTCCTGTCAGGATGTCTCTGTAGCCTCCAGTCTGAGCGCTGTACCTGCCAGCAGTATAAACAGCACAAAGCTCTGCCGATAAACTTGATTCAGGAGCGGCGTGGACCGAAGCCGACAGCAGTGGTTTCAGCAGACCCTGCAGTGCCGTTAAGGGTCCGGAGCGCAGGGTCATTCGTCTCTTCGTCGATGGTATTGACAGCTTCAAAGCCCTCTGGGAGCCTAAAGAGACGATCAACACTCAACAGTAAACGGGATTTATGTTCAAATTGTGTTTTCTAACTAAACTGAAAAGCTGAAGTATCGGATCTGGAGCTGTTGTGTGATTTATTTAGTTAGGCGTTGTCTCTCAGGTCCCATAATTCCCTCTGCAGCTCAGCTGAAGTTGAGACATGTTGCTGAATGACTTTATATTCCCTGCTCTCTGATTACAAACTCCAAAATTCACCAAACTATAACATATATTGTGGAAATATACAGAAACACGCAGATATTTTCAGCTTTGTTTGACTAAAACTCTTCCCTGCCAGCAGATAAATCCGTTTATTTTAACGATGGATATAAATTGTTTTGAGAGATGATGTACTTTATCATTTAGCTGGAAAGTTTATTTGGAAATTTCACGACAGTGACGTCGTCCTCCTGAAGGAGCAACACAAAGACTTGAAAATGATGCAGATTCTGTTGGATTTGTGGTGAATAAATAAAAATAATCACAGATCAAAAACTCCAAAACAACAGAAATCTTCTGGATTTTAATCGTTTCAGGGTCACTGAACTGATGGGAACTCCCAAAATGACTTTCAGCTACACTGCATAACACAACATAAGCTACATATTAACTAGTTCATTCTTTTAATTATGAAGTGGCAGAAAACGGTAACAAAATCAGCGAGTGTGTCGGCTCCTCTGTGATGAGTCCAGTTTCACACCAGCGACAGAGAAAAGTCTGCAGGAGCCGAAATGTATGAACTGTTTTTTCAGACATGTGGTGAGCAGATCTGAGGACAGTTTAAGTATCTGTCCAGACGTGTTGCCATGGACGACTGGTCCTGGTGCAGCAGTTACATCAGTGAACAGCTGTGATGATATTTCCATGTATGAATTCCTTCATTGGACTGAATGACGTGACGTGTGATGGTGTGTTACAGATGTGTGACGTGTGTTACAGACGTGTGACGGTGTGTTACAGACATGTGACGATGTGTTACAGACGTGTGATGGTGTTACAGATGTGTGACGGTGTGTTACCTACATGTGACGGTGTGTTACAGACGTGTAATGGTGTGTTACAGATGTGTGACGGTGTGTTACCTACATGTGACGGTGTGTTACAGACGTGTGACGGTGTGTTACAGATGTGTGACGGTGTGTTACAGACGTGTGACGGTGTGTTACAGACGTGTGATGGTGTGTTACAGACGTGTGACGGTGTGTTACAGATGTGTGACGGTGTGTTACAGACATGTGACGATGTGTTACAGACGTGTGATGGTGTTACAGATGTGTGACGGTGTGTTACCTACATGTGACGGTGTGTTACAGACGTGTGACGGTGTGTTACAGACGTGTGACGGTGTGTTACAGATGTGTGATGGTGTTACAGATGTGTGACGGTGTGTTACCTACATGTGACGGTGTGTTACAGACGTGTGACGGTGTGTTACAGATGTGTGACGGTGTGTTACCTACATGTGACGGTGTGTTACAGACGTGTGACGGTGTGTTACAGACGTGTAATGGTGTGTTACAGATGTGTGACGGTGTGTTACCTACATGTGACGGTGTGTTACAGACGTGTGACGGTGTGTTACAGACGTGTGACGGTGTGTTACAGATGTGTGACGGTGTGTTACAGACATGTGATGGTGTTACAGATGTGTGACGGTGTGTTACAGACGTGTGATGGTGTGTTACAGATGTGTGACGGTGTGTTACAGACATGTGATGGTGTTACAGATGTGTGACGGTGTGTTACCTACATGTGACGGTGTGTTACAGACGTGTGACGGTGTGTTACAGACATGTGACGGTGTGTTACAGACGTGTAATGGTGTGTTACAGATGTGTGACGGTGTGTTACCTACATGTGACGGTGTGTTACAGACGTGTGACGGTGTGTTACAGACGTGTGACGGTGTGTTACAGATGTGTGACGGTGTGTTACAGACATGTGATGGTGTTACAGATGTGTGACGGTGTGTTACCTACATGTGACGGTGTGTTACAGACGTGTGACAGTGTGTTACAGACGTGTGACGGTGTGTTACAGATGTGTGATGGTGTTACAGATGTGTGACGGTGTGTTACCTACATGTGACGGTGTGTTACAGACGTGTGACGGTGTGTTACAGACATGTGACGGTGTGTTACAGACGTGTGACGGTGTGTTACAGACGTGTGACGGTGTGTTACAGACATGTGACGGTGTGTTACAAATGTGTGACGGTGTTACAGATGTGTGACGGTGTGTTACAGACGTGTGACGGTGTGTTACAGACGTGTGACGTGTGTTACAGACGTGTGACGGTGTGTTACAGACGTGACGGTGTGTTACAGACATGACGGTGTGTTACAGACATGTGATGGTGTTACAG
The DNA here is from genome assembly GCA_029490765.1 of Euthynnus affinis. Taxonomy (NCBI): domain Eukaryota; kingdom Metazoa; phylum Chordata; class Actinopteri; order Scombriformes; family Scombridae; genus Euthynnus; species Euthynnus affinis. Next base: position 35,271,330 of record CM055841.1, on the reverse strand, counting down.
ACGTGTGACGGTGTGTTACAGACATGACGGTGTGTTACAGACATGTGATGGTGTTACAGACGTGTGACGGTGTGTTACAGACGTGTGATGGTGTTACAGACGTGTGACGGTGTGTTACAGACGTGTGATGGTGTTACAGACATGTGATGGTGTTACAGACGTGTGACGGTGTGTTACAGACGTGACGGTGTGTTACAGACGTGTGACGGTGTGTTACAGACATGTGACGGTGTGTTACAGACATGTGACGGTGTGTTACAGACGTGTGATGGTGTTACAGACGTGTGACGGTGTGTTACAGACGTGTGACGGTGTGTTACAGACATGTGACGGTGTGTTACAGACATGTGACGGTGTGTTACAAATGTGTGACGGTGTTACAGATGTGTGACGGTGTGTTACAGACATGTGATGGTGTGTTACAGATGTGTGACGGTGTGTTACAAATGTGTGACGGTGTGTTACAGACGTGTGACGGTGTGTTACAGACGTGTGACGGTGTGTTACAAATGTGTGACAGTGTGTTACCTACATGTGACGGTGTGTTACAGACGTGTGACGGTGTGTTACAGACGTGTGACGGTGTGTTACAGATGTGTGACGGTGTGTTACAGACGTGTGACGGTGTGTTACAGATGTGACGGTGTGTTACAAATGTGTGACGGTGTGTTACAGACGTGTGACGGTGTGTTACAGACGTGTGACGGTGTGTTACAAATGTGTGACGGTGTGTTACAAATGTGTGACGGTGTGTTACAGATGTGACGGTGTGTTACAAATGTGTGACGGTGTTACAGACGTGTGACGGTGTGTTACAGACGTGTGACGGTGTGTTACAGACGTGTGACGGTGTGTTGCAGATGTGTGACGGTGTGTTACAGACATGTGACGGTGTGTTACAGACGTGTGACGGTGTGTTACAGACGTGTGACGGTGTGTTACAGACGTGTGACGGTGTGTTACAGACATGTGACGGTGTGTTACAGACATGTGACGGTGTGTTACAGACATGTGACGGTGTGTTACAGACGTGTGACGGTGTGTTACAGATGTGTGACGTGTGTTACAGACATGTGACGTGTGTTACAGACGTGTGACGGTGTGTTACAGACGTGTGACGTGTGTTACAGACGTGTGACGGTGTGTTACAGACATGTGACGGTGTGTAACAGATGTGTGACGGTGTGTTACAGATGTGTGACGGTGTGTTACAGACGTGTGACGTGTGTGTAACAGACGTTTAATGGTGTTACAGACGTGACGTGTGTTACAGACATGTGACGTGTGTGTAACAGACGTTTAATGGTGTTACAGACGTGACGGTGTGTTACAGACGTGTGATGGTGTGTTACAGACGTGTGACGGTGTGTTACAGACATGTGACTGTGTGTTACAGACGTGTGATGGTGTGTTACAGATGTGTGACGGTGTGTTACAGACGTGTAACGGTGTGTTACAGACATGTGACGGTGTGTTACAGACATGTGACGGTGTGTTACAGATGTGTGACGGTGTGTTACAGACGTGACGGTGTGTTACAGACATGTGATGGTGTGTTACAGACATGTGACGGTGTGTCACAGACGTGTGACGGTGTTACAGACCAGTGACGGTGTGTTACAGTAGAGAATCTCTGCAGTTCAGTCAGAGAGGAGCTGAGCTGCAGAGAAAACATGCTGCTGAGTAAATATCTGTAAGTCTGTCGCTGATTTAATGTGCAGTTTTCTCTGTAAATGCCTCGAGGCTGCAGCAGCTGGACAAGCGTTTTCCCAGGACGCTTTACTGCTCAGAGACCCAGGAGAGGGCTCAGTGTGTGTGTGTGTGTTCAGTCAGGCATATTTCCAGATGGTACCGTTCCTCTACTGTCCTGTTGGTCTGAGCTCTGCACAAACACAAACACACACACACACACACACACACACACACTGGTTTGAAATTCTATACGTCAGCAGATATTCAAATGCTTTCATGACTTTATTCAGTGTTTACACTCGGACTGAAACGTCTTCCAGCTCTTCTATTTTAACTGTTATTTCAGTGTTCAGTGTTTCTGTTGTTTGAAATGTTTCATCAGCAAAATTTCACATCAACTTTCTTCAGGAAATTTAACCATTTCTAGTTTTTTTCTAGCTTTTTATTAACTATGGAAGAAATGACTTATCACCCGACTCTGCTTTATCGTATGACATCATCTCACAGCTCTCTGTTTGAGTTTTACGGCCCGCAGCTTTACTGTTTGTATCGTCATTTAGGGAGACCAAAGCAGAGCTAAAAGGACAGAGAATATTGGATTTACATTTATCAGACTGACAGAAACATGATGCAACATTATCCTGGTTATGTGTCGCACATGTAAACACCTCATCCTGGTTTTGGGAAACCTGGATATGGTAGCGCTCCGGCAGAAACCAGGATACACAGATGATCAGAAACTGTTAACATCCAGCTTTCTCATGACCAGGATGAGACTCAAACAGCGACACTATGTCACGCCGTGGTGAGTTTTAGTTGGGGTTTTTGTCCTGTCTCCATGTTGTCTCGTCACTTCCTGTTTTATTTTGAAAATTATCCCTCCTTGTCTCTGGTCACTTGCCCTTCCTCATGTGTCTGTGTAATTACCCCAAGTGTCTCCACCTGTTCCCCTCACCTGTTCCCCATTCCCTCGTCAGTTCTGTCTGTGTATTTAATCCCTGGTTTTCAGTTCTGTCCTGGTCGGTTCATTTTTGCTTTTGGTACTAGTCATGTCATAGTCACAGTCCTTGCCTTGCCTTGCCTTTTGGACTTGAAATAAAGGATTTTTGCAATTCACGATACCTCTGCGCCTGGGTCCTGCTTCCACGTACGTTCCTGACAGAATGAACCGACCACATAGGGACCCAGCAGAGGTGGGCCGCAGGGAGGCTACACAGTCGGAGCGGATGTTCTCAGCTCTTTGGGCACGGGAAGCAATCCTCGCCCATCGGGAGGAGCAGTTGGCTGTGCTGGGCCAGGCAGTCCGGGGCCTTGCTCGTGGCCAGCAAGACTTCAGGCTTGCCTTAACCACACAGCTGGCTCAGTTTGCTGAGCAGCTGCAGCGGCTGCAAGTTCATCGGCTCAAGCCACAGCCACAGGCCAAGCCGGACCCCATGCCAGAGCCCAATCCGGATCCCACGTCCATGCCACAGCCAGAGCCCAAGCCGGACCCCACGTCAATGCCAGAGCCCAAGCCGGACCCCACGTCCATGCCACAGCCAGAGCCCAAGCCGGACCCCACGTCCATGCCACAGCCAGAGCCCAAGCCGGACCCCACGTCCATGCCACAGCCAGAGCCCAAGCCGGACCCCACGTCCATGCCTCAGGCCAAGCCCAAGCCACAGCCGGACCCCACGTCCATGCCTCAGGCCAAGCCCAAGCCACAGCCGGACCCCACGTCCATGCCTCGGGCCAAGCCCAAGCCACAGCCGGACCCCACGTCCATGCCTCGGGCCAAGCCCAAGCCACAGCCGGACCCCACGTCCATGCCTCAGGCCAAGCCCAAGCCACAGCCGGACCCCACGTCCATGCCTCAGGCCAAGCCCAAGCCACAGCCGGACCCCACGTCCATGCCTCAGGCCAAGCCCAAGCCACAGCCGGACCCCACGTCCATGCCTCAGGCCAAGCCCAAGCCACAGCCGGACCCCACGTCCATGCCTCAGGCCAAGCCCAAGCCACAGCCGGACCCCACGTCCATGCCTCAGGCCAAGCCCAAGCCACAGCCGGACCCCACGTCCATGCCTCAGGCCAAGCCCAAGCCACAGCCGGACCCCACGTCCATGCCTCAGGCCAAGCCCAAGCCACAGCCGGACCCCACGTCCATGCCTCAGGCCAAGCCCAAGCCACAGCCGGACCCCACGTCCATGCCTCAGGCCAAGCCCAAGCCACAGCCGTACCCCACGTCCATGCCTCAGGCCAAGCCCAAGCCACAGCCGGACCCCACGTCCATGCCTCAGGCCAAGCCCAAGCCACAGCCGGACCCCACGTCCATGCCTCAGGCCAAGCCCAAGCCACAGCCGGACCCCACATCCATGCCTCAGGCCAAGCCCAAGCCACAGCCGGACCCCGTGTCTGTCCCCAGGCCACACAGACGGCCTCCCGCCCGGCCCCCGGAGGGTGTCCGCCTCCGCCGCCGGCCTCCCGCCCGGCCCCCGGAGGGTGTCCGCCTCCGCCGCCGGCCTCCCGCTCGGCCCCCAGAGTGGTTACTCCCCACCTTGTGTGAATGTTTCTAGGGACGTCTGGGATTCGTCCCTTGAGGGGGGGGTTCTGTCACGCCGTGGTGAGTTTTAGTTGGGGTTTTTGTCCTGTCTCCATGTTGTCTCGTCACTTCCTGTTTTATTTTGAAAATTATCCCTCCTTGTCTCTGGTCACTTGCCCTTCCTCATGTGTCTGTGTAATTACCCCAAGTGTCTCCACCTGTTCCCCTCACCTGTTCCCCATTCCCTCGTCAGTTCTGTCTGTGTATTTAATCCCTGGTTTTCAGTTCTGTCCTGGTCGGTTCATTTTTGCTTTTGGTACTAGTCATGTCATAGTCACAGTCCTTGCCTTGCCTTGCCTTTTGGACTTGAAATAAAGGATTTTTGCAATTCACGATACCTCTGCGCCTGGGTCCTGCTTCCACGTACGTTCCTGACACACTAATGTAAACAATGTTGCTACATGTCTGCTTGATAAGTAAATAATCAACTGCTTACTATGTTTTCTAACTTTATTAGATGAAAAACAAAACAGATTTAATGAATGCAGATTTAAAATAAACATATTTCTAACCATAACCAGGTCGTAAAAGAGTTAGCATAGCATAGCATAGCATAGCATAGCATAGCTCGTAAGGTTGTCAGACTCACAATGGACGGTAAAACATTTTAAAAAATCGATGCAGCAGAATCTGAGATATCCTCTTCTTATTCCACACATTCTTCTTCTTTGTCAAAACCTGGCGCCTACATTACCCACAATGCAACTGGAGCTGTGTTACGCTAGTAGCAGGTCTGCTAACCTCTCTTCTTTCTATCTCTCTCCACACACACACACACACACACACACGCAGCCTCACATTCTTTTCACTTTTTAAAACTCTTCAGCGCCAACTGACGCAGGTGACATCATCAGTGACATCATCAGCGGCTCCCTCAGGAGAGACATGTGCGGCGGTACACCCCGAAACACCTGGAAACACACTTTAGGGCTCAGCTGCTGCCTGTTGAAGCCTTCAGTCTGCGTTCTCCTGAATCCTCAGGTTGCACATTTACACTGATTTTCACGAGTGTTTGTCGTCTGCTTCTCTTTCCTTAAACAAGATAATTTATTGAAAACAGATCCATCCGCGCAGCAGCAGCCTCACCGCGACTTCAACCACGTGAATGTCGACGTTATATCACATATTGAAAATCTGATCTCATCATATTTCCACTGGAAATATTTAAACTGAGTGAAAAACCTTCAGACTTCATGAATACAAATATTCTAGATGTCATCGTTCACATATTTCAGTCACATAGTTTGGCTCTTCGTAGTTTAAGAGAGAAACCAGACAGATGTTTCTGACCTTTGTTCGTCATGGAAACGATCAGCTGCTGCATCAGTTTAAAAACACCGGCGAGCATCACTCTTCGTTTCTTTCTGTGGGTTAAAAGTTTTTCTCTGCAGCGTTAAACACGTCTGCCGGAGAGAGAGAGACGCCAGACTATTAATTCTGTTTGGAGAGTGACGCTTGAAAGTGGGAATATTCTGAAGTTTAGACTCTCGGCGGCACGGCGGGCTGTGAAAAGGCTGCGGGCCGCTCTTGTCAGGGACATGAAACAGCAGCCGGGTTCACAGGAGGAGGCAGAGCAGACGACCTGCAGAAACACTCAGATGCTTCACATGCAAATATTTTCATATTAAAGCTCCAGAAAACTTGAAATGGTACGCTTTTCTCTTTTTCCAGCTTATTCCCAGCGTCACCGGGGGGAATTATGACACATGAAACAGCGCTGAGCTGATGACACCTCGTTCTTATCTGTCCAGAACAAGCAGAATATTATCAGGATTCATAAAGCAGCAGTTTGTCCTTTTAGTTTTTGCCTGGATTAAACGAACCTGATATAAATGTTGATTAGTGAGTTTCAGAGCTGCTGCTTGTTGTTTCATTTAAACATCATAATGTAGTCGTACCTGTGCTTTCTGTAGAAGCAGCAGTGTCTGTTCTTCCTTCCCTCTTCTGTTTCTTGTTTAAAAAGGTTTAAATGAGCATTTTAATGTTTTAATGTGTTATTTAAATCTACATATTTGCATTATTTACTTGAGTATTTCCATTTGATGCTACTTTATACTCAAACACAAAGATTAAAGAGAAGTTCTGAAGAATTAATCAACATTTATGTGTCAGAACTTTCCTGGTTTATCATCTTATCTGCCGACCCGCCGACCCTCAGAGTTCAAACACAACAATAAATGACTGCATCATGAACTTTTACTGCCGTGCTTTAAGTATATTTAGCTGGTAACACTTGTGCATGTAGTTATTGGTGTCTGCAGGTCTTGACTGGACCCCCTCCTGAACAGGAACTTTCTACCTGCTGAGCTCATAAAACCTCGGTGACATTTAGAAACACGCTCTCATTTAATTTAATGGATTCAAAAAGCAGCGTTCAACATGTCTGCGTGTGTTTGCAGCACCGTGTTCACTGGGAAGAGCATAAGCAGACTTCTTGTTCGGCTGTAACTCAGCACCCGCCTCCCCCCCCTCTCACCCCCCCTCCCCCCTCCCTCACCCTCCCACCCTCTCTCTGTTTGCTCCATTTAACTGAAGCCACCAGCTACATGAATACCCATGAACAACCAGGAGCTCTGCCAAAAGCTCCATTACAATCTGCCCTCCTCCCCCCTCCTCTCTGCTGCTGCCTCCTCCCTCTCTCCCCCCTCTCCTCCTCCTCCTCCTCCTCCTCTTCTTCTTCTTCTCTCACTCTGATTCACTCTTGAACTTCCACTAAACCAAAAATATGCAGCCACCCTGCACGTTACACCCTTATGTGACAGTGTGTCATGTGACTCTGATATAACTGCTGCTTTCTGTCTTTTATTGATATTTATACGGAGTTCCTCAGGGAAGCGTACGAGGCCCCATTTCATTTAAAAAAAATAGTCACATCTCCTGAATGTTAAAGGCTTCAGACACAGATGGCAGAATTATTATTATTTAATTGCCTTAAATACTTTTATCTGTTGAAGATGAATGCAGCTCATTACTCATGTGAGTGGGCGGATGGTTGCATTTCTAATTTAATGTAATTATCCTACTCTAACTGTTGGAGGAGAGAAGGGAAGGGCCGCCACTTTTGTTTTTGTTTGGTTGTTTTTTTTGGAGAAAGGCCAGAAAGTGCAACGGCTGTGCACCAGTTCATTACTGACAGCAGCCTGTCTTCATCTGCCACATGTAGGATCCATACATGGTTTAATATGCACTAGTCTGACTGTAGTCCCTCATATATGATGTGTAAATGTGGACTGAATGAGCCGGTGTCTGTCTGATCATATCTTGGGTATAAATCACAGTTCTGGGAGCGATTTCGATCTTTGGGCATCAACAGTTTGTATTCTCAGGTCTGCATCAGCGGTTCACTTGATAAAACTTGATGGTTCAGTTTCTTTTCACACAGAGAAAAAATCCAAAACAAACCGAAACTCATCATGGAAAGAGTTCACGTTCCCTCCTCTCATTGGTCCTGATCGCATTACTCCTGCAATATTTCTAGTTTTTTTTTTTTGGTTTTTGGCATAAAAAAGAAAACATAAAGAAGTCAGAAACCAGAGCTGCTCTGGGTCACATGATCCTTCATCAGGAAGAGTTTGGTCACGTTAGTTTGTTTAGAAACGGCTCAAAAGACGAATAACAGAGAGCAGTTCTGTGTACGGCAGATGTTTCAGTGTCTGATGAGACTTTAAACATCTTCCTGTCGTAGAAAAGACTCTTCAGTTTATTGACGTCTGAAGAAGCTCAGCTCCACAAGATTCCCTCTTGAATCCCACTGAACCGTCTCTGGCTGAGTTGCATTGTGGGTAACGTAGACGCCAGATTATGACAAAACAAAAAAATATATATTTCTGATTCTGCTGCATCAGTTTAGTTCCTTATTTCCACAGTAAGTCTGACAATGTGATAATCCTGATTCTTATTTGAATGATCAGATATTGATCCTTGTGTCTCCTCAGTACAGGCACTAAATGTTTTGTGTCAGAGGTGTTACTTGGTGCTAATGCTCTATAATAATAATAGTAATAATCTTGTTGATGCTAGCTGCTATATGAGCTGTCTTGGATCGGGACAGTCCTGTAAACTGTGACGTGTTTGCAGGACTCAGCAGGTTTACAGATCTCATCTAACAGGCTGAGAAAAGACTCCACACGCTGATCTGAGCTCTCGGCTGGTGTTTGTTAACGAGATGTTTATCTCTGACTCTGAGATGCTAAATGTTTGGAAGTGGACTGAACAGCTCCGTCTGTCTCTACCTGCCGGGCAGCTAATTACATGACTGATGTCCTGTCAGCACTAATGCAAATACAAACAGCGCCAACGAATTAATGAGCAGACTTTCAGTTTCTGTCTCAGACAGCAGGTCCTGATAGTCTACGAGCTGCCGTACGAGACTTTATTCCTTTAAATGTACATAATGATGATGCAGGTCTGTTATTATCCCTGCTCAGCTGTTCATAGAATATATTTAATCTGTCGTGTTTAATCTTTTTTGCGAGTTTTATAACTGAGATTAATGTTCAAGGAAACAACAGAGCTTCATTTAAATCTTCAATCTAAGTTAATGGATTTTAGACTTCAGATCAGCCAAACTTTTAAACTCCCATCATGTAATTTCAGCCGCTCGGCGTCTCTAAATATAAACAACAACAGACGGAGTGTGATGACGGTGTGAAGCAGCAAGGGATGATGGGAGTTGTTGTCTGAATAAAGCAATTTCAGCTAAAAAAATCAGTGTTTCTCCACCATGTTGGGCGAGCAGCGGA
>CM055841.1:35252318-35259818 GCA_029490765.1 Euthynnus affinis | reverse complement strand
CTTTTTAGCATCAAATTCTCCTCTTTGTGTTTCCCTGTTGAGCTGCAGGTGGAAGTATAGAAACAAAAAGAGGAACTCTGGCACTAAAAAGACTGTAACGTTGAAAGATATCTACTGGATTTGACTCATTTGGACGCTGAAGCTTCATATTAGCTTCACATCAACTTTTAAACACATCACCTCCAGCAGCTACAACAGTAACATGCACACAGCAGCTTCACTCCTGAATCCTGCAGCTTGTTTCCACTCAGATCCAGCTCTCTCAGATGGGAGGGGTTGGACTTCAGAGTTGAGGCCAGAGCTTCATATTAGCTTCACATCAACTTTAAATACTTCAGGAGGACCGTGGGTTTATTATGAAGGGATCTTCTAGGAAACACGTCTGCATCAGTGATGGTAGATACAGGATATGATTCATGGCTGCTTTCTAAGATTTACTCACAAACTGCTTTCAGTGAATAATATTTAATTAATTTAATATCAATGAAGCTGAGTGATCGATACGTTCGTCTGTTCAGGTCGTTGAAGGAGAAACACGAGTCTGAGAGAAGTGTGAAGAAATGCAAGGTGAAAATTACACCTCTTAACATTTCTGTATTTACTGTGAGTGTGTGTGTGTCTGTGTGTGTGTGTGTGTGTGTCTGTGTGTGTGTGTGTGTGTGTGTGTCTGTGAGTGTGTGTGTGTGTGTGTGTGTCTGTGTGTGTGTGTGTGTGTGTGTGTAAACTGCAGTGGTCGGTGTTGGCGGGAACTCTATTGACAGAAACTATTACGATTTGGTTTCTGGGTTCCCACTATAACACACACACACACACACACACACACACACACACACACACTAACACTCACACACACACACACACACTAACACACACACACGCGCGCTCAGCAGGGTAAATGAGGCTGATGGCTACTTTGCTGCCGCTGGAATGTAAACATTCATTGACCTCGACTCTTCAAATATTAACACACACACACACACACACACACACACTCTCTCTCTCAGCAGTTGTCGAGCTCCGATATTAAACCTCGATATAATAAATTCTTGTTACAAAACAAGCAATTAACGGCAAGTAATAATTAAAAGTACATTAAAGTAATACAGTAATTTATTGAATCGTGTAAAATCAGATTTGAATTTTTCCCAAGAAAAATATCAGAGACTCATTAAACCAGAAGAAACTTCAGTGCATGATTAAAAGCTTCAGTGACATCAGGAGGAGTCTACAGCGCTGTCAGCGTCCCCTAGAGGCCACACTGGTCATTACAGGAACATTTAGAAATATTAAATCATGTTTCAGATGAAACTCCGTCACATCTCCAGCCTCTATATTTATATTCTGGAATAAAAACTCCTTATTTATCTTCTACTGGTCCTTTATGCAGCCCCTCAGTTCAGCCTCTGTCTGAAACAGGAAGTTTTAGCTCCTGTCTCTTTAAGGCCCCGCCTCCTGATGAGCCCGCTCTGTTCTGATTGGTCAGCTTTCAGGAAGCTTCCTACGTAAACAAACTATAGTAGCAGGATTTCACTTCTTTTTCTCCTTCTTTACTCCAAATGTTCAACTTCTCACATCCATCTGTACAACAAGACATGGAAACACCTTAGCAACCACCTTAGCAACCACCTTAGTGACCACCTTAGTAACCAAGGCTACAGAACAGACAGTCCTTTGTAGGCGTGTGCGAACAATCTGACATCATTCGGAGGAGGAAGTAGAGCTAACTTCGTAAATGAAATGTTTGAAGCCCTGATTTTAGTCTTGCAGGCAGCGTTTCTACAAATGTTCATATAAAGTGTTGACAGGTTTGACATCATGGTCAACCTGTCTAATTACATATTCTGGATCCGTCACAAACATATTTCCCTGACACACAATCACTGGAAAGGTAGCAGCTGTAACACAGTTAATAAACGTGAAGCATCAGTGTTAGAGCAGCATGTTACTGTTGTAGCTGCTGGAGGTGGAGCTAGTTTCTAGTTTTGATCCACAATAACACAATAACAAAGTCACTCTGCTCATTGATGAGGACATAGTTGGACTATAAATTACATTTTATCTGCATAATTTATTCTTTTTATTGACATTTGGTGACTGCAGTTTGTCAGAGATCAGCTGTGCTTCTCTGGCCTCAGCTCTGAAGTCCAACCCCTCCCATCTGAGAGAGCTGGATCTGAGTGGAAACAAGCTGCAGGATTCAGGAGTGAAGCTGCTGTGTGCATGTTACTGTTGTAGCTGCTGGAGGTGGAGCTAGTTTACACTACTTTATATACAGTTAGCTAGTTTAGTCCACTGGTTCCCAACCTAGGGGTCGGGCCCCTCCAAAGGGTCAGCAGATAAATCTGAGGGGTCGTGAGATGATTAATGGGAGAGGAAAGAAGAAAAAACAAAGTTCTGATATACAAATCTGTTTTCAGTTTCTGGACTTTTTCTCTAATCTTTGATTTTTGCTGAAATATTGGATCATTTGAACATTTATTGAAATGAAAGCATGTGAGAAGTTTAGAGGGAAAAATCACTATTTGGTGGAGCTGTTAACAACTCATAGACATGTGAAATGTGACCCCGACTACACACTGCTGTTTGTAAGACGTCAAAAGACAAAAAGGTTGGAAACCACTGGTTTCATCTTTAACAATGTGTTGTATTTTAAAAGCTTGTTATATTATCCATTGTGTCAAATCTGCATCTGAAAAGTAACTAAAGCTGTCAAATAAATGTAGTGGAGTAGAAAGTACAATATTTCCCTCTGAAATGTAGAAAGTAGCATCACATGGAAATAAAACAGTAAAGTACGGTTTGTCAGCTGATCAGGTTTTAGGATGCTGAGAGGATGATGATGTAACAGCACTTATTGATGTTTTGTTTGTTGATGGTTTTGTATCGATGTTTGTGTGTGTGTGTGTGTGTGTGTGTGTGTGTGTGTGTGTGTGTGTGTGTGTGTGTGAGCCCTGATGATGACACTATTGCCTGAAGCTTCCTGTCGGCTTTGTTGGCCTTTGACCTCTGAACCTTCTGCTTTCTCTGACTGTCATCAGCTCGTACATGTCATGTGACACGTGACCGCACACGACTGCTTTAGATCTCAAATCCTTGTGTTTAGCCTGTCAAAGCTGAAGCTATTCCTTCTGTGTGTGTGTGTCTGAAAACAGAAATATTTGCTTCAGTAGAGATTCGATGAGATAAAATTTATGGATGTTTTGATCATGAAAACATTTGCTGTAAAACTTGAATAATGACCGTCGAGTTCCGACAAACAAACAATCATCATCGTATCTGACCGTCCATCCAGAGCATCTTCATTTCTTCCTCTGTGGTGTCTGACGGCTTGTTTAACGTCTCTGCGGCTGCTGAGTCTTTGTCTTCGGTTGTCGAGTGCAGCAGCTGCTTTATTATTTTTTTATTTTCTGTGCAGAGTTGGCGAGCTGCCTGATCTTTGTGGTCGTGTAACTTAAACACACTTCTTCTCAGACGCTTCGGTGCGGCGGTTATCTGATCGGCTCGGCTCTGCTCGCCACTTTCCTTCAGTTTTATTTATTAGTTTAGTTTAGTGAAGGTCTGATAGTGAATCTGAAGGAGCTTCGAACCGTCCGGACATGTTTGAGTTGGAATAATTAACCTCTCCTCACGTCTGAGTGGAAACCTTTCAACGTCACACACAAACGGCAAAAACACTGAAAACACACATCTTCACCGGGCGTCAGCTGATCCAGCTGGGTACAAGGTCGATGCCATGGCAACGCAGCTGGGTCGACCTTTGAACCCATTGAAACCTGGAGCTACACACACACACACACACACACACACACACACACACACACACACTTTCTCACATTGACGCTCTTTTCTTCTTCTTCTCTTTCACTGAGTCATTTAGAAAGCCTGACTGTGTGTGTGTGAGTGTGTGTGTGTGTGTGTGTGTGTGTGTGTGTGTGTGTTACATTCCTCTCAGCATTATTTGTGTTTAATGTTTTCTATTATTTCTACTCTCGACTGGAAGTGAAACTTTACTTCTGCTGTTTAGATGGAAGAATTTAAATCCTCCCGTTCATTCTCCACCTTGGCGTGTTTCCAGGTGTTTCCAGGTGTTTCCAGGTGTTTCACTCGTAGCGTTTGAAGCCTTTTGTGTCTCCCGAGGGAGCTGATGATGTCACTGATGATGTCACTGACGGTTGAAGAGTAAAAAGACTCTTATTGGGCACGTTTTAACACCAGCAGACGTCTTTGCCTTCAGTTTTTAAAGCGAGTATAATCTGTATTTCTGAGCTCAGGCTAGCGTGTCGTCGCTAACTCCAGGCTAGCGTGTCGTTGCTAACTCCAGGGCTAGCGTGTCGTCGCTAACTCCAGAGCTAACACCCTTCACTCCTCCAGCTGTTGAGGAAACAACAGGCGTGACTTCTTCTTGCTTTTTTTGAGAGGCTGCAGCGTTTATTATCCGACACAATGTCGTCTGTTCTGTACATTTCCTGCCAGACTGACAACTTCCTGTTAACCTTTTTCCTGCTGCGCTCGCATCCGCCGCTGCCACTCTTCAGCCACACAAACACACACACACACACACACACATTACATACAGCTTATTCCTTAAAAGGAGCTGCACCACCAAGAGTTTCCCAGGAAACGACACAGACTTTCAGAACAAAAGCTCCCAAACAGTTTTGTTTTGAGGAATGTGACGTCTCCTCTCAGACTGAGTCTTTGTTCATCTGCCACTTGGTTTCTAGTAGGATGCACGATATTATCGGCACTACATCCGATATAAACTCTAAAATGAAATATCGGTATCGGCTGAAATGAACATTTTCCGCCGATAATTAGCAGCCGATATTTCTCCTTCTCCTCCACGGACTGTTTCTCCCTGATGGTCCTGCTGCTTCTTCACACTTTAACCTGAATAACAAACATCAGTGCTGCACATGGAGAGCCGGGGCTAACATTTAGCCTCTGAGCTAGAAAATATTTTTCAGCTGGAAAAATAATAGCTGCAGATATCGGCCACAATGAGTTGGAAATATCAGCATATCAGATATCGGCAAAAAATCCAATATCGTCCTAGTTTTTGGTGTTTGAGGAGTTGTAGCATTTATTCACCTGCACACTGCAGCGCTGCGTCCACAGCTGTGCCGTCGCCTGATTGGACGGCGGCCTCGAGCATCCAGCTGACATCAGGCTGAACTCATCAAACCGCCTCGTTCAGATCTCTCTCATGTTCGACTTCATCCGCCTTCCTTCACACACTGTTGACGCTGAAGCTGACCTCTGACCTCTCCCCCGCTCCTCCTCCTCTCCGTGTCGTGTCTCATCGCTGAGCGTGCGTCGGCCCGGCGTTTTCACCGGGATGGCGTTCGCAGCGCGGCTCTCCGTCAGCGCCTCGTAAATCAGCTGAGCTTTAATCGTCCTTTCCACTTTGTCTCAGCTGGACAGAAGGTCAGCTGACCGCCGCTCCCGTCGCCGCTCGGCCTCCTCGCGCTCCTACATGATGAAGCTGTTCCCTCCACCTCCCTCCACCTCCTCCTCTCCTCTCCTTCCTCCCTCGCCGGAGCAGAATTGATGAAATTGGTAATTGTTATAGACCGCAGCTTCGGAGCGACTGACCTTCAGAGCGACTCGAGGAGAAGGGCGGGAGGAAGTGTGAGAGAGGTTTTAGCTTTAATGAATCTAAATTCACTTATGGAGCCGATTTAAAGACGCTGCAGCAGAAAACCGACCAGCTGCTGTCCGGTGCTCCAGTCTGGAACATCCACAACATGACACACACACGTTTATAGAAATACTTTATACATGTGTGTAAATATAAAGAGTTGAATCCTGAGCGGCTGCTGCAGGCCTGTCGAGGTCTGCAGGTGTGTTTCTGTGCTGCCAGGTGAAGCAGTGAAAGTGGGTGGAGTATTCTGGGATGGTGACCGTGGTAACCGTCATCTGGACCCCCCTCCCCTCCTCATCATCTGCGACCTTCATCTGAAACACACTTCACTTCCTGCTCCTGTCTGCCTTCACCCTGTTCTGTCAGCCTGAATCACTCTGATCCATTTCTACTCAGCATGTCACTGCTAATGGAGCCCTGCGGACACACACACACACACACACACACACACACACACACACAGAGACACACACACACACACACACACACAGACACACACACACACACACACACACACACACAAAGCAGGAAACAGAGTTAAACTCAGCAGCGATGTCTCCAGGAGACGTACTGATGAGGTCACTGTGTGTGTGTGTGTGTGTGTGTGTGTGTGTGTGTGTGTGTGTGTCATGAGATCATATCTCACTGCTGCTGTTTTATTCAGCAGCTCGACTTCAGAACTACACAAAACACTCCGACAGAAGCTTCAGTCGACTGAAGAAGTCGTCTCAGCGGACGCGACGCTGCCTCTTCTTCTTCTTCTTCTTCTTCTTCTTCTTCTTCTTCTTCTTCTTCTTCTTCTTCTCTGACTTTAAAGGACGACGTCGTTCCTCTCGTTCACGACCACGGCGGTCGCTCTGCACATGACCACGCTCGTCCTTTAACTTTAACTCGTCGGCGCTGGAAGACGTGACGTGATGAAGACGAGCTGCTGGAAGACGTTTTGGCGGGAAAGTGTGCGGACTCTCACTGACGCTCTTATTGCTGCTTATTTTAATTACTGCGCGATAAAAAGGAAATTTACATTTATTTATATTTTTGCTGGAAGAACTTCAGTCAGATCGCTTGTTGTTTGACGTTCAGTCAGAGGTCACAGCGTCTGATCGATCACCTGATCAATCACCTGATCGATCGGCGAGCCGGTTATCGGACGATCAGCTGGATTTCTGGGATCTGAGCTCTGAGATCAACATGGCTGCTGCTGATATGAAGTGTAGGAGAGGAAGGAGGATTATTACAGAGACTGGAGGGAAGAAAGAGAGGAAGAGGAAGCAGGAGAGGAAGCAGGAGACGAGGAGAGGAAGGAGGAGAGAAAAGGAGGAAAGAAAGAGAGGAAGAGGAAGCAGGAGAGGAAGCAGGAGACGAGGAGAGGAAGGAGGAGAGAAAAGGAGGAAAGAAAGAGAGGAAGAGGAAGCAGGAGAGGAAGCAGGAGACGAGGAGAGGAAGGAGGAGAGAAAAGGAGGGAAGAAAGAGAGGAAGAGGAAGCAGGAGAGAAAAGGAGGAGACGAGGAGATGACGAGGGGAACAACAAGGAAACAAGGAATAAAAAAAGACAAGAGAGGAAAAAGGAGAGAAAAGGAGGAAAGAAAGAGAGGAAACAAGTGGATGAAGAGAGGAGGAAACGAGGAGACAAGGAGACGAGGAGAGGAAGCAGGAGAGAAAAGGAGGAGACGAGGAGAGGAAGCAGGAGACGAGGAGGAAAGAAAGAGAGGAAACAAGTGGATGAAGAGAGGAGGAAACGAGGAAGAGAGGAATGAGGAGTCGAGGAGAGGAAGCAGGAGAGAAAAGGAGGAAACGAGGAGAGGAAACGAGGAGGCGAGGAGAGGAAGGAGGAGACGAGGAGGGGAACAACAAGG
>CM055841.1:35197318-35249818 GCA_029490765.1 Euthynnus affinis | reverse complement strand
GAAGCAGCGGAGAGGAACCTTTGAGATCTTTACTAAACCTGCTGTTTACAGACTCACTGGGAGCACTGGGAGCACTGGGAGCACTGGGAGCACTGGGAGCACTGGGAGCCTCCTCCTAATCATCTAAATCACCTCCTCTCAAACAGCTGATCAGTGAAAAGCAGCTGAAGTCGGTTTTCAGGATGAAATGATGCAGGTTGTTTTTTAATAAGCTGCATTTTAATTCAGTTTTTTTTTTTTTTGACAGAAATGTAAAAAAATCAGTTTTGTTGGTTTTAAATCTTTTTTTTTCTGAGGCTGCAGCTGTCACCGGCTCACCTGTTACCATGGTTACCGGGGAAAAGGTGAAACTCCTGCTAAAGTTTTGAATAAAGATTCACATTATTGTTTACTTTTAATCAGAGAAACACTGTTCAGTTTCAGTCTCGCTGCCGTCGCAGGAGAAGAAGAAGAAGAGTTTATTCTTTCTTCGTCGGTGTCGGTCGTGTCGTCACTGATCCGTGTTACAGTCGTCCTCAAAATACTCACAAACACACGTGTGGATGTTTCAGAAGGCGTTTATAGAAGACGTGTTTGCACCTGCAGGAAGATGAGATCACCTGATCACCACACACATGAACTGCTCCTCTCCTGCAGCTCATTACATCCCTGCAGCAGGAGGAGGAGGAAGAGGAGGAGGAGGAGGAGGAAGAGGAGGAGGAGGAGGAGGAAGAGGAGGAGGAGGAGGAGGAGGAGGAGGAGGAGGAGGAAGAGGAGGAGGAGGAAGAGGAGGAGGAGGAGGAGGAGGAGGAGGAGGAGGAGGAAGAGCAGGACAGATATTACATGATGATAAATGTGCAGCCGCCGTGTTTACCGTCATTAAATCAACCCGACTTCCTGCGTGCAGCTTTAACGTCGGGAGCAGAGACTTCCTGCGAGTCAGGATCCGACTGGAACCATCAGAACCACCAGAACTTCTCCTGGTCTGCAGGCTCACACACCCTCCAGCTTTAAAAACATTTAAAACCCGACTCTACCAGCAGACTGAATCCTCAGAGTGTGTTTAGTGTGTTTCTGTGTTCTTCTGCAGCTCTTCTTGTTTTATTGAGTTAATTTTATGTGTTGAAATAAAGCTGATTTGACTAAAAAGCCTCCAGTCGTCCTGCTGAGAATCAAACATGTTGAGAAGCTCAATCAGCTGCTTCACTGTTTCTAATGTTTCTAATGTTTCTGATGTTTAGTTATCTGTGGAGGCTTTAGATCATCCTGACGTCTCTCTCTCTCTCTCTCTCTGTGTGTGTGTGTGTGTGTGTGTGTGTGTGTGTGTGTGTGTGTGCAGGACAGCAGCAGCAGCCTCCTCCGCTCACTCTGCAGGTAAAACTCACACTTCTGCTTTTCACTCGTAGTTTTTAGGACTTTTATTGCAGTTTGTTATCTTGTCATTAAAAAAAGATGCTTCTATAAAATTAAATTCATTCAAATAAACTTTTAGGTTTTTAGATTTTAAACATCAGGAGTCGTTTTCAGACGACGTTTAAAATCTTCAGCTCAGCAACTTTTAACTGAGAAACTGAGAGAAGAGACGCTTCGTTGCTACGGACGACGTCACAGTTCATCAGTTACTGCAGCTCATTTTTACTGTTTACAGTTACCATGGTTACCTTTCCTTTGCTTTTATTTGTTTATCGTTTGTTTTCCTCGTCACACGAAGCAGCGTCTCTGTTCATTACGGTCTTCATTAACTCAGCCGCCATCTGACTCAGCGATCTGCCGGCCAATCAGAAGAGAGCACAGTCACTTCCTCTGCCGCCACTAAATGTAAACAAACCACTTTTATTGTTCAGAGTGAAAAATAATCCCAGAAATGAAACGTTCAGTGTGACAGTGAACGCATCGTCAGACTTTTAATCACGTTTAAACATTATTATCAGTAACAGTCTGAAGATCAGCCTGTTGTGTTTGTCAGTGAAGGAACGACACCGATACCAACGACTTAAAAAATACAGGAAATGATGTTTTTATGCTTTGAGGCTGTTTAGACAGAGCAGCTCTGACACTGTTGATGTCCTGTAGGTGATTCTTTCAGCTGCAAACTGCAGTCTAAGACCTTCAGATATGAATTTGTATGATATGAAGTCGTCCGTTCCTCCAGAGTGAAGGTCAGCAGAGGTCAGCAGAGGTCGTTCATGACGGCGTGGCCTGAAGCAGCAGATGAAACACATTAATGAGGGAGAACGTAGAGACTACAGATTCACACTAAACGACTTCCTGTGTGTCCGACGCCTCAAACATCAGCTGATCGTCCAGCAGGTTGTTTATCTGCTGTAACACAGACTCTGCTGCTGCTGGTTCAATCACTACAGGAAGTTCAGACTGTCAGGAGAAACCTTTAGCTTAAAGATGTTTGTGACTCTGAGTCTGTTGTTGTCAGGGGTCAGAGGTCAGGCGTCATTAATACTCCAGTTAAAGAAATGTGACATCATTCTCATAATAGAACAATATATTATGCCTCTTATCTCCAGATAACGAGGTCATGAAGTTTAGATGTTTAGTCTGTGTGTGTGTGAGTGTGTGTGTGTGTGTGTGTGTGTGTGTGAGTGTGTGAGTGTGTGTGTGTGTGTGTGTGTGTGTGTGTGTGTGTGTGGAAATGATCATGATTAGAGGAGAGAAAAAATCCCCTGAAACCAAAAACAAACTTTTATCGTGAGGACACAGATGGGAGGAGACGTGAGGCCGAGTGAGAGAGAGGTGACACCGTGTGTGTGTGTGTGTGTGTGTGTGTGTGTGTGTGTGTGTGTTACAGATACACACACACACACACACACACACACACACTCTCAGTCCGTTTCCCTTGTTGTGACCCAGTAACAGGAGCCTCACACACTCTCACATTCCTGATTAATGATGCAGGTTGGACCCAAACAATGAACACACACACACTGTACAGTCACTTCAAAACACACACACACACACACACACACACACACACGCAACCTGAAGGATGACAGTGATGCGTTCAAGGACGTCTGACAGCTGACAATCCTTCTTAGAAAACATCTGAAAAAGTCGAAGCTGCAGAAACTACGACTCCCAGGATGCACTTGGCCGAGAACCGGCCAATCACAGAGCTTAGATTAAAGACGTCAGACGTCGAGAAAACAGATTTTAAAGTCACTTTAAAAGTAAATCCAGCAGCCGCAGCGTCGCGTTTCGTTTACTTCTTCTCCATGGCAACGGCAGCCGAGGCTCGTGGGTAACGTAGTACCGACCCCGGACTGTTAATCTCCTGCATTAACACACGCAGCCTCTTTCATGCACGGATTGGAAACAAAAATCCTCCGACTGCCGATAAAAGTGAAGTGAGACGCCGTTAATCCACAGAGAAGAAGAAGAAGAGTCCTCGGAGCCTTTCTCTCTCTCTCTTGTGAAAAAGGTGAAATATTTCCATTAAAAGCAGGAACATAAATCCCTCATTATCTCGTTAATCAGCCTCACACCCAGAACTGAGGGAAGCGTCTCGTCCTCAAACGCAACACGGCGACGCCTCTCCAGGATAAAGTATCGTGTTGCGTTCAGGCACGGTCAGGATTTTACAGCAGCCGCTGCAGGACTGAAGTTCTAGAGAGGTTTCTGCACATGCTCAGTAGCGTCCGCCGTGCACAGAGCTGCTCTCTGATGCCGTTATTCGTCTCTGGAGCCGTTTATAAACAAACTAACGTCACCAAACTCTTCCTGGTGAAGGATCATGTGACCCCTTCATTATGCAGAACTTATAACAGGCCAGTTATAAAAACATTAACCGCCCGTACAGTTGTCGTGTTAACATGCAGGTCTGGAGCCTCTAGTGGCCGTTAGAGGAACTGCAGCTCTCAGTTTCAGCCTCAGAAGTTGCTGCTTGGTTTTTAATATTTTCTGTAACAACAGCAGAGGAATCTACGGAGCTCCTCTGGTGACATGTTGGGAAAAAAAACTAATGCGTGTGGCCACGCATTAGTTTTTTTTCCCAACATGTCACCAGAGGAGCTCTGGAGGAATCAGATACGTCAGCTTTGATTCTAGGATAAACTTTATTGTCCCGTTCAGGGAGGTTTGTGTCGGACTCTACGGCCTCAGACATCCCAACACCAACAGTTACATAAAATGACAATATTGCACACATCCCATAATATAATACACACACACACACCTCATAAAAAAGTCATGCTGAAGTGTGAAAGCACTGGAAACGTTATTATTAGTTATTATTGCACAGCGTTCAGCAGCTTTGTTAAGAAATGAGTCCTTAAAGTTTGCAGTGAGGGAGTCTGTGTGGTCTGGCCGAGGGTCAGAGGTCATCCTCTGAATGAAGGATGTGATAACCAGATCATTATTTACAATCAAGCTTCTTTATATATTTTCTATATTTTATTTCTAATATTGTGAAACTGCAGAAACAATCAGAGAATTAGAGAAGAAAAAAAAGCCTTTTAACCAACATTTATGTTTCATATTTCCTCTTTTTCTGATCATATAATCATGCAGCTCGTAGTCTTTGTTCAGTCCGGACCGCCGTTACGGACCGACAGACCGCCGTTACGGACCGGCGGACCGCGGTGGCGTCCTCAGAGCTGCTCGCTAAACGCAGAGAAACTGTTTGAACTGTTTTCCAGTTTAGTTCAGATCCTGGAGGCAAAGAGCGAAGAACATAAACACTGCTGCTGTAGGAGTTGCTGTATAGTCACTGATTGATCTGCTCTGCTGTAAAAGAACATGTGTGTGTGTGTGTGTGTGTGAGTGTGTGAGTGTGTGTGAATGTGTGTGTGTGTGTGAAGGTAAAAGTTTGAACTCTGCGGCCTCGACAGAAAACACCAGTTTGTTTCCCTGCAGACGACTCTGGTTCGGCTCCAGATGACCTGCACTCCTCCACATTCCTCCCAGTGTGTGTGTGTGTGAGTGTGTGTGTGTGTGTGTGTGTGTGTGTGTGTGAGAGTGTGAGAGTGTGTGTGTGTGTGTGTGTGTGTGTGTGTGTGTTCCCACATGTTTCTGATCACAGAGAGGAGACAGAAACAGAAATTCGAGGAGGAGGATGAGACTTAAAAATCTCTGGAGACGTCACACCTGACACACGTTCTTTCATTTTACAGAGTGATTAATTGATCAGCTGATTGATTGATTGTTTGATTGATTCCAGGCTGACTGATGATGTCGTCGTGTACATACAGTAGCAGGGTGTCAAACTCTAACCTTTGACCTCTGATGCACCAAAAAAAGACGACTGTTTGAGGTGATTTTTTGTGTGTTTTGCTCCTCGTTCGGGCGGATCTGTGAATCTATAAACGTCCCGTCGCGTCCGTTACGAAGCTTTAAGCAACAACCAAACATCTTTTTAACAGACGGATGAATCCAGAGACGCTGCAGCAGTCAACCTGACGCAGGCTGATACTCTGCATTCATCAAGAGAAGAAGAAGAAGAAGAAGAGAGACGAGAGCGCTCATATATCAGTCAGAGCTGCTGTCAGCTGTAGGAGTGTATACAGTATATATACACACTGGATATATATATGTGTGTGTGTGTGTGTGTGTGTGTGTGTGTGTGTGTGTGTGTGTGTGTGTGTCCGGTGGTCATCTCCCAGCAGAGCTCTCCTGCTCTCCATCAGTCTATTTCTGTCTCTGAGTGGGCAGGATGGATGAACCGCCCAGAGGGATGGAGAGAGAGAGAGAGAGAGAGAGGGATGGAAACAGGAGGAGGAGGAGGAGGAGGAGGAGGAGGAGATGATGTATTCTCCTTCCTCTCTTGTTTTGATCGACCTGTGTCACTCGGTGGAAGCTCCTCACGTGTCGAATCTGGTTTGTTTTACAGCTCGTAATAAATTAATTGGACGTGAGAGAGAGAGAGAGAGAGAGAGAGAGAGAGAGGGGGGGGGAGTAATACTGTAATGGAAGCAGTGGATGGAGGAGGTGAGGAAGAGGAAGGAGCTGTGGAGAGGAAGAGGGAGTACATGTGTGAGTCTGGGATGTCCCAGATCAGATAAGGAGTTTGAGGTGTTTCCTTTCAGCTAGCTTAGCTCGTTAGCTACTTTAGCTAACGTGTTCCCAGTGTGTTAAACCAGCAGTCAGGTGTCCATGTGAAGCTTCTGTTCAGCTTCATCAGTCTGAGTTATTCATATCAAGTGGATATCTGACACATTTACAGTCTTTTTAGCATCAAATTCTCCTCTTTGTGTTTCCCTGTTGAGCTGCAGGTGGAAGTGTAGAAACAAAAAGAGGGACTTTGCCACTAAAAAGACTGTAACGTTGAAAGATATCTACTGGATTTGACTCATTTGGACGCTGAAGCTTCATATTAGCTTCACATCAACTTTTAAATACATCACCTCCAGCAGCTACAACAGTAACATGCACACAGCAGCTTCACTCCTGAATCCTGCAGCTTGTTTCCACTCAGATCCAGCTCTCTCAGATGGGAGGGGTTGGACTTCAGAGCTGAGGCCAGAGCTTCATATTAGCTTCACATCAACTTTAAATACAGTTTTTTTTTGACTGTGGACAAACAGAACGATGCATACATGAGGCTTTTTCTGTCCTTTAGTCTCCTGGAGAGAAGTGAGAGCAGGAATCAGATCTGTCCTGAGAGGACGTGTGAACATCAGCAGGTGTAAATTAGTGATGCATCTTGTTTCTTTTAGCTCGTGGCGTGTTTGTGCTCGTGTAAACTGAGGTCGGTTTAACTGTAAAACACCAACAGACGACGTTGTGAGAGACGTTTAGGAGCTAAAATAAGCTGTGAGAGCAGCAGCAGCACTGTACTGACACATCATCATCATCATCATCATCGTCGTCGTCGTCCGTCATATCTGTGCAGGTGTGCGCTCGCAGGCTGCAACATGAATCTGTCAGCCAGCGTTTGCTTCCCATGAACACCTCAGTAAAATGTTTACCGCCGGTCGGACATCTTGTCTCCACTCGCCCCCGCCGTCTGACTCACAGCTCGCCGCTTCATCATCAGCAGGATTTATAGATTCATGCAAACACATTTATAAAAGTTTGACGTTTTATTTCAGAGTTTGTTTTTTTTAACAGGAATCAAGTTTTTTTTTTTTTTTTTTTTTTTGTGTCCATCAGCTGTTTGAGTTTAAACTGTCACATGATGTTGATGAGAAAGTGAACCAGACTTTTACAGCCTCTTACTGAGCATGTGCAGAAGACGGTTTCCTGTTTCCTGGCGTTTACTTTATTTGCTGCAGTTTGAGCAGAGAAAGGTTTTCGATAGCAGTGGTGAGCTTGAATATAAATACTCAGCAAAGCACAAATATTTGATTTTATATGAATATTTTTTAAATTATTTGTATTCAGGAAGAAAAAAGACAAACCACATCAAACACCAGCGTTCAGGTCAGCTACATCGCTACCTCTGTGTCTCTCCTCTGCTCCGCTGCGACGACTTAGCGAGGGGAGTCACATCCACCTGCTACGTGACGCGCATTTCCTTATTTGGGCGTCACTTCCAGAGTTGAGGGTGTTCCTCAGAGATAAAGCTGAGCGACTGACTCTTTATATAACCTGTTGTTCTTCCTCTGCTTTACACAAAGTTAGGCGATAAAAATGAAAAGCGAGAATCACCTTTGAAGTTCTTCTCTACACGTTACACGCTGTGCTGTCTCCGTGTTCTGGGCGTGGTTAGTGTTTCTCTGCAGGTTACATGAAGCGTGAAGCATCTGCCTTCGTTGTCATTTCTTCTTCCTCTTTCCGATGAAAACGCCGCGCTGCTGCCGCCACCTAATCTTTAATCGATCACACTACAACACGTTTACACAGTGAGGAGGAAAAACACCATTTTAGTCTGGACGGAGCAAAGAAACAAGAGAAGAAGAAGAAGAAGATGTGGCTTCGTGCGGACACGGTTGAGGTCAGACTGGCGGGGCGGCGGCGGCGGAGGCGGCGGCTCCGACTGAATGTTCAGCCAGTAAATGAAAAACTAACAGAGTGAATTCATCCAGGCTGAGAAAAGAGGCAGCAGCTGCTTCTCCTCCTCCTGCTCAGAGGGGAACAGCTGCTTCTCTGGTGGAGGATAGCGCCTCGGGACACACACACACACACACACACACACACACTGCTCTCCTGAGTGCTGACAGGTCAGCAGGCTACCAGGTGTAGGTGGAGGACAGGTGAGAGGAGGAGCAGAGGGAGGTGAGGAGGAGGAGGAAGAGGAGGAGGAGGTGCAGAGTGTAACTGATGACCGCGGCTTCCTCCGGCCTTCAGCTATTTGTAAGAAAATAAATAAATAAATAAATAAATAAACAAGACAAATGTCCCTCTCTGCTGTGGAGGACAAACTAAATCTTCCCTCCGGCTCTCCTCCTCCTCCTCCTCCTCCTCCTCTGCTGCTGCTGCTCTGCTCTTTTTCAGAAACTCTAAACCAGAGAGGAAGAGGAGGAAGATTACACCAAACACACACACACGCTGAACACTCAGAGATAAATCCTGGGAATGCAGGTGCACATGAGCTCACACACGCTGCTCAGCAGGCAGAAATTCTCTCATTTGCAGGTCAAAATAACATTTAGGTGTTTAGGATGAAACTCTTCAGTCCATTTTTTATTTGCGCTGCTCAGTTTTGCCTCAAATCAGGAAGCAAAATATGAATTTTTATTTAAACAGACAAGTCGAGGCTACAGTTTCTCTACTGAGAGATGAAAATAGAAGATTTATAATTCATAATATTACATTTGTGAGTGTGTTAAAGCTGCAGTCAACCAAAGAAAAGCTTCATCTAATGGAGAAACAACAGACGTGACTTTTCATCATCTAACTGACACACTGTAGTCTGTGCTGTACATTTACTGCCAGACTGACAACTTACTGCTAACCTTTTCCTCTGCTCCGCTCGTATCCACCGTCACTAACAGAGTTACGCTCGTTTCCCAGGCAACGACACAGAGGTTCACTCACACAGACTCCCAAACACTAAATATTTCTGAATGATGGATATTTGTTGTTAATTCTGGCATTAAAACATATTTTTTGTCCTGGCGGGTTCTCGTTGATATAATTGTAGGAGAAACACGGATTCAGTAAACGTTCAGTACGTTTAGTAAACGTTCAGTAACCGTTGACAACAGTTAGACCCAGAAGTCTCCGTTAGTTTGGAAGAGTCCACAGAGGAGAAAACAGTGGGGGTGTTTTGAATACACTCCTGTTGTTTTCACCAACTTCTGGGGCTGCACAATGAAGCCGATGCGGAAGCGGCCAAAACTGCAGTTCCTGTAACGGCCACTTGAGGCTCCAAAAGCGAGTCATTCCCACAGACCTCCATGTTAAAACTTTACAGCAGGATAAACATGTTTACAGTCTGGTACAAACAACAGTTTTGGTCTCTAAAGATAATTTACTCGTTCATGACGACTGTACTGGGGGTGAATGTTTTTATAACTCATCCGTTTAAATTTTATTACGCTGTAAAGTTCTGCATGAAGCTGCTTTGAGTGACAGGTCCGCCATGTTTCAGCCATTCGGCTCTGCCTCTTTGCCCGTTTTTGATTGGCTGGGAGTTATGACCTGCCAAGATGGCGACGGCTTCAAAACCGCTCTTCAGACACAAACAGGTGACGTCACGGTAACAACGTCCATATGTTTATACAGTCTGTGGTTTTCACAGTCTGTCCCCCCGCTGCAGGAAATAATGGATTAATCCTGGAAAGATGCTGATGGAGCGCTTTTCTCCTCATGACAGTAACACAGAGATCATCAGCGTGACGTCGTTCACATGTGATCTGTCCAATCAGGAGGGTCGCTGGATGTCAGTAAACGTCTCCAAACCAACGTCCACTTCCTGTTTCAACCGACAAAGCCGAGTGTTTTCAGTCTTTATTTTCTTTTTTCTTTTTATTTGAACCCAAACCAAACCTGAACCACAGCGTCACACCATTAAACATCGTTATTCAACAGGTAGAAACGTTAATATGCTGCATTATGAGACGTTTTTACACCTGTCAAACGTTTCTGTGGTTCAATAACGGCACTTTCTTCTGGCGACTGAGTTGAATGTTCTTATTTATTTATTTCTTGCCGATCATAAACAACATAAACATGTTGCAGTTTTCTGTTTCCGTGTCTCCGTTACAGACCTCGAACTCGACGCTTTCATCTGTTCCCAAACTCAATCTGAAACTGTGACAGTTTCATTTTACTTCTTCAGTGAGAACGTCTCTTTTTGTTGCATCGGATCATTGTTAGCAGCGGCTCAAACATAATAACAACAACAATAACAACAACAACAATAACACGGCAGAAAAAGAGACTTCAAAACATGAAACTCCACATAATGAAAGTCACGTTCTGCTCTCACAACACACAAACAAAGAGACGCAATTTGATAAAAAATATATATATATAGAGAGAGAGCAGGTAACACACGCACACACACACACACACACTGCAGTGGTTTTGCAGCAGAGAAGAAAAGTCGCCCGGAGAGATTCTCCATTTCCTGTCAGCCTCGCCAACTTCCTGAACTTCCTGTCACCATGTTGATGTACTGTTCCATTACTCTACCTGTGGAGCTGAGTGTGTGTGTGTGTGTGTGTGTGTGTGTGAGTGTGTGTGTGCGTTTTAAGGCAGTGAGTGGGTGTGTGCACAAACTGTGTGAGTGTTTGTGTGTAAGATATTGTTTCAGTGTGCATGTGCCTCAGCTGTGTGTACGTGTGTGTGTGTGTGTGTGTGTGTGTGTGTGTGTGTTTCCCCTAAAGGCCTGCATCACTGGCAGACTGCCTCACTGGAGTAATTACAACACACACACACACACACACACACACACACAGTGTCTCAGGTGGAGGATGAGCAGCAGCAGCAGTTACCATGGTGTCACCGTGCCAACTGACCGACCATCAGGGAGTCAGTGTGTGTGTGTGTGTGTGTGTGTGGACATTATGACCTACAGCGTGTGTCATGGTAATTCGTCACGTTTAGCCAGATAATAATAAATAACGATTAATACTGTTAAATAGTCGAGTGTTTCACATCTGAGGAGGTGAAACGAGACATTTAAAGGAGGAAAATAACAAAAAAAAAAACTAAAGCTGTTTCCTGTTCTGGTACAACTCGTTTGTTTATATTTATATTCTCCTTATTTATCTTCTACTGGTCCTTTATGCAGCCCCTCAGTTCAGCCTCTGTCTGAAACAGGAAGTTTTAGCTCCTGTCTCTTTAAGGCCCCGCCTCCTGATGAGCCCGCTCTGTTCTGATTGGTCAGCTTTCAGGAAGCCCCGCCTCCTGATGAACCCGCTCTGTTCTGATTGGTCAGCTTTCAGGAAGCTTCCTTCAGCTCCGGAGGCTAGCTTCTTTACTCCAAATGTTCAACTTCTCACATCCATCCGTACAACAACACATGGAAACACCTTAGCAACCACCTTAGCAACCACCTTAGCGACCAAGGCTACAGAAGGGGCAGCTGTTTATGTGCATGTCAGTCCAGAGCAGGTTGAAGCCCTGAGTTTTGACTTGCAGGCAGCATTTCTACGTTTAACATCAGAACAGGAAATAAATAACAGAAAACTAAATGTCTAATTTAAACTTTATTGACAAAAATCTATTATAGTATTTTAAAATACAACGAATCAGGTTTTCTCAGGCGTAGACTAAAACCAACCTGGACTTACTTCCATCACTGTCTGTGCTGTTTTCCACACTGAACGTTAGCTGGTGACGCCGTAAACAGAACCGCGTTCCTGCACATGCTCAGTAGCGTCCGCCGTACACAGAACTGCTCTCTGATGCTGTGATTCGTCTCTGGAGTCGTTTCTAAACAAGCATCATGTGACCCAGAGCAGCGCCGCGACTCACCGACGTGTCTTTAACAGCTTCTGGACGACAGCGGAGGGATCAGATAAGACCAGAGTTATTCTTTAAGAAGCAGAATAAATGTGTGTGCGTGTCCCGAGGCGGGTTTCTCTCCTGTGCTGCAGCTGCCAAATATCTTTCCAGCATCAGTGTCTCCGTCAGTAAAATGTCCCGTCATGTCTGGATGAAGCTGTAAGGAACATAAAAGTCACTTCTGGGCTGATTGACAAACATCCATCACTTCAGCGGACACACATGGAAACCAGCGACGTCGCACATTTCACATCCGTCCGCTTGTTCAGGTTCATTTTTCATTTTTAAAAACCCAAAAATATGAAACATTTACATAATGAAACAGCTGAAATCATCGTCTCTTCCCCTGCTGTAGATGTCAGACACTTAGTTTGACACAGTGGAGCTTTAATGCGTCTCTGATGTGTGTGTGTGTGTGTGTGTGTGTGTGTGTGTGTGTGTGTGTGTGTGTGTGTGACATCTAGACGCCTCGGGGCTGCGCAGCGATCACAGCTCACCAGATTTTTTAAACAAGAGGAAACATGAGCATGACACATGTTTTCTGTGGACGGAGATTTACTGTATCAGATGTGTGTGTGTGTGTGAGTGAGAGTGTGTGTGTGAGAGAGTGTGAGGTGAAACACGATCAAATAATCAAACGTTATTCTCTGCAGACAAACGACCTGAAACCACATGAAAGGATTTGAAGTGAAGTCAGAGAACAAAATAAATCTGATGATGATGATGATGATGATGTTGGAGCATCTTTTGTTAAAATCATAATAATTCTATACAGCTGCGTTTCTTTGGCCGGTGAAAAACACTAAATGTGACAAAAGTATGTGGACGGCTGAACGTTCCTTTGCTGTTAAAGATCAATCAAAGTCTTTAAAGTAACGTAAACTTTTATTTCCTGTTCTGCTGTTTCCAGACGTTAATAAAGAAAACAGGCTGTTAATATGAATCTGTTCTGCTGTTTTACATGAAATACGAATCATATCAACATTTGTAAAGTGACGTCGTTCACATATGATCTATCTGATCCGTCAGGAGGGTCGTAAACCAACGTTCACAAAGCCGAGTGTTTTCAGTGAGACGTCAGACGTTTTTATTTTATTTTTTATTCTTATTTGAACCCAAACCAAACCTGAACCACAGCGTCACACCATTAAACATCGTTATTCAACAGGTGGAAATATTAATATGCTGCATTATGAGACGTATTTACACCTGTCGAATGTTTCTGTGGTTCAATAACGACGTTTTCTTCTGGCGACTGAGTTTAAAGTTCTTAACGTAAAATCTTCCACATTTATTTATTTCTTACCGATCATAAACATGTTGGAGCATCTTTTGTTAATAAAGAAAACAGGCTGTTTACCTTTTTTAGGACTCTAATGGTGACTTTTCATGTTGCCGAGGTCAACTAATAGATGTCGGGGGCAGTGGCGAAAGACAAATAACACCTGAACCAGACGTCATACAAAGAAAAATGAACCCACTTTTCATATAATTTTGACACCAGGAATCAAATAGAAAGATAAAAACATGAAAATAACACATTTCAGGCTGATAACCTAATAATAATAAACCCCATGGGCCATCACTTTGGCAACATGAAAAACAAAACAACGGGAACCTGCTCGACTAAACAGGCTGTTAATATGAATCCGTTCAGCTGTTCAGTTGTTTTACTTTTCAGTTGCAGAAATAAGTGAATGAATTTAACAAAGCTTGTTGGAACCGGCTTCTTATTGTTTACATCGTCAGTAAACACAGAAACCAACAGAGGAGCTGAAATTCTCTGTAAATAACATCAAACTGATTCCTGAAGAGTTTCTGTCCTGGTTTCATCGGAGCTTCACAACTGGATGTTTGACACTCTGGATCCGTTAAAATATTAAAGAACAGACTTGAACACTGGTTTGGTGTTTTTAGGCAGGTTCAGACTGAATATCATCAGCCTGATAATAAAACCGATCCCAAATATTTCATTGATAAACAACAAAACGTTTCATTGGATAAAAAAAGCGTTATTATTCGTTTTTGTTCCTGGAAGTCGATCGGCGGCGCCTCCTTATGATGACATCACACAGGTCATGAAAGACGGCGAGCTATGATTGGTCGGGAATAATTTATGACTCTGTAATTGCCTAATTTGACACGGTGGCGTCTCACAGGACAAAAATATCAGACTGGTTCAGACTGTTTTGGGTCGTTTGGTAACTGAAACGAGTCAAAACAACATGTGGAGTTCCTCAGGGATCAATACTAGGACCACTGTCTTTTTATTACATTTTAAAGCTGCACTTCATAATTGTTATTCTATATGTGTGTATATGTTATTATTATGAATATATAGCCACTGTAGCCACTTTAAGTTGGCGTTTGAATGCAGGACGTTTATTTGTAGTAGTTTATTTTATTGTTGTGCTGCTTCAGATGTCGTCTCCTGTCTGTTGATGCTCCTGTTTGATCTCTGAAGTGGATTTTAGTGACAAAAAGTTTTTATCAATTTTATAGATAAAAATATATCAAACTGTAGCTGACAGATCTCCTGAAATCTCCCAGCGATGCTCCTGCTCTTCAGACGAGGGTCAAACTGTGGCCGCGATGAGCGCTGTGGCCTGTAGGAGGCGCTAACAGAAACACTCCTCATTGTTGTTTACTGATGACTGTGTGTGAGTGTGTGTATGTGTGTGTGTGTGTGTGTGTCTCACTCTTCTGTGTTTGTGTGTTTGTTTCAGGTCCCTGCTGAGCTGAACGCTGTCAAACACTGGTTACACTCCAGCACGCCTGCACAAGGTAACACACACAGACTAATTACTAATTGGTTTGTATGTGTGTGTGTGTGTGTGTGTGTGTGTGTGATGAATTCTTCAGTTTCTGCCTCCTGCAGCTGGGCCGCTACAACTGGTTAGATACCACATCCATCACGGAAACACACACACACACACACACGGGTTTGCTCAGCTGTCCTTGTTAGGACACTGCATTGACTACCATTCATTCTGTAGCCGAACCCTAACCTCAACCAATCAATGCCTAGCCTTAACCACAACCTCAGAAATGATGTTTTCCTGCATTAGGACCAGGTTTTGGTCCCATGAGGGCTACTGGTCCCAACAAGGTTGGTGTTTATACCAGAGTCGGTCCCCAATATGTAACAAAAACATGCACACACACACACGGTTTTGTTTAGCTATCCTTGTTAGGACATTGCATTGACTACCATTCATTCTGTAGCCTATCCCAAACTTTACACCTAGCTAATCAATACCTAACCTTAATCAGAACCTCAGAACTGATGTTTTGCTGCATTAGGACCTGGTTTTGGTCCCATCAGGACTACTGGTCCCAACAAGGACAGTGTTTATTTCAGAAACGGTCCCCAATATGTAATAAAAACATGCACACAGACACACACACAGGTTTGCTTAGCTATCCTTATTAGGACATTGCATTGACAACCATTCATTCTGTAGCCTAATCCAAACCCTAATCCTAGCCAATCAACACCTAACCTGAACCACAACCTCAGAAATGACGTTGTGCCGCATTAGCACCAGGTTCTGGTCCCATGAGCACTACTAGTCCCAACAAGGTCAGTGTTTATACCAAGAACAGTCCCCAAGATGTAACAAAAACATGCACACACACACACACACACACACACACAGATCACTGAGGTGTGTATGTTTCTTGTCTGTATCCATGGTTACAGTTGGCGTGTTAAGAAAACGTTTACGCAGCTGCTTTTGTTGTCAGCGACGTCAGTTGTGTTGTACTTTGTTACTTCTGTTATGTTGTCATCAGTCGGGTCAGTCGGGCGTGTTGTGCTTTCTTAGTGCTGTTGTCAGTTCTGTGTGTGTGTGTGTGTGTGTGTGTGTGTCTCTGCAGGCTCTTCTGTTTACATGTTTTAATGTGTCTGTTCAAGCAGTCAGAGGTCAAAAGGTCAAGCAGCGCTGCAGCTAACCCGCTAACTGATTAGTTCAGCCTGCTGCTGGCAACGAGGCAGACTGCAGGAGGCACACACAAACACACACAAACACACACATACACACACACACACACACTCTTTGCCAAATGATGCCAGAGGCCCAGTAGGCTGTAGCATGCCATTACTCTCTCTCTCTCTCTCTCTCTCTCTCTCTCTCAGTGGATCTTGTTTCTGAGGCGCCTCAGTGGCTCAGTCACTGCACAAGTTGGAAACGCTCCCATTCTTCTTCTTCTTCTTCTTCTTCTGTTTTGAATTACCAAAAACGCTGAAACCTGAGTGTTGTCTTCGTCTTCTCTGCTGTTTTATCTAAACTGTGACTCAGCTCAGAAATTAATACCTTCAGTGAGAGTTAAAGCTGCGTCTGTTTATGTGAAACTCAGCTGCCTGTTCAGCCTTTAGTGAAACTTTGGCTTCGGGACTCAAACCGAAAGCTTCACTGTCACACACAGCTGATCTCTCTTAATGATGCACAGCAGCATAAATTCAGTTTCACATATTGAAACGTTGAGGTTTTTTTTTGACAGGTTTCAGTGTGTTTCACCTTTTTTTTGTACTCGGCTCTTCAAGCTGATTGTTGAGAGTTTGTGTTGTTTTCTGGTCGGTCGGCACTCTCTCATCATCGTGCTTCGTCAGATCTGTAATAAAGATCCGTTTCATCCAAGCGACGCAGCGAGTCAAACTTTCCGACTAGAAGAGCTGAAAATATCTCAATCTGTTCACTTTAAAAACACACGTTCTGTGCACAAAACATGCAGTTAAACATGCCGGTTATTGTCTTTATTAATCATTTATTCCTGTGTGTTAGACGTCATCTGTCACCTCTCTACTGTGCACCATTTAATAAAAGGAAAAACCTGATTATTATGTTTATTTATAGGTTTATTTCATTAGGTTAACACATTACTGAACACTACAGTCAGTCCCCTCCAGATATGTATTAAAACATGTGCTTCGTTAATTGTAAATATTGTTCATCTCAGAAGTTTAATTGCTGGACAGCAGACGTCTGTCATCAGTGTTTGTGCTCCGGAGGCTTCAAAACTATTCGTGATCGTGTTCATAGTCCCTGAAAATCAGAAAATCGGTTGTGGAGCGTTCGACTCGCTGAATATTTAACAGTAAAAAATCAATATAACCTCAAGCTGTGAGCTGTAAACATGATTGAAGGGAATCTGAGTCCATCAGTCTGGCGTTTACAAAGACAAAAAAACGAATCTCCTGGTGGCTGTCGATGCTTCACACACACACACACACACACACACACACACACACACACGACTATTATTTACTTTCATCCATCTGTAATTTGTATCTTTGTGTCGGGTTCAGTTTCCTTGTCTCTTAAAAGCAGACGAGCAAACAGCTTTTCCATCTGACGGCTCTCTTATGTTTCCCAGACTGAAGCTTTCAGACAAACCAGCATCAACAATTTGTAAATCACACCCACGAAAAACAAACAACACGCAGAACTTCTGATGGTTTTATATCTGACGACATGACGTGAAATAAACATGGACATGTCCGAAGCTGACAGTAAACGGATTCCCAGGACGTCTGTTTGGACAGCTGCTTCCATCTGACTGAGCCCTGATCAGAAAAACAGACGCCATAATCACTACAAATCACATTAATCTCTGTTTTTCTTTCCGTTTTCTTTCCTTTTTGACGTCTGCGAGGACGGAGCTGCAGCACAGAGCTCATTAATGTGTTGAGGCTTCTTCCTTATATTGTGCTTCTCTCCGCCTTTACATGCCGGAGACAGTATTTACATTTAAATGTGGCAGATATCCACTTGATATGAAAATCCACAGTCCTGGAAAAAATGCATTTAAAGTGTGTGTGAAGCTTCTATTCAGCTTCAGCAGTCTGAGTTAGTCATATCAAGTGGATATCTGACACATTTACAGTCTTTTTAGCATCAAATTCTCCTCTTTGTGTTTCCCTGTTGAGCTGCAGGTGGAAGTATAGAAACAAAAAGAGGGACTTTGCCACTAAAAAGACTGTAACGTTGAAAGATATCTACTGGATTTGACTCATTTGGACGCTGAAGCTTCATATTAGCTTCACATCAACTTTTAAATACATCACCTCCAGCAGCTACAACAGTAACATGCACACAGCAGCTTCACTCCTGAATCCTGCAGCTTGTTTCCACTCAGATCCAGCTCTCTCAGATGGGAGGGGTTGGACTTCAGAGTTGAGGCCAGAGCTTCATATTAGCTTCACATAAACTTTACCACTAAAAAGACTGTAAATGTGTCAGATATCCACTTGATATGACTCATTTGGACTGTTGTTTTAAGACACTTTTGTGAACCCTTCTTTCACCATTTCAGCCTCTCGGTGCCAAGCTGTAGTTTGTTTTTTCACTAATACGTTGGTTTTACCGTCCTTCATTGTTGCCGTGTTGTAACAGATGTCTGTGAGAATCAATTAATCCAAACAATCAATCAAACTTAGTGCAATAGTCATAAAATTGATAAGAGGGAAAAAGAAAAGACAATAACACAATTTCACAACAGAAAAACAATAAAATAATTGAATAAAGTAAATAATGTCAAGTCAATTTATTCATAGAGGACATTTAAAACCAATAGTAGTTGACCGATGTGCTTCACAGAGACAGAAATACAACCAGCTGAAAACAGACATACTGATGAAAAACAGCATTTAAATCCTAAAAACACAACAGCTTTGCACAGAGAGCTAATAATTAATAGAGAGGGGGGGGGAAAATAAATGAATATGACCAAGCCTGAAGAAGAATAAGTGAATGAAATAAAGTAAACAGCGTGTGTAAATCATTGTTAATGAGACGCTGAGGCTGAGGAGGAGCAGGTGGAGGAAACTCGTCTCATTAACAGAAACACTCCTCCAACTCAAGAGCTGCTTTTATCTTCTAGGACGGGAGTCACAGTCTGCATGTCTCTGGCTGCTGTTTTTCTTCCATTAGTCCACCTCTCAGAGCAGACCATAATAATCAGCATCATGCACGGTTGCCGTGGCGACGGCAATCAAAAAGAGCGGAGAGAGATGTTCTTTTGGCCAGTCCGACTCTCTCTCTCGCTCTCTCTCGCTCTCTTCATCATCTGCGTCGTAGGACTGGATTTGAATCTGAAAGCTCTTTTGTTGTTTGTCTGAAAGGAGCTCACGCACACACACGTATGCACACACACACACACACACACGTTTGTATAGCTATCTTAGTGAGGACGTTGACATAATGCACACTAACCTCAACCATCACCCTAAACCCAACGTAAACCCAATCCTAACCTCGACCCTAAAACCAAGTCTGAACCCTCAAACAGCTCTTTGAGGGACTGTCGGGAAGTGAGGACCGGTTCTCATAATGTTAGCTATACAAGTACACACACACACACACACACACACACACACGTTTGTATAGCTGTCTTAGTGAGGACGTTGACATAATGCATTCCCAACCACTAACACTAACATCAACCCTCAACCTAAACCCAACATAAACCAACGTAAACCCAATCTTAACCTTGACCCTAAAAACACTCAAACAGCTCTTTGAAGGTGTGTCACGGTTCTCATAATGATAGCTATACAAGTACACACACACACACACACACGAACACAGCGCTGACTTAGAAATATCTATACGAAATGTCTCAAAGCAATTTAGAGATTTAAAGCTGTGATTTAAATCTTGTTGACACTTCAGTCTGGATGCTGATGCTTAAAGCTGCGTTATTTTGGGTCCAACTGCTTTTCCTGGCAGGACGCCGAGCGTAGCATCCAGACGGTAGAATTAGGGTCCATGCTTACACGAAGCAACCTCTCTCAGGTCTGCAATGTAATTAATTTCATTAACCAACTGAATTAATCTTTATAGCTGACTTTGAAATAAATTATGGTCATATACATTTCTTAATAAACATTAGTGGAATTAATACTCTTGGGTCCATTTGCGCTGTGTGTTCCTCTACGTATTGAGGAGGGTGAAGGTCACAAATTAATGACACTTACATCAAGGAGGACACCATTATTGTTTTAAGCCAACTCCTTATTAGGAGTCGGGTAGCAGAGCTGCTGGTCCCTTTAAAGTTATTTTACTTAAACTTCCTTTTCATGCCAGAAAATGCTCACTACATTTCACATAGGTCCAGTCCCCATGTTGAACTGCAAAACTCTCAAGTTCATATCTTGAAAATTCATCAACAATCAAAGGTACGAACATGCTACATCAGTGCTTTTCAGACATTACTATCCCTAACAAGAGGAACCTTTTATATCCAAAACTACAAAACACATTAAACCCTACTAGTACTACATTTACTTAATGATTGCTACACAGTATTTTCAGATGCTGTTTTTCTTTTAAAAACTAGTCCATATTGTATGAATATTGCTAAAATCTTGCTCAATAAATGTTCAACCTCTCTGAAAATAACATGCACAATAATTTCAAAATGCAGCGTGCATAATACCTCATTTTTTTAATCTCAAAAACAGATGTTTTGACAGAATTTCTATATTAATTTAAAGCAGCAGCTTGTACCAATTGGAAAAAAAAATAAAAAACATCTTTTCACAACAGTTCATCCATAAATTTATGGTGCAAACAAACCACATATTACACAATTTCTCAGCTGGCTCAACATGTTCGTGACCTGCTTTTAGCTGGAATGGTGTAAGTGAATGAATAAATCTCTCCCCTCTCATCTAACCAACATCTGCTGCCCTGGAGAAACACTGTGGTTGCCCACAACTCCTTAATAGTTAGGAAACAAACTGGTAAATGTAAAAATGTACTTGGCAATAAAGACATTAGATCGGTTCCATAATGGAGACGTACAATAAACTGTTTTAACGCTCGGTCTTGAGTCTATATTACCTTTGTTTTTGGTGGCTTTTGCCCTCTTGAGATGGAGTGTGCCGGTTCATTGAGAGCTGGTGTTCGGACCCTCTTTGCTGACTGGCTGTAAACACGGTCAGATCCTGTCGTGACCTTTACAGAGTGTCCAGCGGCAAGGCAAAACGTCTTCCACCCAAGCGTACCCTTCGTCTCGCCACTGCTGTTGGCTGTGCGCGGATAGCAGGGCCGGCATGCCTGGCAGCCCTGCGGATGGCTCTAGATCTAACAGATGCTGAGCCAGTGTTTGTGTAGCAGCCAAACATATGTAAGGCTGTGATGATCTTGGACAGAGTGTCTTTGATTTTTTAAAAAGGCCTTTACTGCAGCCACTGATGAGGCTGTGAAAGACGAGTCACTGTTGATTATGGCTGACAGCTCCTGGCACATTTCAGTAAATCCTGCTGCAACAGCTTGATGTGATACTGGAAAGCAATAGCAATAATAATTCAAGGAACAATAATGGCTTGATCGTAAAAAAAAGAGCCATAGTTTTCAAAGAGCAGAGTAGTTGTGTTATCATTGCAGTCCTCTGAGACGGGGCTTGGAAAGACAGGAACTGCAGGTAGAGATGAAAAGATCAGGACATAGAAGGCGTAAAACCACCTTTTAATGATTAAAAACTAGACAAAGTTTCAACCCAGCTGGATCTTCATCAGGTCTCCAAGACAAACACTCTGACAGCTGGTTCTGTGACTCAACAAACATTGTTCATCTTCTATGTTTGTGTCCAATTAAACAATACGATGATGAATGTTTATGGAGCTGCAGATCAGTGTAGAAGTAGAAAGGAGTACACTGGCATTGATGTATTCCACCCAATAAATAACACCCCAGTAAACCCAGTGCAGAGTCCAAGTCTGCAACAGCCTCTTCTCTCAACAGCTGCAAAAACTGGAGAGGAACATTATCCTGTGAAAATGAAACAATATTATATAAAACAATGAATGTTACGCCCTCCATCTAGTACACTATTGTGTCTGTGCTCCACTAGCTGCTACAGCCTGGCAGTGGTGCATTTTGGTAAGCAACTTTAACAGTAAGAGAAAACATTTCCCCCCCTTTTCTCACAGCTATCTAAACAAGATTCTTATTTGACACATGCTAAATAGCTCCTCCTTTGTTTACAACACTTACCACAGTAGCTTTGCCCTCATCTCTGCTGTTTGTGGCAGGAAGTTGGTGCTGGAAGATGACAGCTGTCTGGTGTTTGCAGGGCCTACTACTGCTATCCACATGGCATGCACACATCTCCAGGTGTATGTGTACAACATAGATCTTTACAGGAGGGGAGAAGCTTTTGATTTCAAAGTTGTTGGCATCGATCTATGTGAAAAAGTAACGGCGAACCAGAACAACAAATAGACAAGACGTTTCTTTCAATCTCCAACCTTGCCAAAGGATTCACATTTACTATCTAGTGTTGCATTGTACAAAAAAAAAACACATAATAATGTTTGACCTTGTGGATGTCCTCAGGTTTTACAGTAGCCCTTCACCAAGCCTTTCAACTGGCCAATGGCAGCATCTTTTATTCTGGCCTCATAATAAGCCCTGAGGAGGGTGGTCAGAAAGTCACATAACTGCGGTACATTTACTGCCTTTGTGCAATGCAGGGTTTTGTCTTTCAGTAACCTCACTGCAGCCTCATTGTTGTTGTTGGTGTTGTTCTTACAGACACGATGTCCCTGCAGAGCTTCTCTACATAGGCATTAAAGTTCGGACACCTTTAGAGTTAAATGCAGTGAATGAATAATATTTAACAGTAATAGGTATCATCCCAGTATCTCCAATGACAAACATGGATGGTCCATATTCCCTGAAGCATCTATAAGCACATCTCCCCACTGAGCTTTAGGTTGGCGGGGAATCTTTTCATCAAGGGGGAGCAGATGGCCACAAATGTATGTTGTTGCGTTGGCATATTGGTCCTTCGACTTAATGTTGTTCTGCCTCTCTAGAGTCCCTGCCATTTCCACTCCTGCAGAGCTTCATACTTCTGACAGAATTTTTGATGGGAAAGTCTGTCCAAACAATAAACTGTATACACAATAACTTTCAAAATTAGCAAATCATCAGTTTTATTATTTAATGAGTTTTTTTATTTTGTAATGAGAAGATATAGAGATAGGGATCCTAAATTCTTAAACTTTAAGTATAAAAGAAAATATTTTATTCTTTGCTGGTTCTACACATGCACTGGGAGCTCATGTGGAGAACATAGGAGAGTATAACTTAAGAATAAATTATTTTTTATCATGCATTTATTTGAAAAATATCAAACATCTTTACCTGTAGTGGTATTGAAGAGTAGGACAGAGTGCTCTGCCTGCTGTGGCGAACACATAATCATCCCCATGTTCCACCTGAAGATCGTACTTGAGCACATAAGGCTGAACTTGAGGAGTGTCCTGCTTCAAAAAGCTCGGTCAGTTTCCTTTTTGTCTTGACCTGATGTTGCCTCAGTGCATCAGCCACATAGATGTTGTGATCACTGCAGATGGAGGAGAGGTTGGCATGTGAGGGTCTGTGTTTCTGAGGGTCTTTACTGTGTATGATGGGACAACAGTGCTAAACCGAGAGTGCATCAAAGATGTAATATACAGAGCGAGTCTTACTCAGACTTCCTCTGCTCACTTGAGTGTGTAGAAATGTCACAGTCATCTTAGCAGGGCAGTTTGAGTTCCTGCTTCTGTCTGGCACTTCTTCAGTCCCAGCGGTCTGCTGGCATCTGAAGTCCTCCAAAAGGGCAACACAGGTTTTTCTAGGTCTGTGGCGATAATCTACATGAACCCTCTCTTTCACATTGTTCATAGTGATGTCTGCAATGGTCGTCACAGCTGGAGATATCACAGTTTCTTCTCCTAACTTGAGAGGAAGTCATTCTTGTACAGTTTGAACAACAGCTATCACAGATGCAAAAATTGCCTGTGTTATATATTCCACCCCAGCAGACATGTTGTCAAAGTTTCTCCGTTTGATCATTTTATTTTTTGCAGACTAAGGAGAAGCTGGGTATACTGTATGAGGCACAGCGTTGATTGTGATGAGAAAGGACTCTATCCTTCATCATCAATTAACGAGAAACTGTTTCCAAAATTTACCCTTAAAGCTTATAAACCTTATAATTACCTACTTTTCCTGCACCAAAAAGCAGATTTTGTAGGATGTTCAATGCAAAGTGTCTTACCTCCAGAAGAACCCTTTCCTTTCCTACGACTATGCACGATTTCAGCCTCAGCTTCACTTCATCCTCCGTTGACAAGGCCATCTGAAGTTCACATGATCTCCTGTCTCACTAATGGTCCTGTAATTACATACATGGTAATCATAACTGTCTGGCAGACAGTCCTATGAAACACAACAGAATCAAATGAAACAAGACAAGCATGTGTGCATGTGAAGAGACGTGTGTGTGTTTGGGCATAAGATCTTCTAAATTAACTTCTAGATGTGTTTACTTAAGCATGCTTCTTGTTTATATAATATCAATATTAAAGTTAT
The DNA here is from genome assembly GCA_029490765.1 of Euthynnus affinis. Classification (NCBI taxonomy): domain Eukaryota; kingdom Metazoa; phylum Chordata; class Actinopteri; order Scombriformes; family Scombridae; genus Euthynnus; species Euthynnus affinis. The sequence continues at coordinate 35,225,624 of CM055841.1, read as the reverse complement.
AGACTATTTATTTGAGTAACTGAGAGAGAGAGGGACTTTTGAAGCAGGAGACTCTGAGACATTACTCTTCTTGGGGTTGATGCAGGTGAACCTCTTCTCATTTTTCTCACGGGGCTTCAGTCTTGCACTCAAGTCAAATTGTCTGAGGAGGAAGATCATATATTTCCAGCGCTGCCAACACTCATGCATTGACCATGAGACTCACGCTGACTGACTTTTCACACTCTGTCACGCCACACGTCCGTCTCCTCACCCGGTGAAAAACAAACTCATAACTGATAACGTTGCGGTGCGAAAAAAGAGGAAACTGACAGCGCACAGACGGAGAAGACAGAGCAGCACAGCACAACGGCGGGTTATCCAGACGCCAGGAATATACACAGATATATTATATCCTAACGTATTCCCACGCACGCTGCTCACAGTAATTTCAGTCAGCGGATCTTCTGGCAGCAGTACAGCGTCTCTCCGTCTTAGTGGGTTGCTATGGTGATGAGGACGCTCTTTGTCTCCGTCCCTCTAAAGTTTTCTTGTGATTCCAAGTAACAGGTTAAAAAATGCTACCCAGCAAACACAAATTTGCAAAAAGATCCGTCTCCCCACCCTCCCAGGAACAAACATCCCTCCAAACTGAATCAAAAGTTGGCAGCCGTGTATTTTAGACTTTACTATTCATAGTAACGTTATTCCATTTCAGACATCTGCATAAGAAGAAGTAATGTAGAGACGTCTGGTTACTGCTGCATGTACACATGGATTCACAGTAAGCATGTGACTACAGTGCATGTAAACATGTTCTCTGATTACCCATGTAACCTGCTTACTGGTGAACACACTGCAGTGTTTGGAGCCAGACTGCCCCACATTTACATTATTCATTTAGCAGATGCTTTTGTCCAAAGCGACGCACAAATGGGGTTCAGTCCAAAAACTACAGTAGAGGCCTTAAAGAATGCCCCAAAAGGGCCACAAGGCTGCAGGTGCACGAAGCAGATACATTTTTTATTTGTGTTTTTGGGAGGAAGAGCGTGTTAGGTGACTAAGTACTCTTGGACAGAAGTCAAAGTCAGAGATGATAGAAAGAGCAGAGAGTCTAACGTGTAACTGGTCTGAATCAGAGAATTAGTTTGTAAACTTGGTGCACAGAAAAGTTTCAAATGAACCAAACTGCATCATTAAGAACCACATGAGCATGTTTTTGGGGGAACGTTTAGCTTGTACGCCTAGAAATACGCCTTGTAGTCGATCAGATGGAGGTCGGATCCCATTCCCACCACAAACAAACCACTCCAGAGAATGTTTGAGACCAGACCGAGACCACTTCCTGTAAAGGGTCTCTGTTGGCTGTTTTGATCTGAGTGTGATTTCTGTGTTCAGATCTGCCCAAACGAATCCCATAAAAGAGAAAAACCAGAGTCCTTTTCAGCCATAGTCAAATCGTCTCCACCACTTCTCCCTCGTCGCAGGGCGTGTCGACACTGGCTGGCAAGGATGCGCGGATATTTACATCACAATCAACAAGTTTTAAGCGTTTCTTAGTGTTAACAGACAACTAACCGCTCTCTCTGAGAATCTGCACTCCTTTGTGCCAGGCCACGTCTCTTTTGTCCTTGTAATCTGGAAGGGAGGGGTTGTATAAAAGGGGAAATTCTCTGCATGAACATCCACATACCACAGTTTCCTGGTTCATCGTCAAGCCACCTCTGTCAGTGTCACTGCATCACTTCCAGAAGCTAAACCATCAGACTGTCGGGTGTACAGTTGGTTTGTATTCAGTTTGCTGCAGAATCTGGTTTGACAGGTGCAACACGACCACCTGCTGCATGTTGATGTCCAAACAGATTCATGGTTTGACCACGAGTCTCCTGAACGACACATAGGAGCGTTTTCTAATCAATAGGACGACATCATTGGTTACACATCACTGTTAAAAGTTTAATGATGTGACAACGCTGTGGTTAAAGTATGAATAGGTTCATGGAAAGATGATGTTTTGGTTTAAACGATGACTGTGTTGAGGTTAGAGAAACGTGGTGTGTGTGGGTTAAGTTACTACTTCCTTAAAGTTAGGCCACCTTTGTTGTCATGGCTACAATAATAACCACTGGGTAAAGGTTAGGGGACGATCATAGTTAAGCTTTTAAAAAAACTGTGAATAGCAAAGTCTGCAGTTGGTTTAATGCCTCCAAACATAACTATAGGTCATTTTTGAGTGACTGACATTACGACCTGTTGTGTCTCGTAACTTATATGTAAGTATTTTGACAGACTTCTGCACAAACGATAAGTCTGTGTGCAGATGTTCAGAGACAGGAAGCATGTTTGACGCTTAAAACAAAGAGTGAAGAAACAGGAAGATGTAAAAAAAAAAAGGCATTAACATACAGACACAGAGAGAGAGAAGCGAGGAAGGAAATGGAGAAAGCTGTCTGTTGAAATAGAAGAGAGGAAAGCAGAAAGACAACAGGTGAAGAAAGAGGAGCAGCAGAAATAAAGAGAAAGAAGAGCAAAGTGTGAGATGAGCTATCTGACTAATGAACTCCTCTTATCTTACAACGCTGCTGAAAGACAAGCAGAGGCCCAGATGGAGGGAGTGACGGATAGATTGATAGACAGTCTTTTGTCCTCCAGTGAGAGGCTGCTCTCCACAAACTGACTGATGAAATAAAATGCTAATGAAACAGACTCTCGCACATCTGAGGGACAAAACATCACAGTGTCTGCTCCGAGTGCTCCGCTGTTTGTTTGAAACGGGAATGACGAAGAAAGACTCACTCGATCACTCGGCTGAAGTGATTTGTTGCTCAGAGATTAAAACAATGGAGAATGTTTCTCCCAACAAAAAAATGATAGGATCAGTCATTTCAGCGAGTTCCCCAAAAAATAACAAAGTGCCAGCGCACTCTAGAGGTCACAGTAATGATGACGGGAGCAGAGGAGGAGATGAGGTGATGTTATTAAAGCTGAATGTTGTTATTCAGCTTTCACTGATATCCTGCGCTGATGTCGAATATTAAATATAAAAGTTCCACAACCGGAGCTGAATATATGTAGAAATGCTGCCTGCAAGTCAAAAATCAGGGCTTCAACCTGCTCTTAACACTTCGAACAGCTCGTCACATTTACGTTATTGTGCATCCGCTCTGAAATTTCTGTCGCTAAGATGGTTGCTAAGGTGTTGCATGCCAGTGAAATCCTGCTACTATAGTTTGTTTACGGAGCCGGAGGAAGCTTCCTGAAAGCTGACCAATCAGAGCAGAGCGGGCTCATCAGGAGGCGGGCCTTAAAACCCTTTTAAAACCACAGGGATCATGCGTATTTCAAATTACCGTAACTCTTCGCTACTTTTAATCATTCAAACTGCCCCTGAAAGCTGTGAAATGTTGCTTTATGCATCACTTCAGGAAAAAACTATTATTTACAAGATTCAGATTTATTTACACAGAATAAACCTTTAAAACTTTGCTAAACTCCAAGAAACCAAAAGCACCAAACATTTGACTGAATCCTCTCCAGCTCTGTCATACGGCACTCAGTCATTACCGTAATGCATGTAATAGCATCAGAAAGCCCAGTTTCACAGCTTTCAGGGGCAGTTTGAATGATGAAAATTGCACAAAGTAGCGAGGAGTTACGGTAATTTGAAATACACACGCGCCGCAGCGATCCCCGTGGTTTTAAAAGGGTTAAAAAGGGATAGAAGCTAAAACCAAAGATGATATAAAAATATCGTTACCATGACGTCACCTGTCGGAATAATATAAATACATATGTGAAAATGTTCATAGTAAATTAATTAGAATAAATAAACAACGTAAGCCTGCGTTCCCACTGCACCTGTTCTAACATTTTATTCTGAAAATACATTTAAACTTATTTTGAAACTTCTGCTCTGAACTGTGTTTCATGTGCTGATTATGTTTGTTTTACATGTTTTTCTGCTGCTTTCACATTTCGGTTAAAGACCGTTTCCCACTTTTGCAGACGACAAGGTTCAGTTTTCTTCTTCTCTGTTTCATTTCTTGTTTTCCACTCGTACGCCTCCTCACGTGTATATATATGCAGTGTTGATGGAAGGTACATATAATTATATATATACACTGGATGGATGGATGGATGGATGGAGCATGAAAAATGTGAAGTGGTGTGTAAATTAGGTGAAGGGTGATGCAGAGAGGGCTGATCATACAGACAGGGAGATGGATGGACGGATGGAACATTAAAAAATGAATAGTGAGGTGTAAACGAGGCGGTGGGAGGAGGACGTGGTGTGGAAATGTGTGTAAATGAGGTCTTATGGTTAGATGATGCTTCAGTGTTCATGTTCTATTCATGTTGAAGTGTGTGTGTGTGTGTGTGTGTGTGAGCGTACAGCAGATGGTCAGAGTATCTCTTAAAGGGATATTCCAACCTTTAATTGCTATTCCTTGGTGGTTATTCCTCGTTCTTCTGTTTCAGTCGTTCGTCAATATTTGGCAGAAGTGATTAAAGCACAAGAGTCTCATCGAAGCAGTTAAACACTTTAAACACTTCCTACGTTCCCGTTGAAGAGTGTTTCTGCTCATTGTTGTTTACATTCGTGTGGAGGAGATTTCATTTCAGTAGTTTTTACTTTCAGTATCACGCTGATGTTAGTCGCTCCAGTGTTTGGTTCAAGAACTGCAGACCATAACGCTCCTGAAATTCACCGGATGTTCTGATGTTTTGGTGCCCAGACGATGAATCCTTATGTTCAAGGTCACTGTTCTTCCCTTTCCTCTACCTTCAGCGCCAGGATAAAAATAAGAATATCTGTCTTCCTGTTTACGTTCCCACTGACGGAAAACCTTCTGCTGAAGTAAAAGCAGAAATACAACAGTATAAAAACACTCCACTGAGACTAAAAGTCCTGCAAACTAAAGTGTTAGTGGCAAAATTTACAACATAGCTCCTTTCAGTCTGATATTTATTATACAGAGCCTGAAAAAAAAAAATCACTCTACTGTCTTTGTTTTTTTGTTTTATGGATCAAAGTAGATTTTTGATCAGAAACATGAAAATATGGAAACTACATCATCTTTTTGTGTGAAATCTAGATTTGAACAGTAAGTAAAGTTGTTAGATGAATGCAGTGCAGTGAAAGTACTTTCCATCACTTCAGTGAAGGTCTCCACACGCAGATGAAGGAGGACTGTGGGTTTAGTCCTCCATCACTTCCATTGTAAGGTCATTATGAAGGATCTTCTGATGCTCAGTATGAACAGGAGGAATCATTACAGCCGGACTGTAAACGTCATTTCCCTCCAGCCTCTTCTTCCTTTGTCCTCTTGCGTCTGTGTGTTATAAACAGCAGAAACAGTTTCAGTCAGGTCCTTCCTGTATGCAGTCACACTGTTAGAGCAGCTTTAGGTTTGTACGTGTGGAAGGATTGTTTGTGTTAAAAACAAGTCGCGCTGGTGAGAAAGAGGAAACGGTTGTGGTCACGGTTAAAAGAAACCTCTTCCTCACGAGGTTTCTAAGACTCAACATCGACGTCTCTCTGCTTCTCTTTACTTCTCTTTCTCTTTTGAACATGAAGCAGATGCTGTTTTTCTTGAGTAAAGTCTTTATAAGTCGTTATATATATATGTGGGACTGATGAGATCCAGCTGTGACGGACTCTCCGGCCTGCAGGAGGCGCTAGAGATGACTGTTTTAACTGTGTTTTGATAAACAGCAGAGGCGTGTTACTCTGACACAGACTGATGAGCTCAGCTTTTGTTTCCATTTGAAATCAATGAATTGATTTTTGACTGGCAGCTGCGGCCGTCAAACAACAAGAGTGGACTGTGTTTTAATCCAGGCGATGAAAACAACAGGAAGAAGAAGACCGAGCCGGCGATGATGAGCGGGGCAGTGAAAGTTTAATCTGTGTTTTCTTTACACCAGTCACACGGTGTCCGGGCCTGAATCATTTATCTGCAGCGTTGGATGTGGAGACGCAGCAGAGTGATGGCTCTCCTCGGCTGCTTTATTGATGAGGAGGATGTCAGCGGGAGCAGCAAAAATGTAAAAATGCACATCGCTTCTCCACTCTCAGCCCGCCGCTGATGTTTCTTATCACACCAGTCTCGGGAGAATCTGACGGCTTGAGTGTTTCTACCAGCATCAGCAGCGGCAGCAGCGGGCTTTATGGAGCCGCTACAACATGACTCAAACGGTGGTCAGACTGAAGACAAGCAGGATATTTATAGTTTCTATCGACACCTGTAGTTTGTTTCAGTGGGTTTACAGCAGAAGAACAACCATCCTCTGTTTCCTGTTTCAGTTCTCGTCTGATTTGTGTTTGACTTTTTAAGATATTTGATAGTGAGCATCATGGATATGACACGTCTTTAATGTTTGATGTATTAGTTTATTTAACAGGGACGTTAATAAACTGTAAATATAGTGTTTTCATCTGTAGTCACTGGACAGATATGTAGGATTTAAAATAATAGATAATTAGATAGATCATTTATAGAGAGCCAAAGTCATGACGTCACTTCCTGTCTAGCTTCTGTAACCAATCAGCAGCTCCCACGACTTCAGTGAAGAACCTTAAAGCGCCACAGACGGCCGCTAGCTGCTCCACCTGCATCACTCATTGTTTTCAATCAGTCATTCTGGTCTCAGTCTCTAATTCAGACCCTCTAATCAGAGCGCCGGAGGCCATTTTGGAAATAATTGCTTCATTAATAAGATCTTAAGATCTTAAGTAGCTTTGATGTCTGCTGTGATTGACAGTTGGCTCACCTGCTGCTCTCCCCGCCTCCAGGACTCACACTGAGTCAGACTGTTGTCACAATATTTCACCAGGTTTAATGATACCTGCCCCGTTAGCACGGTTTAGCTAAAGCAGCTAACAGATCCCACTGGCAGCGGCTTCAAACTGGCTCCGGTGATGTCACATCTCGCTACGACTGTAACTCAGCGCCATCTCTCATCCAGCGTTTCTTTCTTTCAAACCGTGTTCGTGGAGCTGCTGACACACATTTAAACGTTGTGTTCATGGCAGCGCGTCACTAACATCCACTAATATCTGCACTGCATAGTTTGTCCTGCAGAGGCTCCTTAACGACACGGTTCATGTCAAGAAATTAATATATTAAATTATTTTTTCATCCTTAATTCATCCTTTTTGATTTCATTATTGGCCTTGTTCACTAAAATTTTGAGAAAATAGTGTAAAATGTGATTTATAACGTTATAGAGCTCTTCAGATTCGTCTCATTTTGTCCAGAATCTGTAAACATTCACACAGAAAAGCAGCAGATAATCTGAGAGGCTGCAACCAGCAAACATTTTTAAAAAATGACAAAATAAATTGTTAATTTATCAAAACAGCTGCTGATTAATTTCCTGCCGATCGACTGATGGAACACTGACTGCGGGTCGACTAACCTCCGACCCTTCATCTCCCTCCCTCCTCTTCCTCGTCTGTCCTCCTGCATCCTTAATCAGCTGCTTTTTCTTTCTATTTAAAAAAAAAAAAAAAGTCTGAAAATGTGAAATCTTAAACCCGATCGTGTTTCCATCTGTTTCTGTAACAGTGTGAACGAGAGGAGGGAGATGAGAGAGTGATGAAGAGATAGAGAGACAATAGAGAGAGCCAGAGAGGAGGGAGGGAGGGAGGGGAGAGGAGGGGAGAATGCGATAGGGAGAGAGAGAGAGAGAGAAATGAAAAAGTGATAAAGAGACGGAGAGAGGGCGATAGAGAGAGGAGGAGGACGGAGGAGGCGAGCAGCAGCAGCAGCAGCAGTTCAGCTGTTGTTACAGCAGGGAGAGCGTGCCGTTGTCGAGGGGGGGAAAGAGCTGTTGCCACGGGGATTATTACCATGTCTGCCGCCGCGGCAACGGCCAACAGGACCTGAAGTGAAGGGAGGGTTGTCGGTTCGGCGCCGAGAGAAGCAGAGACGCCTGCGAGCAAGGCAGCTGGGAGCATGAAGACGAGGTAGGAGAGAAGAAGAAGAAGAAGAAGTGAGGAAGAAAAAAAAAAGAGAAATACATGAATAAAGATTCAAAGAGTGTAAAAACGTCACCGGTGAGGAAGTGAAAGAGGGGAAAAAAGAGCCAAAGAGGAAGAGAAAAAGGAGAAGTGAACAGAGTCTGTAGCAGAGTTTCAGGATATTTTTGCTTCTTGTGAATGTTTGTTTTACTCCTCGTCTTGTTTGGCTGGTCTTCATGTGAACAGTAAGTCAGTCTGTCTTCCTCATTTCATCTCATGTCGGGGTTTTTAGTTTTATTTATTTTTAATCTTTTTTCTGGTAGTTGTGGTTCAGTTTGTTTGTTTTGATAAGAGAGAAATGTCAGCAGGGCTTAAAAGATAAGACCGGCGTTAATCTGTAGTCTTCCTGTTGTCAAGAAACCCGACAACCCGTCTCTCAGAAAAACTAAAAAAAAAAAAAAAAATGACCTATAGTTACGTTTGATCGATGGACGCCATCTAGCGGCCGCAGTGTTTATGACGCAGGTCACATGACGTCTGTATAAGGTGACTTCCTTATTCCTTAGTTAAACCGCAAAAAGTGGAAGTATTCACTGTTGCCGTGACAATGAAGGTAGCCTAACTTGAAGGAAGTAGTAACCACGTTTTAACGCAGACATAGAGGAGAGGTAAGGGTGGGGTTAGGCTAGGGGATAGCGCAAACTTCCCCTAAATGTGACCAGAGCTCGACCGCAGCAGCGTCACATCATTAAACATCTGGATTGTTCACGTTTTTAAGAACAGCATATTATGGTCTGGTGTGTTAGGGTTAGGTTAGGGTTAGGGTTAGGTATCTGGATTCAGGGTTAGGGTTAGGGTTAGGTATCTGGATTCAAGGTTAGGGTTAGGTGGGGTTAGGGTTAGGTAGGTTTAGGTTTCTGGATTCAAGGTTAGGGTTAGGTAGGGTTAGGGTTAGGGTTAGGTAGGGTTAGGTATTTGGATTCAAGGTTTGGGTTAGGGTTAGGGTTAGGTAGGGTTAGGGTTAGGTATTTGGATTCAAGGTTAGGGTTAGGTATCTGGATTCAGGGTTAGGGTTAGGTGGGGTTAGGGTTAGGTGGGTTTAGGTTTCTGGATTCAAGGTTCGGGTTAGGGATTCAAGGTTTGGGTTAGGTAGGGTTAGGGTTAGGGTTAGGTAGGGTTAGGGTTAGGTATTTGGATTCAAGGTTAGGGTTAGGTATCTGGATTCAGGGTTAGGGTTAGGTGGGGTTAGGGTTAGGTGGGTTTAGGTTTCTGGATTCAAGGTTCGGGTTAGGGATTCAAGGTTTGGGTTAGGTAGGGTTAGGGTAAGGGTTTGGTAGGGTTAGGGTTAGGTCGGGTTAGGGTTAGGTAGGAGTAGGTGTCTGGATTCAAGGTTAGGGTTAGGTAGGGTTAGGTTTCTGGATTCAAGGTTTGGGTTAGGTTTCTGGATTCAAGGTTAGGGTTAGGTAGGGTTAGGGTTAGGGTTAGGTAGGTTTAGGTTTCTGGATTCAAGGTTTGGGTTAGGGTTAGGTTTCTGGTTAGGGTTAGGGTTAGGTAGGGTAAGGGTTAGGTAGGGTTAGGGTTAGGTTTAGGTATTTGGATGCAATGTTAGGGTTAGGTAGGGTTAGGGTTAGGTGTCTGGATTCAGGGTTAGGGTTAGGTGGGGTTAGGGTTAGGTAGGTTTAGGTTTCTGGATTCAAGGTTTGGGTTAGGTAGGGTTAGGGTTAGGTAGGGTTAGGTATCTGGATTCAAGGTTTGGGTAAGGGTTCGGTAGGGTTAGGTAGGGTTAGGGTTAGGTAGGGTTAGGGTTAGGTGTCTGGATTCAGGGTTAGGGTTAGGTGGGGTTAGGGTTAGGTAGGTTTAGGTTTCTGGATTCAGGGTTTGGGTTAGGTTTCTGGTTAGGGTTAGGTAGGGTAAGGGTTAGGTAGGGTTAGGGTTAGGTTTAGGTATTTGGATGCAATGTTAGGGTTAGGTAGGGTTAGGGTAAGGGTTCCTTAGGGTTAGGTAGGGTTAGGGTAAGGGTTTGGTAGGGTTAGGTAGGGTTGGGTTTCTGGATTCAAGGTTAGGGTAAGGGTTAGGTAGGGTTAGGTAGGGTTAGGTATCTGGATTCAGGGTTAGGGTTAGGTGGGGTTAGGGTTAGGTAGGGTTAGGTTTCTGGATTCAAGGTTTGGGTTAGGTAGGGTTAGGGTTAGGTTGGGTTAGGTATTTGGATTCAAGGTTAGGGGTTAGGGTTAGGGTTAGGGGTTAGGGTTAGGGTTAGGGTTAGGTTTCTGTATTCAAGGTTAGGGTAAGGGTTAGGTAGGGTTAGGGTAAGGGTTTGGTAGGGTTAGGTAGGGTTAGGTTTCTGGATTCAGGGTTAGGGTTAGGTGGGGTTAGGGTTAGGTAGGGTTAGGTTTCTGGATTCAAGGTTTGGGTTAGGTAGGGTTAGGGTTAGGGTTAGGTAGGGTTAGGGTTAGGTAGGGTTAGGCATTTGGATTCAAGGTTTGGGTAAGGGTTCGGTAGGGTTAGGTAGGGTTAGGGAAAGGGTTTGGTAGGGTTAGGTAGGGTTAGGTTTCTGGATTCAAGGTTAGAGTTAGGTAGGGTTAGGCATTTGGATTCAAGGTTAGGGTAAGGGTTAGGTAGGGTTAGGTTTCTGGATTCAGGGTTAGGGTTAGGTGGGGTTAGGGTTAGGTAGGGTTAGGTTTCTGGATTCAAGGTTAGGGTTAGGTAGGGTTAGGTATCTGGATTCAGGGTTAGGGTTAGGTGGGGTTAGGGTTAAGTAGGGTTAGGTTTCTGGATTCAAGGTTTGGGTTAGGTAGGGTTAGGGTTAGGTTTATGTAGGGTTAGGGTTAGGTAGGGTTAGGTATTTGGATTCAAGGTTAGGGTTAGGGTTAGGTATAGGGTTAGGTATCTGGATTCAATGTTAGGGTTAGGTAGGGTTAGCGTTAGGTATGGGTTAGGGTCAGGGTTAGGGTTAGGTATCTGGATTTAGGGTTAGGGTTCTGTGGCCAGCAGACTGATTGATTGATGCGTGTTGATAACAGTCCAGAACAAACGCAGCAGTTCCTCCTCTTTACTGAACCTTTCTTGAAATGAAACTGTATATTAGTGTCACGTCCGCAGGCTGGAGTCAGGAGGGAAGTCAGACACACATTGTTGGCTCGGCTCTCTTTCCTGGGATTTGTTGGATTTGTCCGTAGTTTCAGCTGAACATCTTGTTTTTGTCCTGAATCAGCAGTTTGGCTTCAGTGAGAGAGCGAGCTGCGACACAAACAACAGCACACACCGTTTCCTCCTTTTTTTTCTACTTCTGCAAATCATCCAGAGATCTGATGTCACTGTGAAGCCAGAACTAAACTTCACCTACAGAAAACAGCAAACTGCTCCAGAGTCAGAAGAGAAGACGGCTCTGTGAAACGTCTTAAACTTAACTTAAATATTACACACACTTAGCTCCATTTAAATGAGACCAGCACACACCTGTCCGATTCACAGACAGACGTTTGTGTGTTTCTGTGTTTGTGAATCCTGCTGACGGTGCAGAAGAAGAAAAAAAACAACAAAATACTGATGCAATTAAAACAACAGCAGTAACTCTGTAAGATTATAAGGTGCAGCTGAGTGCTGATGTATTGATTATTCTGAATAACAGACATTAAATAAGACACCAGAGAGAGATTATTGTGACAGATATGTGGACAGTAGAGACTCAGATCTACAGGATGATGCTCGTGGAGAAGCTCAAATGTCCTGAGCTGATCAGAGGTATCGATCAGGGCCGATACAGCTGATATTTAAATATAATAAAATATGTGGATCCTCTTTTATTCCACAGCTGGAAATGTGAGGATTTTATTCACATATATGAGTGGAAATGATTAGATTTATTATTAATTATGAGCCCAGCGTATCCCATAATGCACCACGGTATCTTCTGTTTCTAACGGAGTGGACAAAATATTAGGAACGCTTCTCACGACCTTAATAATAAACATAAAGTATAATTTCAACCTTTAAGACGACGTCAGCAGAAACTGAAACTGTTTCCTCTTTGTAAACGTAGATTTAATATCAGGTCTGCTGATGAGTTTACGCAGCAGCTGTTTCCTAATAAGAGAAGAAAGACTTTATTAATCTCAGGAGGGAAATGAAGAAACAGATCAGATAAACATGAAGAGGAGAGGGAAGCAAAAAAAATATATAATAATAAAACAAAATGACACAAAACAGATAAAGATTTACGAGTTAACGACTAAACAACAAAATAAAATATTCCTCTGCAAAGTGAAGTAATTACAATAAAATAAATATAAAATCATAAACTAAAAACTTGCAGTAAAAAAATAGTATAAAATAATATTTATGGAATAAATGATAATTAAAGAATCTATTTTATAGTTTAATGTCTTCAGATTATAAAAATCTTAAATTTATAATTATAGATGTTTTATTTTAATTTAGTGTCTCATAATAATCTGATTTATCTCCTAATTATATCTTTATATGTTCAGTATTTTATCATTTATGATGTGAAGAATAAAATCACATTTTTATTTTATTTCATATTTATTTACAGTCGGCTGAGAGAAGCTTCGTTGTTTCACTGCGTGTCATAAATTATAAAATCTTTTTCTCAATTAGATTTTAAAAAATGGATGAATCATAAATTTAACTCGACGTCTCATAATTACACATTTTAATCTCATAAATATATTTATATTATTATTATTAAGATCTTTTATCTCTTAAATATGAGATGTTTAACTTATAACTGCGAGACCTCTGTAACAATAATTAAAATGTTTTTATTCTCAATATTATGAGATAATAAATCATAATTTTGCTGTTTTGATTGTTTTTGTCTTTTTTTAAGCAAATATTTGCTTTATTTTGCTTCTCAGATGTGATTATTAAATGATTTCCTTTGACATAAATGAAAGTAAACGTATGAGGATGATTCTGTGAAGCGATAACGATCATTTTTCATTCTTTGAAAATTATTAATTTCTATTAATTTGTAACCAGCAGATTAATTGATTCTTAATTAAAACAGTATCCAGTAATATTAATATAGTTTGTGTAATATTAGTTGTTATATATAAATACATTTAAAGGTCTTCTGTGTGTTTGTGACTAAATAGCTGCTGACATGTTTATTGATAAGAGTCAAACAGGAAATATCAGCTGACATATTGATCAAACAGACAAAGTGATAAAGGGTAAATGTATTGATCAGTGCTGGCTCCGTGATGAAGAGGCTAATCTCTGTTACCAAGGAAACCGCTGCAGTTTATCATTTCACTGAACGTGGCTACCGTCGAGTCAGGAAGTGGCGAGCTGACCTCTGACCTCTGACCTTTGCATGTGTAGCTGCTGATGAATATGGAACAGCAGCAGCAGTGGCGGCGGCGGCGGCTCTGCATTATCGCTGCATGTCTTTTACTGACATTCACCAGATTTTATACGACTCGCCGGCCAGCTGCATCAGCGGCCGGGGCTCCGCCCACAGCTCATGAATATTAATGAGCATGTGTGGCGATGTGATGGAGCACAGAGAGAGAGAGAGAGATGACAGACGACAGCGTTTCTGATCCCGGGGGAGGGACGGAGCTCTTGTTGGCGGTTCAGCGTGGCGTAACCGCCGCACGTGTCGAAATGCATATTAGAGTGCGATCCAATGTGTGGCCGCCGCAGCCGTGTGTGACGCTCTGCCACTCCAGTCAATCCAGTTATGCAAATGTTTGGAGTCGGGTCACGAGCAGCTGGTGGCACTAATTGTCCAGTTGGTGCCATTTGTTTGAGGAGAAGAAGAAGAAGACGATGATGTCATTAAAAGAGAAGAAGAAGACGATGTCATTAAAAGAGAAGAAGAAGAAGAAGAAGGAGTCAAAGGTCAAACGGTGGAAATGCTCCACACAGATCTGATGTTTATGTCTCTTTAACCTCCTGAAAAAAAAACAAAAACATCAGTCGATAGTAACGTTTGAGTGACAGCTGCCATCTAGTAACCGTAGTAACCGTGCTGCAGGTCACATGACGTTTATATATATATATATATGTGTGGACAGATTTCCTCATTCAGAGGAGGAAGCAGGGTGGAGGCAACCTTTAACCCCTCGTGGTTATTACTGTTGCCATGACGACAGAGGTGATCCAAGGAAGGAGTAACTTTAACCCTCCACACGTTTCTTCTTCTTCTAACCGAAAACATAAAGCGACGTGTTTGTTTCTGGAGGATTCATCGTTTATTCACTTTTTCTTTTTCATCCACCGCTGTGAAAGTTTTTAATGCTTGAAATTAAAAAAAAAAACAAAATGTGACTATAAACAGGTGGATGAAAAAACACACTTTGGTGACATAAGGGATAAATTCCTGAATCACATGAGCTCCACAGTTTCACTCTGCTGCGGTGAAAACAAGCTTTCAGACGCTTGTTTGCAGGACCTTTTCTCACCTGAAGTCATATTCAGCTGCTGGAACAATAAACACTCTGCTGCTGGAGCTCATCACTGAAATAACTTATAATATAAAACATTAAATACTCGCCTCTCCCTCCTCCTCCTCCTCCTCCTCCTCCTCCTCCTCCCTGCCTCCCCCGCTGTGCTCAGACTGAAAGAGAAAACTAATCCCGCAGGGTCGAGTCCGCCGGGCTCCTCCGGTTCTCAGGTCACTTTCATAATGAGACCGTGTGACATAACATAAACACAGTGAGCTGGATTACCGGGTTAAAAACACGAAAACATGTTTCCTGCCGCAGCGGCCGGGGTCACTGCGGGACAGAAACACATGAACGCGAGCTGAGACGGAGCCAGCAGCTGGATGCCGGGGTGGCTCTGCTGCAGTCCAGATGTGGAGATCATCATCTGATCCATAAAAAAAAAAAAAAACCCCACCGCTGCTCCGATCCCACATCTGTTTACTCTGGATCTAACTGCTGGGTTTCTTCTTGTCTGGTGTTCAAAATCAACATTAATAACACTACTGACAAACTACCTAATCTTTATTTATTTATAGGAGGATCGTCTCCAAACATTTATGAAATGTACGTGAGGCTGTTTTAACTGCAGCGCAACAGGAAGATCTGTAAAAACACTGCACTCCATGCAAATATATACTGAGTTAACATTAGATAACATTAAAATCATAATGCAAATGTTTGAAGCGTGAGCTGCACTATCAAATATCACATAGTTACAGTTTCATTTAGAGAAGAGACGAACAGACTGACAATAATAATAAAAATAATATAATATTAACCTTTGATTTTCCTCCTATAATTATAAAACATTTAGTCACCACTCAGTGAGATGTTAAGTTCTGCCTTTGTTAGATTGATTCATGGTCGCTTATGTTGCTTAAATGCAGCGATAATATAAATATATAAACACATTCATGAGTCTGACACTCAGCTGTTCACATGAAACGTGACGCAAATGTTCGATTTTTGGATTTTAATATTTGATTTTGTCACGATTTGCAGCTGACCAATCACAGCCTGGAGAAAAGTTACAGCCGCCTCCCCCTCTCCCCTACACACACACACACACACACACACACACACACCTTTCTGACAGTGTGTGTGTGTGTGTGTGTGATGAAGTGAACACGCGTGTTGGTGAGTTCAGAGAGACCGCCAACGCAGAGGCGGGGGCGGCGGGGGTCTCTCAGCAGGTTGTGTGTAATCTCAGTCGATTCACAGCTGGAGCCAACAGACCACTTTAATATGAGAGCTTCACCACCCACACACACACACACACACACACACACACTGTACACACACACACACACACACACACACACTGTACACACACACACACACACACACACACACACAGAGCAGTGAGCCTACTCTGTTTTGATTACGAGCTAATTTGCATGACGCACCCTGCTGTGAGCTCACACACACTCACACATACACACACTGTACACACACACACTCACACACACACACACACACACACACACACACACACACAGACACACACACACACACACACACACTCATTCCTGCTGTGCTGTGTGTCAGTGTGACTGATAGGATTTCAGTGTTTTATTATCAGAGAAACAAAAGACTGCAGCTAATAACTGTGTGTGTGTGTGTGTGTGTGTGTTTGTGAGTGAGTGTGTGTGTGTGTGTACAGTGTGTGTGTGTGTGTGTGTGTGTGTGTGTCCCAGAGACACCCGTCATGTTCTCTTTTAATTATTTTGACCAGGAGTCCTGCAGTTGTTTTTGTGCCGTTCCCTCGGAGGGAGCAGCTCTCACTTGAGCGTTTCCATCGATATTCCGGCCGTCACGCTGTAAATAAACACGGAGCGTCACGCACGGCGGTGACATTTCACCGAAACACTGCTGCAATAATAATAATATCATGTTTGCTTCAGCAGCAGGACGGACAACAACAAAATATCTCAACGACCTGCTGCTCTGACATTTACTGAAGACATTTGTGACGACAGCTGCGATCATTAGTTCATTAATCAATTAGCTGCCAGCTGTTCTGATAATCAATTCATCATTTTAAGTCATTTTTTTTAAATAAAAAAAGGTTTTAATTCTCTGATTCCAGCTTCTTAAATGTGAATATTTTCTAGTTTTATATCTTTGTGACATCTGATGAGGAAACATTGATTTTTTAGACATTTTATGATCCAAACAACTGATCAATTATTAGAGAAAAGCTTTCCTTTCATTATCAATTCATCTGAAAAATAATCTAAACATTAATTAAAATAAAAATTAACTGATTTGTTCCTCAATTATTTGATAGTTTGATCTATAAAACGTCTTCAAACAGCCAAAAAATACAAATTATTCAGTAAAAATTTGCCAATTCTGTCGATCGACAAATCGTTTCCTATAAACTACATTAATCTCCAACTATTGATAATATAAATATAAACATGCTTGTATTTAATTTACTTTGAAAACTCTGCTGACAAGAAAATGTTCTTACTGAATATCTGCCAACGTTCACTGTTCATTTATTCATTTTTCTACATTATTCCTGCTGACTGACGTGTTTAAAGCAGCTTTAATCAGTGTTTTATAATAATAATGTCTGATGTGTGATTGTCTGGTAGTGATGAACCTGCAGCTCCTCTCGGCTTTATAGTTGAGTTTCAGCTCGTTTTCAGGCTAGCTGGTAGCATTTAGCAGCTAAAGAGGCAGATATTTCCCTCAGGAGCAGAAACAGAAGCTGAAAGAGAAGATTGGACTTAGAGTCACCGAGGTTGTTGAGTTGTGTTCTTTACTGTTTCTAATATAAACTAATGGTCACACAAACATCATTTATTGCAGATTTATATGGTTTATGTGGCGTTTGACTTTAAGAACGAGACACAGGAAATAGATTTTTTTCATTTCATCCATACATACACAGATGTTATTGAGTGCTTGTGTGATACCGGCGTCGTGGTGCCAGTTTAAAAGTTTAATGACATGAAGGGAATTCACGTCCTTAAACGAACCGCAGTGTTTTATCTCTCTGACTTCTCTGCAGTGTGAGGACGTTTCCTTCACAAAGCAAATCAGTGTGATATGAATTTATTATTTATACAACAAGTGTGATTGTTTCTCACCAGTTTATTACTCCCTCATTTCACACTATAGTCAGTTCCATTTGCTGAAGAAGTCCATGTGGAAAGCTCATAAAGAGACAATAAATGGTCCTTAAGTGGAGAATATTTCGTCCCAACAGTCCCATCCCAACAGATTACACATGTTCAGACACTTTCGATCTTCTCTGCAGCTAAACTTCTTCCTGTTTGTCTGTCTGTCGTTCTTCCAGAAGTTGAGACTCAGCGGGAGAAGCAGCAGCTGATTGGTTGACCCGTTTTTTTTGGGAGGTCAGGGGTCGAAAAGGCTATGGCGGGCCGACTCCTCCTCTTCCTGTTCGTCGCTGTGACGCTCAGCCACGCCCACTTCCCGTCTGGCCAGCGCCTGAAGTCCCGCCTCCAGAGAGACAGGCGCAACATCCGGCCGAACATCATCCTGGTCCTGACCGACGACCAGGACCTGGAGCTGGGTGACTGAAGCCTTATTAACTTCACTGTTAGCTGTTTATGTTACAGTTACTACTAATGTTACCGCTGGTTTCAACTTAAAACTGACAAAACATCTTAAAAATATCAAATATTAAACAGCAAACTGAACAACCAAATATCTGGTTCTTCAATAAAAAAAAACTGAATGTTGGGGTGAAAGTTAACCACGATTCCCATGGTGCATTTTGGCAAGAAACATCCGATCATTGAGCTTAAAATTTGGTCTCATGCGCCGCTAACAGTGGAAAGAAGCTAAACATCATCCAGGAGAGTCGTGTGTTTCTATGTTTGGTTAAATTGAAGATATCATTAAAAGAAACATGTGAAAGTGGAGAACAGAATAGAGAACAGCAGTCCAACTCTTCAACGCTGGCAGATTTAATGTGTCTGTCATTTCAGATAAAACCTCGTTTTTCATGTTGAGATGGAAACTGCTGATTTTGCTGACTGAAACGAACTCTGACAGATTTTATTAGCTAGCTAGCTCCAACTCTGTGATGTGGTTGGAAACTGCTTCTGCGACTGAGTTTTCCATGTTTTCAGCAGATTCAAACATACATGGTATTAATGGTAATTATATGCTGTCTATTGACGTAAAAAGACTGAAACTGAAGTGAACAACTAGTTAAAAAGTCATCATCCTCACCAGATGATGAAGACATGGAAATAAAAGAGAAGACTTGTTCTTGTAGTGCAGCACTGAGCTGATGTAGCTATCCCTAATAATACAGTACACTGATAAAAGAAATAAATCAATCTGATATTTCGTTATAACATGCGTGAATGTAAACTCTAAAAACACGTAATACGTTTCTTGCACAGGCAGCACAGAAGTTACATTATTATATTATAGAGATTATGTTAATTTATACTTTATTGTTTGCATTTTCAAACAGCATGTTTCATCTCTGCTAAACAGGACGTTAGCCTAATAACGCTCCCACACAACGGGACTTTTTCTAACGTTAGCTAATGTTGTTAGCTAATGATATGCTAACTCTTGGCCTTCAAAGTAACATTAGGTCACTAGTGCGGGTAGTAAGCTAGTTAGCTGGGCGCGCTAATGTTTGTAGCTCATGTTGGAGCAGGAAAACGATCTTTTATGTTTTTGCAAAAAGAATCAGGAAATACACCAATGTCTCTGTTTCTACAGCTCCATGCACGCTACAAACCTCTAATCTCTCTTTATCTCTCTGCAGGTTCGATGCAGGCGATGAACAAGACTCGCCGCATCATGGAGGAAGGCGGGACTTCTTTCTCCAACGCCTTCGTGACCACGCCCATGTGCTGTCCGTCACGTTCGAGCATGCTCACCGGGAAGTAAGTCCTTGAAGACAGACAGCGACAACTTCCGTCCGCTTAAAGAGCCGATTGTGTTTCTGATGTGGCTGGAAGAGCTGAGAAAATGACCCAAGTGTTGCATCATGGGAAACGTAGTATCAAGTGTTTTTGGAGCTTTACCAAAACTCACAGGTCAGAGGTCAGAAATGTCCCATTTGGTAATTTCGACCTTCGAGCTTCGAGCCTCAAAATGTCAAATTAAAACAATTAATTAACGTGTCTGATGGGAAGGAGCTTTATTCTGGCGGGCAGCACATGAATATCTGCAGCGTTATTAGAGTTTAATGGATGCATTAACGACACAGAGCAGGATTAACGACGGATAAGTTCAGTCAGAAAATGACACACAGAAGCTGAACGAGTATCATTATCATCACGCTCCTGATCGCTCGTGTCATTCAGCAACTAGAGCGGACTGGCAAGGAAAAAAAAAATGCTTTAATTTGTAATTTAAAAAGTTTAGAAATAACAATATGTGCTTTGAAATCAAAGGTAGAAACATGAGGAATGAATCTGACCAGTTAGAGTTATAATAATAATCTACACAGTGAAAAACTGGAAGAGAACAGGTTGTTATTGGAACTTTTTTTTCTTTTTTTGACCTCGCAAATGTGCAGTTTTATTACGTCAGCTCTTTATAATTTCTTCATATTTACATTCTGAACTTCGTCTGAACACCGTAATGATCATCTGCTCTGATCTGGTGGACGCCGTCCTGCTTTCGGTCTCCTTATGTGTGAAGCTGAAGGTCTTTTTGATGTGGGATCAAACGAACATCACTCTGCAGTTGATGTATATCCATCCTCGCAGCGCCAGCAGCCGATTCTCTCTTTTTTCCAACTCTCATTGGCGAGTGCCTCACGTTATCCCTGTGAACCTTTTTCTTCTTTTTTCACACTGAGTCTTTGTGCTCTTGCCTCATCTGTGGACGGTTTGCCTCTCTTCAGGGGTACTGATTTGGATGATAGGAGGTTTCCAGCTGTGCTTGTTCATGACTTCCTTTTCAGGGATCTGCGGGCCTTCGACAGTCACACTTGAACCGCAGCCAAACACTGACCACTGCGAGGACGACGCTGTGCCAAAAATAATGTACAAATACCAGCGCTGGCTCTCATGTGAACTTGTACTTTAAAAGGGAATCAATCGCACCCATGAATCAGCCGTTCCCAGTGGACTCCCAGTGGATTCGGTGGTCGACCTCGTCACCCGGAGGAGAAGCTGACTGTCTTTGCTCTACTGTGCAGTCTTGTTTTCTCAGCTCCGTCTCTTCTGCTGAACCTGAAGGTTTTTTGGCACGCGTACAGGTCGCGGCGTTCCAAACATAGTGGATTTCAACCTGGAGGAGTTTGACGAGTAGAGGCACAGAGATGAAGAAACCGTCTGCTAAACACTCTTGTAGTTTTTTTTTTTAATGTTTTTGTTCTGCAGGGTAGCGTTGATGCAATCTTCATGACTGTATCTCCTGATAATCCGAGCTAAGACTTGGCACGGTTACCCTGCACACTCCCTTGGTACACGTCAAAGTCTCAGACTGTGCCTGAAATTCCTGTTCTTGCCCAAACCTTAAAGCCCCCAGGGACAGGGACGGGGGGGGGGGGGTTTCCCACGCATGCATCGTCTGATTCCACAGAACTTAAAAGGAATCATCATTTCACCCATAGAGCTATCCTCATCTGACTCTATATGCAGGCTTTTCTCTCTGAACACATCTTTCCAAAAGTTCGTCCTTCTTCTGTTCAGTAGTGAGCTTGTTGACAAAGTGGACGGATGAAATCAACTACTGGAAACGGTTACAAGGCATTACGTCAGCTGCAGGGGCCAGTAAACCCTGACACATGCACTACACCCATCTGCATTTGTTCCAGCTCTTTAACAGACATGTCAGCATCTGTCCTGTGTGTTTCTGGAGACCGTGCTGATTTAGTCTTAGCCGTCACATTCAGACACACGGTGGGGTTTGTAGAAGGTTGTTTCAGGGTTTATGAACTCTGTCTTTAAGCGGCGAAGCTCTCTCTCTCTCTGCCTGTGTTGTGCCAGGCGTATCCTCGCTGCCGCTGCTCAGGCTTTCACTCCGGCTCTCTGGCTTCCTGCCTGGCGCTCACTTAGGCTTTCACTCTTATTTTTATTGTCAGCTGGTGAGTCCTGATCCCGGCCATCACTGTCCTGTGACTCAGCCTCAGAATCACTTGTATCTCCATTAACAGCAGCGTCCAACACATCCTGATCTGAGCACACACTTCCTCTCTTTGTCAACGGCTTTCTGAAACACACACACACACACACACACATATAACTGTACAGAACTTATAAATACTTATATGGAAATGTGTTAAATGGTCAGAGAGAGATCTTTAGTGTCAGTGGGAGGCAGCCAGCATTAATATTTAGACAGTTTTAAATAATGTTGCGCTCTGGGAGTGTTTATTAATGTTCTGTATTTATTATAACCTCTCTTATGAAGACATATGTGATATTATTACAGCTGTGTTTTACTGTATTGTCATTTATTATGTGTTCATACAGCAGCAAACACTCGTGTGCGTCCACAGGAGGAGTTATAGCTGTTGACTGGAACATTAATGAACACTTATATCTGCCGACAGCATTATACTGAGTTATGGCAGTTCTCTGTTTACGGCTTGTATTTATATATTTACAGAGGTAAAGATAATGGAAGCGGCACGGCAGTGAGTCTGGTCTGACCAAAAGAACACTTCAAGTGGTTCATAGTCCTCACCAGTGTTTCCAACCATGTGACCTCAAGAGACGATCACGTCATGTGACCTCATGCATACACATATAAGAGAGGTTAATGCATACATACATAAATCTATATATATATATAATAATATAGATAATGCTAGTGTAGTGCAAACCTATGTGCTCAGATGAAAAGGCCTTGCTGTTGTGTAGACGTGGGTCACCATGATGCCTTACGTCAACTATACTAGAAACAATCATGTTATGTATATGTCACACTGATTTGTAGAAACTATAGGAGGCTGTGCATTATGAGACTCATGGTGTTGCAGGTGGGGCATCGTGAGATAACGGTGTAACAGATTGGGCAGGTGGGCGCCTAGTCAGCGACTTGAGAAGAAGCAGATGTGATGGAAACCATTTTTTGGGTTCATAACCTAGCAACAGTCAACTGGGTTTTATCTGATTGGTCAAAAAGGTATGGGGTGTTCTAGGTATACGTGTTCTCCTTTTAATTGTCGACATTAAAAGTAAAAATCTTTGCTGCTCAGACCTTTTTTCCTTGAACTCCTGCAAGTTTTACGACTAACGAGACGACACATCGCTAGTCATGACATCACTTCCTGCCTAGCTTCTTTAACTCAACACAGTCTTTCATCCTCGTTGACAGAAAGTGAAGTGTGTTCCTGTCAGATATTTAAACCTTTGTTATTTTAACTACGTCTTCATTAAAAGAACGACAGTGAAGAGTCTTCATCCATTAAACTCCACAACAACACTTTTCTCTAAAGTCATGGACGGTTCAGACTCGTATCTCTGATCTGCTAATAAAGCTTAACTTGTATCCGTCCTGCTGTTATTACAAACATGTCTGAACTCACCTCTTCTGTCCAGTCGTGACCTTTGAGCCTGCAGACCTCTAGGACTTATGGGAAGTGATGTTCGTTAAAGGCCACTAAACTCCCGTCCTTATCTAAACATATGAAGAGAGCCACATGAGTCTTCCCTCCGTGGTTCAGCATGTGCTCATTAATTAAAAAACAAAGTACAGAACATCCAATTTAGATCCTCTCATACAGTAAGAGCAAAAAAAAAAGACATATAACTTAAAGGAAGACAAGATTCTTAGCTTTTGGGCGCTTTTGATGAGGCTGACAGAAAAGAGCTTTATTCTTCCATTCTTCTGCTTTTCTAGTTTGATCTTCGCCTCTCTCTCTCTCATGAGTTTGCTGCTGAGTTTCTGTGTAAAGCTGGATATTTACTGATTAGTGCAGTTACAGCTGTTCATGATGTGTTTAATGAGGTTTCCTGGAAGTTCTGCTTTGACTCCAGCTCTCTCTATAAAACCTGGACTCCTCAGGAGCTTCCTGATCCACAGTCATGTTAGTCTCCACGCTGCTTCACTGGAGCGTCGACACAGTGAAGCAGTAAACCTGCAGAAAGCTTCCCGACGTCAACCTGTACGCTGACGATACGCTGCTCTCCGTCTGCCGCAGGTACGTCCACAACCACAACACCTACACCAACAACGAGAACTGCTCCTCGATGTCATGGCAACGGCAGCACGAGCCGCGGACCTTCGGGGTCTACCTGAACAACACTGGATACAGGACAGGTAGAAACAGCACACACACACACACACACACACACACACACACTCCTGACTCCTGACTGACTGTGTTTCCCCTTGTGTGTGTGTGTGTGTGTGTGTGTGTGTGTGTGTGTGTGTCTCCAGCCTTCTTTGGGAAGTATCTGAACGAGTATAACGGCTCGTACGTCCCCGCCGGCTGGAGGGAGTGGCTCGGCCTGGTGAAGAACAGCCGCTTCTACAACTACACTCTGAGCCGCAACGGAGTCCGAGAGAAACACGGAGCGCAGTACCCACAGGTACACACACACACACACACACACACACACACACACACACACACACACCATCTAATGTTAACTAATGTTCTTCTACACATGCAGTAGCTCCTCTGTTACACACAGTCCGGTTCAAACATCTTCTTAGACCGACAAGTGACAAACGAACGCTTTAATTAGTTTTCTAATTGTTGATTTGAGGAGAAAAACCAGTTAACGAGAAAAAGAGGTTTTAATTCACATGAAAAACAACATCATTTCTGAGTTGAGCAGCTTTGCACGGAGGGTCATGTGACTAATCTGCTGGAAAATAAAGGACATCAGTGGAGTAGGTGGTCCTTCAGTGTGGCCCAGACCACCTCCCAATGTGGTCTGAGTGATCTGAATCCGTCCTCTGTGTGTCCTGGGTGTGTTTACACCTGTATATAAAGCCGTCCACCTGAGACAGATGTTACCAGCAGCTGTAAACAGAGCTCACTGGTTGGTTAAGCTGCCCTCACACAGCTTTAGTTGAGTCCGTTTGGTCCAAACAAAGGAAACATAACGACCTTTTAGTTCACGCTGGACAGGAAGCTCATTGATTGGGCAGTTTTGGTGATGTCATCCTGCATCATCACAGCTACATGGACCCATGAGTCCAATAAACCTGTGATAATCTTTTCATTATCAGAATCTAAACTAAATATCACGGAGCCCAGGAGGAGGGAAAAAAACAAATTTGTGCTCAATTTAATCTTTTAATGCGCCTGAATTAGTTAATTAGCGCTCTCAGTTTATCTGTTTCGCCTTCAGTCAGCTGGAAAGTCTGAAGAAAGCAGAAGAGACGAGGAACGCTTTAACGACGTGCCGGCGCGCGGCGGACGAAGAGAGCGAGGCGGCAGGAGTTGTTTCAGATTTATTTCAGGTTGAGCGTACGTGTGAGGAATCTCTGAGATGTGTTTGTGCTTAAAAGTAAACCCACGTATCTGAGTGTGAGATCAGAATGGAACTTAATTAAATCCCAGAGATCCACAGCGAGGGCGAAGGCAGGACGAGAGGAGAGGACGGCGAGATTCTCTTCAATCCAGAGCACAAATTATTAAATTGAGAGCATGAATTAGTTTTTTCTCAGCTCCTCCTGGGCTCCATTAAACTGCCGTGCTAAATGCTAAATCAGATATCTGCTATCATTATACTGTGGGGATTAAGTGTGGATGCAGTTTTCTTCTCATCGCAGCCGCACGTCATCGTTCAAGCTGCAAACGTTCACCACTAACGGCGTGCTGTTCTGTGTCCGTCGCCAGGACTACCTGACCGACCTGATCACGGCCGAATCGATCCGCTACTTCCGCTCCTCGAAGCGGGTTTATCCTCACCGGCCGGTGATGATGGTGCTGAGCCACGCCGCGCCGCACGGACCCGAAGACTCGGCGCCGCAGTACAGCACCGCCTTCCCCAACGCATCGCAGCACATGTAAGGCCCACACACACACACTCTCACACACACACACACACACACACACACACACACACACACACACACACACACACAATAAGGCTAAGCCACTGTAATCCAGTTGAACAATGGAGCAGCTCTGTTCTGCGCTGCGGGATAAATCCTGGAGCAACACGACCAGAACGTCACAATCCTCCCTAATATCTGCATGTGTGTGTGTGTGTGTGTGTGTGTGTGTGTGTGTGTGTGTGTCCTATCTCTCTCTCTAAGGTGCCTGATTGTTTTTAATCACTCCATCAAGGATTTTCAGTGTTTTATTTATTTATAAGAATCTTTAAACCCAAACTAACGATGTTTGCAGCCTCACTGCTTCGCTGTTGGACGACCAATCAGCGGTGACGATCTGTTCAAACGATCAATAAATCACCAATCAGTCCTCCAAATGAACCTGCAGATACCTGGTTTGATCATGTGACTCGTGTTTCAGGTCTGCTGACATGTGGAGGGAAAACTTTACCATCAGCTGCTCTGGGTCACATGATCCTTCATCAGGAACTGTTTACATACTTCCTGTTTGTCACATCACAGCAGGGACTGAAGCGTCGGAGGCGGGGCTTCTGTGATGCTCGGGCCCGTAGAGCGAGCACCAGCTACTTCCTGTTTGAACGAGGCTTAAATGATTCAAGACTGTTGAAATGTGATCGGACTGAATCAAAGAGGTTGTGATGCTCAAAAAAAAAAAAAAGATCAGCTGACTTACAGACGTCTTTCACGGGCCCGTAGAGCGAGCGACTTTCAGCAGCTACTTCCTGTTTAGCCGTCCAGCTGACTTAAACGAGGCTTAAATGATTAAACAGTTCAACCGTGCAGCTCCTCTGGACTGTTGAAATGTGATCAGACTGAATCAAAGAGGTCGTTACAGACAGTCTCTCTGGGTCCTGCAGCGTCACATGACGTCATAATCACACGGTTCGGCACGGTGCTGCTCCTCGTCGGCTCGGACTGAAGGCCTCAACGACACCGGGAAATATATTATATTTAATATTTGATCAGCTGAGAAGTAAAAGAGAGTTCATGATCAGTTATTTTCTAATCAATGAGAACAGATCCGATGATCCTGTGTGTGTGTGTGTGTGTGTGTGTGTGTGTGTGTGTGTGTGTGAGCTGACAGGTCAGACAGTCAGTCATCACATCAGATGACTGAACAGTGTTTTTTTACCTCAGTCAAGTCTCTTTCATGCAGCAGATGTGAACAGCTGCCTGAGGAAAGCCGGCTGCTCTCCTGCTGTCGGGAGAGCATTTAAATCCCATTTAAAGCTCAGCAGGCTTCTCTGTAGAGGTTGTTTCTATTTCTGTAACACAAAAAAGGCAGCTGGAAATACTCGGAACAGACAGTAATCCGTTTCCTCTGAAAAGAATCATCTTTTTTTTCTTTACAAAGTTACTAAAAGCTGCCACTCGCTGTCGTGATCCTCAGGTTGGATTTGAACGTTTCAGCACAAAGAGCAGAAGGAAAAGTGTGAAAGTCAGTCGTCACCCTTCAGCTCAAAGTTGGAGATAAAGAAGAAGTTCTGTGAAGTTACGTATGAGCTGGACGGCGGACAGAAAGAGTCTCTGAGCTTTTCAGCACAATATGAACCAGCTGTGCCGTCAGAGCGCGCTGACTGATGCAACTTTAAGGTTTTTTTTCCCCCTAAGATTCAGATTTTTGTAATATTTGATGTGGACTCACACGGACGTGCAGTTAAAGAGTCAACTTTTCACTTTTAAGAGGAGAAAATAAGCAGAAGATGAATCATGTTTCTGCAGAAACCGGTCGGCAGGTGACAAACAGACTGTGGATGAACGTTTGGCTTCTTCTTTTCCCAGAAGAAATAAAACAGGAATGAATGTTTCAGAACAGAAAGAAAGAAACAACACAGCTCTTCATTCTGCAGTCAAACACGAGCAAAAGAAGATAGAAAAATGACACTTGTTGGAAAGAAGTTAATCTAATTCACTTCTACAAATATGAAAATATAATAAGATAGTTTATAACTTTAACTTTGACGTTTAATGAGGAAACGTCATCAGACTGTTGAACAAACATGTCGCTGCTTTTACAGCGTCATGTGTGCTGTCGGTGACTGGAAGGTCATGTGATCATTGAAACCAGTTTGATGTTTTTATGGTGAAGAAACGTCTCGTAGGTCCGACGACGTGCTTCAGTAGTGACAGAAGAACAAAGCAACGATAAATATGAAGCAGCTGCTGGCCGCCATCTTGGTTTATTAAAAAATATGTAAATAAAAACAATCAATAATATCAGACTGTTTATTTTATTAGAATAACTGTCGTCCTGAATGAAGCAACATGACGTTTCCAGACTGAGAGAATTTAAATTTGTTGCCACAAATGTTCATAATAATAATAATAATAATAATAATAATAATAAAAGTTTATATACAAAATACTTTAAAAGGACAAAATGAAAAGAAATCAAACAAAAACATTTTTTAAAATTGAGGGAACAAGTTTTCAGAATCTTCAAAATTATAATAATAATAACAAATCTGAAATAAAATATTTAAGACAGATTATTTTCAGACATGATTTAGAGGAAGATGCTGAGTCAGCAGGTCAGCTGACGACTTCCTGTCTGCAGGTTGATCATTAACCTGATTGGGTAACAAACTGGTAACCAGTTCAGAGACTTCCTGTCAGTCTGGACTCAGTCAGTCTGGACTCTGTCAGTCTGGACTCAGTCAGTCTGGACTCAGTCAGTCTGGACTCAGTCAGTCTGGACTCTGTCAGTCTGGACTCAGTCAGTCTGGACTCAGTCAGTCTGGACTCAGTCAGTCTGGACTCTGTCAGTCTGGACTCAGTCAGTCTGGACTCTGTCAGTCTGGACTCTGTCAGTCTGGACTCAGTCAGTCTGGACTCAGTCTGGACTCAGTCTGGACTCAGTCTGGACTCAGTCTGGACTCAGTCTGGACTCAGTCTGGACTCAGTCTGGACT
>CM055841.1:35184818-35192318 GCA_029490765.1 Euthynnus affinis | reverse complement strand
GTTCAAACCTTTCAGACTGAAATCGTTACGTTTGTTTGTCACTGCTGCAGATCAATACAGAGAAAAAGCTGCTGCCGTTGTTTCCATCGTCTTCTGGAAGCCGCAGCAGAAATATTATTCCTAAAAGTTACAAACATCCAGAATAGAAAGCAGATGTTTTAATGAGAGGACAGTGTGTTTAATATCATATAAATATAATATAAAGTCCTGAAATAAACTCAAACTGAAACTACATGAAGGTAGGAAGAGGAGGAGGAGGAGGAGGATGAGGAGGAAGGAGGAGGAGGAGGAGGAGGAGGAAGGAGGAGGAGGGGGAGGAGGAGGAAGGAGGTGTTTTCAGCTCTGACTGAGTGAATCTTGTGTTTTTATTTTCAGGTTTCAGGTGAACAAGAAGTCGAAGGTTTGGAGAGACTCGTTCCTGGTGGAGAGAGGGTAAGATAATCAATAATCATTCATCAATACTACTGATTATTACAGCGCTGATGACATCATCGATGTGACTGTGACGAGGTTCAATAACTATGTGATCACTGGTATTTTAGATAAGATGCTTCTACAACAGTAAACACATCCCAGAATAATCCGGCCAATCACAGCCCAGTATTCACCGCCTGTTGATTTATGTGTAGAAACTTTCACTTCCTGTTCAGCTTCACTTCTCCACATGAACAGTTCTGTTTTGTTTTGGTCATGTGACCTCACAGACGTCACAGCTCGTTACAGCCTGACGCTCGTTTACGACAAACACTTTGTTTATCTCTCGTACAGATTCTTTAACACTGATGTCACTTTTTAATTTTTTTTTTTAAGTCAGACGAGAAACTTTTAAGATTCAGATTCAGATCCTACCTTTCTCTGGTTTCCATGGTAACGGGGAGCTGTAGCTGTAGGGAGGCTTCGCTCTGATTGGCCTGTTAATGGCCCATCATCGTCGTCTGAAAATATTAAAGTTGAGCGTCAGAAACCTTTAGTAACGTTTACGCCGTCTAGTCGCCGTGGTAACGTGACATCAGCGTCAGGCGGTTTGGCCTCATTAGGAGGATGGATTGACAGTTAGACGGCTAAAATGAGATGGGACTTTATTTTTTTTTAACAATTGTAATGTTGTGATGTCTACTGTTGCCATGACGATGAGGGTTACCTTACTTTAAGGAAGTATGAAGCATATTTCAAGTGATCATTTTAACTCAAACCATCATCTTTCCCCTCAAACCACATGATCATAAACATCTGTATCTGCAGGCTGTTGTTGTTGTATCTGTGTAGTAATGATGCGGATGTGTCGTGTCGACAGGAAGCTCCTGCACCAGCGCGTGGAGGGGAAGGAAGTGTCGCAGGAGGAGAACTTCCTGCCCAAACACCAGCGAGTGAAGGACCTGTGTCAGCGAGCCGAGTACCAGACGCCGTGCCAGCAGACCGGACAGGTAACAGCGACACACCACGCTGCAGGAAGTGACCGCCGCCGCCGCCGTCTCCTCCCGCAGGGTCGAAGGGTCGTTGTTGTTTAATCCCGAACCTGAGGAGGAGTTCCTCTTCCCTCTCTCCGTCTCACAAACAGAACATTTCTTAATGTCACATATTGTCTAATCAGTGCAGTTCACTTCCTGTTGCACTTCCAGGTTCATCAGAGGACACTGAGAACTACTTTCAGTGGCGGATTGATACATATCTGGTGCTCTAGTGAGGCCGCAGATGGCGTCTTTTCCATACCATGAAAATAATAATAAACATTTTTCTTCCTCATTTTTTGGAGGATAAAAGCAGGAAAGCTGCGATGAACAAACACAGACAGAAGAAGCAGTGAGAGACTTCTGTCAGAGAGATGAGACCCAGATGTCATCTCTGCAGAAAAAAAAACAAAAAAAAACAGACGGATAACAAAAACAATCAAACAGTAAACGACCAGCAGCAGCAGAACAACGACGAGTACGATCAGAAGAGAAGAAGAAGAAGAACGTGAAAGGAATCGAGATGCAGCGACGCAGGAGAAAAGTCTTCCTCTAAGACATTCAGAGAGAGCTCCCAGTGTGTGTGTGTGTGTGTGTGTGTGTGTGTGTGTGTGTGTGTGTGTGTGTGTGTTCATGCTTGTTTGAGGTTAATTACACTTGTCGAAAAAATCCCTTTAGCCAGTTGATTAGTCTCTTAGCAACAGTGTCTGCCGGCTGCTGGATCGCTCTGATAAACAGCCTGTAGAAAACTCTGCTCTGCGTGTGAGTGTGTGTGTGTGTGTGTGTGTGTGTGTGTGTGTGTGTGTGTGTGTGTGTGTGTGTGTGTGTGTGTGTGTGTGTGTGTGTGTAATTAACAATCCAGGCATTTGTCGCTCTTTAATAACTGCGAGTGACTAAATGCAGTCGAGCTGCATTCAGCTGCTAATGAGCGACTGCAGAGTGAAAAAATACAACGGAAGCTGACGAGGAAGATGATGATGATGATGAAGATGATGAAGATGATGAGGAGGATTTTCAGTCCTGCAGGTCAAAGTTCATCTGAAAAGTCAAAGATAGTTGTTGTTGTTGTTTTGGATTCTTCTCCTCCAGGTTCAGGTTCAGGTGTGAGGGGGTGTTTATGAAGATAATCTAGTTTATCCAAGTGTGAACAAACAAAATCTCTTTTTTCCCTCCGTATCAGATCTGGACTTGCAGCGTCTCTGGTCCTGATCCTGATCAGATCTGGACCTGCAGCGTCTCTGGTCCTGATCCTGATCAGATCTGGACCTGCAGCGTCTGTGGTCCTGATCCTGATCAGATCTGGACCTGCAGCGTCTCTGGTCCTGATCCTGATCAGATCTGGACCTGCAGCGTCTCTGGTCCTGATCCTGATCAGATCTGGACCTGTAGCGTCTCTGGTCCTGATCCTGATCAGATCCATGTCTGACCGACGTGTCAGAACACTCTCATCAGATCAGGCTCGGTGTGGTCGGCGTCTCACGGTCCGCTGACAGTTAAACATCTCCTGCTTTTCATGTCGAACGCCAGCGCAGCCGCGTCGTCCCTCTCTGAACAGACATGAACACAACAACACAAACAATCTGAGCTGAGCATCAAGAGCAGCGACGTGAACGCAGACGAACCACCTGGGACGGGAGGAAGGGCGGAGCTGTGCTGGTTTCTGACGTTTAACTGCAGAAATGTCAGTTAAAACTCTAAAAATGGACGAACTCTGAGTGCAGAGTGATAGCATCAACGTCTTTCAAAGCGCTGGTCTTCTCTGTGCTGTTGTCCGTCAGAGTCGGCCCTCCTGTTGTGGGTCTCGCTCTTCACACACACACTGAAACACATCAGAGCAACTTAAACCAACCGTCCACCTGAAGACTTTATAAAGAGTATTTAGAAAGACCTTCTCACATCTGAAGACAAAAGTTTAAAGTCACAAACGCTTTCAGGGTCACTGCAGCCAGATTCCTGCTGGAAAAAAACTGTAAATAAAATCCTAAACTTGTTTTTTTTTGTGTGTGTGTGTTTAGAAGTGGCAGTGTGTCGAGGACGCCACCGGGAAGCTCCGCCTCTTCAAGTGTAAGAACGAAGGGGGCGGGGACAAGAACCCGCAGAGGGACCCGACGGGCCGGCAGCGTCTGATCAGCATCAAGTCTCAGCTGTACCAGCGTCGCTCCGAGGCCTGTAACTGTGACCTCCGCGACCTCCGACCTCTCAACATGCGGCCGTTCAACAAGAAACCTTTCTTCTCCAAGAAGAGTGAGTGCAGAGGAGAGCAGACCGGTCCTCACTGGAGCTGGTTTTACTGGGGCGACGCTGCCCTCTAGTGGCTGAACTCAGAACTGCAGCACACACAGACGCACTAACAGAAGCTGAGTTATTGATAAGCTGCTCTACAGTGATCAGTCAGTTAATAATCAGGACTTTAATCAGGATCAGGTCTTCTTCTTCTCTTATTGAACAAAGTCGTCTTTATCAGGACGGAGGAGCTGGCCGAGAGTCAAGTCCGGTTTATTTATGGAGTTCAGTGTCACACAGGAGCCGTTCACACAGCTGATAAAACAATAAAACAATAACAATCTGATCTGGTTAATAGATACAGGCAGATATTACACACACACACACACACACACACACACACACACACACACACACACACACACACACGCTGTAGGATCGTCTGTCTGGTAAAATGAAGCTTGTCAGATGTTTCTGTGTTTATTCAGCAGGCGTTTAAAATCATTCCTGAAGCTGTTTCACAATCACACTGATGAGTTTAAAGGTTTTAGTTCACGTTCAGATCAGCTGAGCAGCTTTTATAATGAAGAGAGCAGCATAAACAATGTGACATAAATACATATAAACATCAACAGAATGAGACATAAAGTCCAGTTAATATGCATTAAATGATTATGGAATAAAATCCAGATGCATAAACAGTTTATTTACACTGATAAAATGTTCAAATGTTAAAATATTAAATGTGAGAATTTGCTGCTTTTATTTTGTTCTTAAATGATAATAAGTTGAAAGTGTTTATTTAATGACATCACCTTGTGTTTTATGTTATTGTGAAGGAAACTTTTCATTATTTTCTGATGTTTTATGGATGAAATGAATAATCAATTAATGTAGGAAATAACTGTGTGTGTGTGTGTGTGTGTGTGTGTGTGTGTGTGTGTGTGTGTGTGTGTGTGTGTGTGTGTGTCAGAGTTCAAAGCCCTGAAGAGTTACTCCAGGAACCGATACAGCCGCTCCGTATCCATGACGAACAGTTACCCCGGCAACGACAGCCTGGTGGGCGGAGTCTGGGATAGCCCGATAGCGGACGAGGCCGAGGACGAGTCCAGCGGGATGGGAGGAGTTTCCAACGCTCTGGCCCCGCCCAACTCCATCAAGGTCACACACAGGTGAGCTCAGTGTGTGTGTGTCTGTGTGTGTGTGTGTGTGTGTGACACCGGTGACATCATAGTTTAAACAGGTGAGTAACGTCCTCTAGTGGGCTGTAGAGGCAGTGGTACTCTGGTCAAGATCAGATTTTAACCATTTGCTAGTACCACTGCCTCTGCGGCCCACTAGATGGCGCTCTGAGGTCCACCAGTGGTTGAGAATGGTTGTTAGTTCATCAGTAAATGTTGCTGCTCTGTTCTGATCCGTCCCGGTTCATAAAAAAACCAAACACCTTCATCCTTTAAGTTCTCTAAGTTCAGGTTATTCCAGGTCATTATGTTCCTGTAGTGGGAAAGACGGAGCAGAGCGTTCAGCTCGGTCAGTAAACAAAACTGTTAGATGGATGAAAAATGGAAAGTTTGTACGGTGGCCTGTTGAGGACAACTCGGACTGAGCTAGTCAGTCTGAGTTCCTCCTGCAGAGGAAAGTGTGAACTGTGCTCCATCATCAGGAAATCACTGTGATTGTTTTCCTGCAGGTGTTCCATCCTGGCGAACGCCACGGTGAAGTGTGATACAGGTGTTTATCAGTCTCTGCAGGCCTGGAAGGACCACAAGCTGCACATTGACCACGAGGTAACCACTAACACTCCTGCTCTTGAACTCACTCACACACTCACTGGTCAGAGATCAAATCACTTAACTTGATATAAACCAGTTAAAATAAGCTACAACTCCAAAAAGAAAAGTTTCATTTTGAAGTGGATTATCTGCAGAATCATTCCTCTTCTTTCCTCTCCCATTAATCATCTCACGACCCCTCAGATTTATCTGCTGACCCTTTGGAGGGGCCCACTGGTTCCCAACCTAGGGGTCAGGGCCCCTAGGTTGGGAACCAGTGGACTAAACTAGCTAACTGTATATAAAGTAGTGTAAACTAGCTCCACCTCCAGCAGCTACAACAGTAACATGCACACAGCAGCTTCACTCCTGAATCCTGCAGCTTGTTTCCACTCAGATCCAGCTCTCTCAGATGGGAGGGGTTGGACTTCAGAGCTGAGGCCAGAGAAGCACAGCTGATCTCTGACAAACTGCAGCCACCAAATGTCAATAAAGAATAAATTATGCAGATAAAATGTAATTTATAGTCCAACTATGT
This sequence comes from Euthynnus affinis, assembly GCA_029490765.1. Taxonomy (NCBI): domain Eukaryota; kingdom Metazoa; phylum Chordata; class Actinopteri; order Scombriformes; family Scombridae; genus Euthynnus; species Euthynnus affinis. The sequence goes on along the minus strand of CM055841.1, from coordinate 35,186,337 downwards.
CCTCATCAATGAGCTTTTCCCTAAAATGAGCAGAGTGACTTTGTCATTGTGTTATTGTGGATCATCATAATGTCAGCCTTCTACTGTCAAATCTGTAATTGGAGGATCAAAGTGAAATCAGACATCTTGGACTAGAACTTTGTATCAGAACTTTGTTTTTTCTTCTTTCCTCTCCCATTAATCATCTCACGACCCCTCAGATTTATCTGCTGACCCTGTGGAGGGCCCCGACCCCTAGGTTGGGAACCAGTGGACTAAACTAGCTAACTGTATATAAAGTAGTGTAAACTAGCTCCACCTCCAGCAGCTACAACAGTAACATGCACACAGCAGCTTCACTCCTGAATCCTGCAGCTTGTTTCCACTCAGATCCAGCTCTCTCAGATGGGAGGGGTTGGACTTCAGAGCTGAGGCCAGAGAAGCAAAGCTGATCTCTAACTACATCAAGCTCACAATACTGATGGACTTTTACTGCAGTAAAGCATCTGAATACTTCTTTGACTGCTGCTTTCTCTCTTTCTGTCAGATTGAGACGCTGCAGACGAAGATCAAGAATCTGAAAGAGGTTAAAGGTCACCTGAAGAAGGCCCGCCCCCTGGAGTGCGACTGTAATAAATACCTGTAAGTGACACAAACATACACACACACACTACACTGTGATGCTAAAAGGTGACTAACGAGGCTGTGTGTGTGTGTGTGTGTGTGTGTGTGTGTGTTTTCAGGTTTAAGTCCAAACTGAAGAACAAGCTGAGGTACCGAGGAGGAAACCTGCACCCCTTCAGGTGAGACTGCAGAACAGGAAGTGACACGTAGGAGTGACAACAAAGTCAAACAATAACAATGAAATAAACAAATACGAAGGAGGAAGTATACGCTGTGTGTGTGTGTGTGTGTGTGTGTTTGTGTGTGTGTGTGTGTGTGTGTGCAGGAAGGGCGGGGCCAGGGATAAGAAGGCGTGGCTTCTGAAGGAGCAGAAGAGGAGGAAGAAGATGAGGAAGATGATCAAGAGGATCCGGAACAACGACACGTGTTCGATGCCCGGACTCACCTGCTTCACACACGACAACCAGCACTGGCACACCGCGCCCTACTGGACATGTACGACACACACACACACACACACACACACACACACACACACACGTCATGGTTCAGTTTTTAGTTTTAGTTGTTTTAACACCAACATTAAAAGTAAAGGTGAAAATCTCATTTAAAGAAACAGTAATAATCAGGTGAATCTGATAAAACAGCATCTGCACTGTGAGGATTTGTTTAATCTCTTCTTCTCTGTTTTGATAACTTGACTCCAGGATCTTCAGGATAATCTGCAGCTCTCTCTGTTTCTCACATCTCCTCCCTTCAATCTGCTCATCATCACCACAAAGACTGTTTTTAATCATTTACTATGATTAAAAAGCAGCATCCTCTGGCTGAAGATGATTTTAAAGCAGACATTTAATGTTTTCAGTGCTTTTCTGTTATTTATTTCCTGTTCAGATTTCCGATGTTAAATGTGGTC
>CM055841.1:34909818-35179818 GCA_029490765.1 Euthynnus affinis | reverse complement strand
GGTGACCGACAGCTTTTTACTGACAGCAGAGCTACGAGTCCGTCGTACAAACCCGGTGGACTACAGTACCCACGATGCAACACGCCAGCACAGACGAGAACGACAACGAGAACATTTTGGGAGTAAAAATCCAAGAGAACAAACAAGTTAAAAAAAAAACAACAACAAACAAACATGTGGGAGCTTAAAGTCTCTTTATGTCTCGTGAGCCAATAAAAAGTGAGACCTGATGATGATGTCATCACGTACAGAACTTGTTACAGCTGTTTTGTTGATGGGAGAAAAAAAAAAAAAAAAGTTACCAGAAAACCAGTCGCAAACTTCTGGTTTTGTGTCATTGCATTTATTTTTGATTTTTTTTTTAACTCGTGTTAACCGTCTGTCCAATCGCCTTCTTCACTTCCTGTTCACTTCCTGTTCACTTCACATGGTTTTTTTTTTTGCTTTTACAGTTATTTTCTGTCAGATTTTCAGCCCTGGCGTCCATTTTCCTCCTCACCTGAATCCACCCACCGCTCAGAAATGTCCAGATTTATAAATTAGAACATATAACTTTAAAAAAAAAAAGAAAAAAAAGTAAAACATAACTGTAAGAAAAACACAACTGGATTCACACAGTGAAAACAAGCGTCTGGTCTTCAGATGATCCTCCAGCGCTGAATTCATTTCTGTCATTTATAAGCTGATTCTGAGCAGGACATTAAAAAAGAAAGAAAAGAAGATCAGACGTGTGTCAGTGTTAAAATCACTCTTTATATACTTTTACACTGTTTAATAATCACTCTAATATTCATCTAACAGTCAGTCATAAACTGTTTCCCTTTTTTTCTTGCCTTCTGCTTCTCTGATTTCCTACATATCCCAGAATGCCGTTCGGCAGCCTTTAAAGAAGGTGCGTGTCTAGACATCACAGCGGTAGAAGAAAGAGGAGCGCTTGTTTTTTTTAAACCTCTTTGTGACCTTTACAAGCATGAAAAACAAGCGCTCCTCTCACTTTAAAAGGGGAACTGTTACTACACTCCACTTCCTGGTTTGATTCAGACTACAGCTGAGAAACGTGCAGATGGTCTGGAAACACATCTGTCAGGTTTGTTGTTAATGTTTCAGAGGTTAGTGCACTGGGGGAAATAATACAGGAGCAGGTTTTTACTCAGATCTGAGTTCCTGAACTGAACATCAGCGTCCAATAAACATTAAGTGTGTTTCCATTCAAACATAAAAAACAACAACAACAACAGAGGAAATCCTGAAATATGACAAAAGAAGAGTTTCCTGTGTGGATGTCACTGAAGAGCTGAAAACATCAGATCTGTGTGGAGCGATGATGATAATGATGATGAGGAGACCTTCCTCACATCAACACATGAAACCAACAGAAACATTTCCATCACTTGTTGACTGTTTTAATATTTTCATTTGGTTGAATTTGATCTTGTTCAGCTGGAAACCTGCTTAATGTTTATTATACTAAATACTAAAATCATTTCCAACCTGCTCTATTTGTCTATAAAATGAGATTAAAGCACTTTAAGAGTGTGGAGGAGCAGACGCTTTTAATTTGAAAAACATATTCTGTTATTTTTAGTGGGAACACTTTCAGTCCCTTTGATTATTTAGCGTTTATAGTCAGTCTATAAAGAGTTGAATCAGCAGATATGAGTGTTTATTAACGTATTAATCAATAACTATAACTCCTCCTGTGGACACGCAGACGCTGTATAAACAGATAAAGAATGAAAATATAGTGAAACGCAGCTGTGATTATATAAAATATATCTTCATAGGAGAAGTTAGAACAAAAGCAGAACTTTAATAAACACTTTAAAATGTCCTTTTAGTTGCTTATAACGACATCATAGTGTGTTATGAAGCATTTATTAACTGTCTATATGCTGCTTATTAAAGGAAAGTGTCACCGTTTTAGTGAATGAATCAGTGATTAGAGATGTTTTCCCCTCTGGACGCCTGCTGTGTGTTCAGTGAGATGCAGAAACACTGGTGAATATTTCTCTGGCGGGTTTTTCCATTCGTGTTTCTTCCTGTTGGTCTGTTTCCTCCTCTGAGATGGATTTTATTCACGTTTGATTTCTGACTTTTATAAAAAATTGCCACTTAAGAAAGAAAGAAAGAAAAAAGAAGCTCACACTCTGCTTCTGATGGGCATTTTAGTCTCTTAAACTTCATTAAATTCAGTCGTGACTTCATGTTGTTGAATCCACAGGAAGAGGAAACACACCACGCTGTCAACTTTTCATCACGGAGTTTTATTTTGAAACAGTGTGAAGGTGTTTCAGGGTGATTTCTGCTTCCTTCCTGTGTGAATACAGCCAACCACTCTGCTGTCGGTAGAGTTTCTTTCTTTTTTGTTTTGTTTTTTTTTTTTAACCCCAAATGTATTTGCTCTGCGGTGCTATTTGCTGTCTAACAACTATCTAGGAAAAGAAGAATCCTCCTGGTTGTGTTTGAATGTATTTGTAAATGTTTTAGCTGTGTTTTATTTTTTAGAGACGAGCACTAGAGTCGAACCGTTGTGGACCAGCTGAGATCAGATTTCTGGCTCTAAACTGGACGGACCTGCACACACACACACACACACACACACACACACACACACACATTGAAGGACAAACTGCTGAGCACTTTGATGGACGGATGAACGGACCAGTGGAAGGGTTGTGATACTGATCTAACTGTACAGTCACCCACTGACCTGTGGATGCAGTGATTGGTTTTAGTTTGTGAATAAAGTGTTGAATGCCAAAATGAACCTTGTTCTGTTTTTCAAACTGTGTTTTTTGTGTGTGTGTAAAAGCGTCAAACACAAGGAATGACTGTTCTCATAAAGCAACCTGCACTTAACAAACTTTACTCACATGTATTTGGTCTATAAAACGTCAGGAAACGGCGAAACTGTCCGTCACAAGTTCCTAAAATCTGAGGTGACATCTTTGAATATCTTTGACAAGTCGGTTTTATTTTTATAACCCGATATCAGATTGTTTTTGCTCTAGAAGTCTTTTTTTTTCTTTAAATTTTTAACTTTTTATATACATATAATACAATTTCTTCCAAAAATGATCATATACAGAATATCAAAATATTCCTTCTATGGTCTTGCTGGCTACAGGTTTGGCTTTCAGCAATAATGAATGTTTATTTAAGTTAAATGATTCATTATTAAAATCAATAGAAATGATTAATAAGGTTTAATAATAACGGGGCATCACTCTGGGGACAGGGAAAAGAAATGTACTAAGTTCTCAATTTGGAACTTTGATCAATAATTAACTCAATAACTATGAACAAAGCCACCATATCAATAGATAGTTGAGGTTGAAGGATTAATTGCAGAGCAGAAGTTGTCAAAATTCACTCTTATGCAGCATTAAACAGAAAACATGTATGTCTGAAAGCATTTATTTAAAAGATAAAAGATCTGAAGGGTTTGTAGGGGGTTTATGGTGAGATGGCAATATGGCCGACAAAGACAACCACAGAGACAAACGACCGGACCACATGGTGTCTGAAGCAAAGTGTGTGAGCTGGATTTAAACTCCTTGGTTCTCTGTTCAAGGACAGTAGATGAAGATAAAAGTGGTTGGTTAGGAAGAAGTGAATTATGAGTGTGTTAAAGTCCTAAACTTGTGAGAACATGTGTATGATGTAAATACATAACAGGCTTCATAAGCTACTGTTTGCAAAATGATCAAGATGATTGACAAAATACTACCAAGGAGTTGATCCCAAGTAGGACAGTCATGACTGAGTTGAATCAGAATTTAGGCTTTTCTCAGCTAATAGCAGGATGTCTGGCTGTTAGTGAGGTTGCCTTTGTGACTGCATGATAAACAGTTACTGGTGTCTGTCTCACTGTCAGTACAGGAGTGGAGAACAGAGCTCTGGAGCTCTTGTGCCTTAAATTTTTAACCTGTGTCTCAGGACTGTAACGCAGCCAGAGGGAGGGAGGCATCCAGAGGCTCTGTCTCTGTCTGTGTATGGCTCTAATGGAGCCAGTAAAGGCAAATGCAGGTTTACACGAGTAAGTCTGCTCACCCAAAATTTTAACACGCACTACCTGAGCTGCAGGGCAGTGACATCTAGAGGAGAAGGTCTATGTTTCACATAGCTGGTTAAACACTTTGGCTCTGTTTCTTACTTAGTAACAGCAGCTACAAGCTCTCTGTGACTCACCGGGCTGATGGCTTCATTAAAAAAGGAACCAATAAAATTTGATTTGACAGCTTGACTAGATTGCATTGAATATGTGGTATTCAAGTGCTGAACTGAAATTCTTACATTTCCTACAGAGTAGGTTCAACCTGAGCAGCAACAGCAGTGTAACACTACTATTACCAATAACATAAGATATGAGTTATTAATTCATTTAGCTTAATTTGATTTCAAAACTCAAATCTCACCACACTGCACTCGTTTGTAAGAGCAGCTAGATTTCTAACCCTAACCTCACCCATCCCTTTCCCTAACCCTAACTAACTCCCTCCATACCCAACCCTAACCTACCCATCCCCTGCCCTAAACCTAACCTCACCCTGCTCCTTAACTGATCCTAACCCCTCTTTCCTACCTGCCCATCCCCAACCAGCCCCCTCCTCACCTTATCCTAACCACCTCACACTACCCCTCTTCCCCTAACCCCTACCTACCCACCCCCCCACTTTGATCCTAACCTGGTACTTACTTTTTTCCCCCACCCTAACCACACCCCTTTCTTTCCTACCCCAACCCTACCCCTTACCTCAATTACACCCACCCCCTACCTACCTATCCCCTAGCCCAACCCCACCCATACCTCTTTCCCCCTTCCCTCGGCTCTCCCACCTCTGCCCCCCTTCTCTCAGGTCCTTGGTCCCTTACGGAGGGACTTACAGCAACCTTCCCCCCTCGGTTTTAGTACGTCCTGTCAGTAGGCCTGCACTACCCAATCTACCCCGAACCCCGACCCTAACCCTAACCCTTGAAGGACAAACTGCTGAGCACTTTGATGGACGGATGAATGGACCAGTGGAAGGGTTGTGATTTTAAGGCTTTTGGAGAGTTTTAAATTAAAACATTTAGGTAATGGCCACAATTATGCTGAAATTAATATTGCATAATTATGAATAACTGCCAACAATATTCTGTCTCATGTGGGAGTGTTATTTTGTTGAACCCTCACCATCTATTGATATTGTAATTTGACTACAGTTATTAAATTAATTATTAATCAGAGTTCTAAATTGATAGACAATTCAGTCTCAAAATTCTCTAAGCTCTCTTATTCCCGGTGCCCCGATTTTATAAATTCTTATTAATAGTTTCTATCGATTTTAATAATCCATAATAATTGCTGATAGCCAAACCTGTAACAAGGCCCAGCAGTTGCTTTTCTCCTCTGCAGACATATTTTCTCCCTCTTATGTTCAGACTGGAGACTGATGTGAGTTGTTTCTGGTATATTAATAAGTTGCCTTTATTAGTTAGTCTGTCTTTTTTTATTTCAGTCTGTACTCACACAGCGTACTCAGCCTCAGTTATTGAGACAATTGTGTTTTCTGGGTTTTGCTTTGAGTTCCTGCGCTCCTCCCCGGCCTGTTTCAAGCTTCACACCTTCCCCGGATCAGCTTTGTCTCCTCATTCTCTTCACCTGAGCTTCTCCACCCGTCTCCCCACCTGTACCTCATCTCCTCGTTACTTCAGTCAGTGTTAATGTCTGGTTTTCAATTCAGTCTTTGTCGAGTTGTCTGCTCACTTTGTCTTGTGTTACAGTTTCTTTAGAATTTGAAATAAATATTCTGCTTTTGATCCCCGTCGGCCTGCTGTTTCTTACATGTGAATCGTTATGAACTCAACTGTCTGCTCCTGTTTTTAGCTGAATAATTTATATGCACCGTCTTCACCTGTTTGAATTTAATTATTATGCACTTTAATTACCTATATGTCCATGTATGAGAGCATATGTTTGTTTTTATGCATGTATTTTACGTCATTACATGTCTTTACATGTCTGTGGCTTTCAGTATGAAATGTGCTCTATAAATAAAACAAACTTAAACTTGAACCTGCTCAACTCTCCTTGTGACACATTGTCTACAGTTAAACTGTAACATCTAAAACTCATTAAGGCTGTAAATTTATCATGCCAAGTGATGTTATCTCTGCTACAAAGCAAATGTAATGACAACCAATACGCCCTTTTGATATTACCAAGGTTCAAGATTCAATTTTATTGTCATCTTAAAAGACAGAATAGCACAATGAAATGCACCATCCAGGCTACACAGATGTTTGAACAAATAAGAAATTTTTCTTATCTGTGATTTTTATGAGCAGCAGGAAAGATATGTAGGTGTTTGTTTGTTTTTAAAGTTAAAATGTATCTTTAATGTCACAAGAAACCTCAGCAGTCAGTTTTAATGCACTGATACACTTGAAGAACCAAGAAGAACTTATTTTCTACTGTTACAACTAATAGTTTGGAAGTTAAAATGTTTGTTCTAATAACTTTATTAATATCATGTAGTTTAAAGTAGAAAGAGTCTCATGGTTTGTGGGTTGAGGTTCATTACTGAAGTGTGGAGGATCATCTTTGAACTGGTGACTCTTCCTAGACAGACAGCTGGATACTGGACTCTCTGCTCTCTGTCTGACCTTTGCAAACACAAAGATGTTTTTATTCACATCATGTCAATCACTGACAAATTCTCTGAACTCTGCCTTCCTGCAGTGACGTCAGCATCAAACAGTAAAGATAACACTGAAGGATGGAAGAAATACACTAGAATCCATAAACAGCATCGTTGAGTCAATCAGTCATTAATTGTGGCGCCAGACTGATGGTGATATTAAGATAAGAGAATTTTACTGTCAGTAATGAATTGTCTCAAAACAGCTTCCTGTATCCTCAACCTCAGCTCGACTGTGTCAACATCTGGATACAACCAGTCGAGGGAATAATAAAATGAAATGGAGAAAGAAAATAGTAAAAATATGGACAAGAAACATCAGACACCACAATGGTTTCAAGGCAAAAATACATTTTTATAAATAACTTCTCAAAGAAACCGATCATGTAGAAGAATCAATAAATTGTTAAATACTACCTGTTAGTAACATGTACGACACTGGCACTTGGTTATTCATAGATTACACTGGATAGACGACTCCTTCCATGATGTCATGTGTATTCTGGGGGTGTTGTGAGAACAGTTTGCAGCAGAAGCAGTAAAGAATAAACCACCCAGCTTCTCTTGATTTTCTCTCCATTCACTAATTCCCTGTAAAGTGGTGGTGATGGGAACTTGTCCCGTCCTCTCCTTTTGTAAATGTAGAGTCTTATTTGACCTGATACGGCCTCTGCTGACTAACTCTGTCCTCACCATCAGACAGGATCTACAGCTGCTGCCTTGATGGACTCACAGAGTTCAGGATCTGCTCCAGTTGATGGTGTCTGCAGGCTGTAAAGTAGCAGCAGTGGATGTTGTGTCTGTTGTTCCTTCATCTGCAGGCAAATCTAAATATACATGCATAGTCATAAATTACAACACAGCAGGCAATAAACACATCTGAGGTATAAATTATAGATAATGGTTGATCAGTACTGTTCAATTACATGAGTGAAAAAAGTTAAAGAATCCAAGTTTAAATGATTTTTGATGAGTTATTCTAGCTTTAATGTGTCCTGTAGACAACTTGAATAAATATAGATGATTGCAGTCTAATATTGGTTATTATCTAAATTAGCTATGTTCCCTTTCCTAATATAGAAATTAGATTTATATTCAATATATTTTATTGCACTAGTGTTACCATGATAATGCAAGTATGGTTTGGCCAAAGTACTTACATGATAAAATACTCTCTAGCATCCATTTGTGGATAAAACATTGCAGATGTGCAGGACGAGTTATGTATGTTCATAACTAATTTTGAATATTTAATCGAATTATACCAAGTGTGCCTGGATTTCTCCATATTGACATTAGTTATATAACTGCAGCTGTAACATACAATGACAGGATTTATCTGCTGCAGACTGTTTCACTGCAGGTAGCTGGAGTGCTTGATACGGATGGAAAACACTTTTCTGCAGACTTTATGTGACCATCACATAACTAACAAAGACAGTTGTCAAACATGCAGGTGGTTGTATTATAAATACACAATACTTGTTAGTAGATCAGTTCATTGTTGGTTTGGATCCAAGCATGAGATTTGCTGAAAACTATAGAACATCACCAGAATAATGCCACGTTCAGACTGACATTAGGACTGCGTAGCGTTATTGCTCAATGTGTACAGTTAAACTTTGATGTCTACAGTTACATGGTAACTTATCAAGTGTAATCACAACCATACACCCCTTTGATTGCTGATATTAAGGTTCAGTTTTGTTGTCACTATAAAAGACAAATTTCACTATGAAATGTACCATCCAGGCTACAAATGTTTTAACAAATATGTTTTTTATCTGTGATTTTTATCAGCAGCAGAAAAAATTAGTGATACACTTGAAGAACCAGGATGAACTTATTTTCTGCTGACATGTCTGCAGTTGTTACACGCAATACCGTTGGTAAAAGGCTGTAAACTAATAATGTCTTACCATTGCATCACTCTAGGTCTTTAGAGCTAATGTGAGACAGGTGAAAACTGACCACATTTAATGATTGACACAAGGATGCTGTTTATGGATTCTAGTGTACTTCTTTCATCCTTCGGTGTTATCTGCTCTGTTTGATGCTGACGTCACTGCAGGAAGTCAGTTGAGAGTTCATCAGTAAATTTGTCAGTGATTTACATGATATGAATAAAAACATCTTTGTGTTTGCAGAGGTCAGACAGAGAGCAGAGAGTCCAGTATCCCGCTGTCTATGAAGAGTTGCCAGTTCAAAGATGATCCTCCACACTTCAGTAATGACAAAGTTTGGGACCAACCATCTACAGACAGGGTCTCATACACAACGTATTGAGAGAGTCTGATGTTCTCGTAAGGAGAACATCTACCGCTTTGGAGTGAACCAAACAGCCACAGCTTTTGAGATGAACCTCAATTCATTGAGTGGAACCACTGGTTGGCCAAAAAACATGATGGAGTGGTCGGACGCCTTTTTAAAGACATCAGAGTGTTTTTTAATGTGTAAAAGTAGCACAACACAAATACTGTGTTTTCATGTCAGTCATTTCTTTGTTATTGTGTTGTCTCAAATTATAAAAGTGACATTTGTTGAGTGGTTTGAAGACATTATTATCAGGCCTCGGTAAGGAAGCAAGGACTTTTAAAACGGGCAATTTGTAACTTGATTCTTGATTATGAAGTTGTATTTGTCAGGGACTAGCACTTTATGGTGGCTACAGTTTTTAAAAACGGATATATATTTATGAAAATTTGTCACAATGTTAGATTGATCTGCTGAAATTATACAGAAATTGGTGAGAATGAAAATGGTTAAAAATACTTCCATTTACTGGCCTGCAGAAATTAGACAGAAACTACTCGACTCATTTATTTACTATGGAATTTTAGGTAAATGCTGAGGCCATGTTGGAGTAATTTGGACTGAAAATTTAAAATAATTTACTTACTTATTATATCTACTTACCATGAAAGTTGAGACAAATTTTGAGGTAATTGAGGACCCATAAAATGAAGTGTTACCAATTCAGAATATTAGGTTTGATATATAAAAGTGTTTCCATCTATTTGTATTTTTGAGGATATATTACAAGATGCAGTGAGGTCCACTTCTGCTCTCTGGAACCAGTTCCAAAAGTGCTGCACCACATTCAAAGGTTTAAAATTCGAAGCACTGGTGTCAGATCGGTACTGGGTACTGGTCATACCTTGACTTTGAGTATTTGGATCACAACTCTATTGGCAAACAGACAATATTTAAAGTGTATTTTTGTTCCTGCTACTGTAAGTCAGTCATAAATTAGATGTAACATCAATCTGAATCACTCTCCTCTGATCAATCTTTGATATGTGATATAATGTTTCAAAGAGTCTTGCCTCGAAACAGATCACATCAGATGTTTAAGTTTGACTCCAACAGGTTCTCTGTCATCTTCAACGGGGCTGTGGGGTGGACTCTGCCCTGCCTGTTGATGTTGGCAACTGTGGTGCGGGTGTTTGTTCTCACCAACCAGAGTCAGGAAGTGTTGGAGAACCAGGAACATCACCTGAAGTTCAAAGAGGTTGATTTGTCAGTTTTCTCCTGAAAGCCACACACTGCTTATCGCAGGTGTTCACTGGTTCCAGGGTAGTCACCTCCTCCCTGTAGGCAATATTTTTCCTATGGGAGATCAACTCCACAACTGCTGTGTCATCCGCAAACTTAACAATGATGTTTGAAGCCTGTGTCGCCACACAGTCGTGCATATAGAGGGAATACAGGAGGGGACTGAGGACATGGCCCTGTGGTGCTCCCATTCTGAGAGTCAGCAGTGAAGAGATGGGGTTGTCCACTCTCACCACAGGACAAAAAAACAAGAGTGAGATGGATGCAAAAAGTGAGCAATTTATTATGGACAAAAACAATATAACAATGGCCAGGGGTCCTGACAATGTTAAAGGTCCAGTTTTATTGTTTCTGGAAAACAACAGATGTCTAAAACACAGAGGAATAAGACCACCAGAATAATAAGGCCACGTTCAGAGTGACATTAGCACTGCGTGGCGTTATTGCTCAAACTATGTCTACATTAAACCTTTGATGTCTAATCTCATCATTTAGGCTGTGAACTTATCATGCCAACTGTTGTAAACTCTTCTACATGATATCTTATCAAGTTTAATCACAATCATACACCCCTTTGATTGCTGATATTAAGGTTCAGTTTTATTGTCACTATAAAATACAGAATTGCACAATGAGGCACACCATCCAAACTACACAGATACACTGATACACTTGAAGAACCAGGATGAACTTATTTTCTGCTGACATGTCTACAGTTGCTACAGGCAGTACCGTTGGTAAAAGGCTGTAAACTAATACTGTCTTACCATTGCATCACTCTAGGTCTTTAGAGCTAATGTGAGACAGGTGGAAACTGACCACATTTAATGAGACAACAATGTCTGTATAGTGTATTTCTTCCATCCTTCAGTGTTATCTGCTCTGTTTGATGTTGAGAGTTCAGAGAGTTTGTCAGTGATTGACAAGATATGAATGAAATCATCTTTGTGTTTGCAGAGGTCAGAGAGTCCAGTATCCAGCTGTCTGTCTACGAAGAGCCATCAGTTCAAAGATGATCCTCCATACTTCAGTAATGAACCTCAACCCTCAAACACAAAGTATGAGACTGTTTCTGCTGTAAACTGACCTGAAGATAACGTTAGTAGACATATTTTAATGCCACTGGTAGATACTAAGGGTCATGACATGCTGCTAGGCTGTAAAAGTTTTTTTTTTTTTTTTTACCTTGTAGTTTACTGATGAATCATTGACAGAATGTCATGCTGTAAAAGTAGAGCGACTGTGCTCATTTTTTATGAGACAGATAGTGACGTCCTCATTGTGCATATAAATAAAGTCCACCAGTCTGTGAACAGTGCACAGTGTGATGTGTGACCCTCCACTCAGATGACTGAGTTATCAGGCATGGACAGATCACAGCAAGAGTAGAGGAAGGTTTGTGCTTTAACTCTTCTACAGATTCTTATTTTCTTTAACTATTTATTAGCAATTGTAACTGTGATTTATTTTAGTTGTCTGGATATGTCTATTTATTTAGAACAAGAAATAACATCCAAGTAATATTTAGTCTATTTAAACTGATAGAATGAAGATTCAATACAGATCCACTCACTTATGTTTTAAAACCATGTTTCTTTAACAGATCCTGAACCATGGGCGCCAAAGTTTCAGTGAGGAATGAGACTCCTTACACCTGGTACTACTCCAATTCCCAAACATCGGTGAGTTTGTTTGTTCAAAATAACAACTTTGTGACAACAACTTTTGAATAATTTAGTATGTCATCAATTTGATGTATTCATTATATCAATAATTTTGGTCTTGTCTTGTATATTATTGATAATATAACTGTTATAACAGATAAAACTTGTTAGTTCTGTTCTTTCTTGGCTGACTGCATTAGCACAGGCAGTGTATTACAAGTGTTGTCTGCAGGTGTTGTCTGGTATCAAGGACAGTGAATGATTAGTTTGTGTGATTGGTGGTCAAGGGCCCTCTAATGTCATATTTGGATGAGTGAGGTTATTTCAATATAATACCCATTACATCTCACTCTGGATGCTAAAGACCGACAGGTATGCCGGTATTGAGAATCGTACATGGTTAAATTGAGATTTCCAAGTATTTGAAATTCTGGATAATAAATATTTACCTGGACTCAGATTTGTATGGAATCTCACAGGGAACTTCATTGAAATTATAATATAAACTTGAAAATGAAAATATAATTCCACAAAAGAATTATAATTTTCCACATTTGCATGTTATTTCAGTAAAGATGAAAATGCGATAATATAATTTGCGTTTACATTTTCACATATTGATTTGGGCATTCTATTCTATTCTATTGACCATATTAAAGTGAAAATGACATTCAATTTTCAAAGTCACACCGTGCTGTGCAGAGGACGATATTATTTCAAATTTGAAAATTAAAATGCAATATTAATAGTAACCTGATTATCCATTTATTTTCTCTGTGTATCACATGCATGTAAATGTTGAAGTAAGAGATGAAATCTTGAATATTATAGCATGTCACCAATAAAGTGGCATTAAAAGCATGAACTACACTGTATGAGGAAAGTTTAATGAGAACATTAACTTAAATTAGGTCCAAAACAGTTTTTCGTCTTTTTTTCATCATTAGAATACCGACAGGTTTTTTTTTTCTCTGGGCAGTGATGGACCTGTGCACAACATGTAGATGCCTTGAATTGACTCAGTGAGAGCCATTGCAATACAATCAGCCAAAATGACAGCAAGTCTATGCCATTGTAATTTAAATGTAATTTAATCAATTCAAATGAAATACTTTAAAATCAAACACAATTATGTACATATCAGTCCTCTTCCTTGATTGTAGCGGTCCATTTTCATTTCACAGAACATCCTGCAGGAAATACTAGTGAATTTAATTGCTCAGTCAATCTAGTGCATATTAACCTACAATATAACCGGCAAGCTCAACTGATTGTTCTTTAAGGTAGACAGTTGTCAAGGAAATGTAGGCTATTCATCATTGTGTTTCACTGGAAATGGCAAGAGTGGGATGAAGATGTTTGGGCTATAAGTTTATGAGGTTAATTCCTTTGAATGAACTTTGTATCACTGCTGATTGTTTGTTATTTACCATAAACATGGACTAAGTCTGTCATTATTCTGGGAAGTTTTTTTTTTTTTTTTAACCTATAATTTGTGTTGTTCCTCTACTTGCAATGTGGTGTTGTCTTGTCCCAAATTGGACCCTGAGCCTTGACCTTAGACCATGTAGCCACCGTGATGTAACCTATACCTATTGAACTTGCATTTTTAAGCCTTGAGTTTGGCATCTTGAACCTTGCCATCTTGGATTTTTGGACGCAGAAGTAATGAGCAGTGACCATATTTGGACGACAGGGTGGAACTGACCCTAACACTAGTGGTAGAACGTGATTACACATCTGAAATGAATTCATTGTTTAACTGCATCACAATGTTAAAATGCACGGAATTGCCTACTAAGAAAATATTTGTTGTTACAGGAACAACAGCGAGACCAGGAAATCTTAATACACTACAATAAGATAATTTTATTGTATTGAACTTTTCATTAAAAAAAACAGCAAGCATCTTCGTGTTCCATATGAATAACACTTAATGTGACTGTAATTGATTGTTTTCATGTGTGCAGTGATACTACAATTCCAGAGTCAATCAAAATTATCTTTTTTTTTTGTCTCTTAGGGGTTTCGTTGTCTGGGAGCATTCAGTACTGCACATTATGAAGAGAAGAAGGATATCTGGTGCTTCATTTATCTGAGATACTACAGTCATAATTGGAACAGTTTTGGAACTGAATACAATTCTCACAAAGGTGACCCCACGTTTACCATCAGAGAGAGCTTTGACCGTTCACGCATTGAGTGGCATTGCAACACAGAGGGGAGTACTGCAACTTGTCCCAACTATGGTGAGTTATCACAATTTTTTTTACTACAAGTCTATTTCATATACAGTTTAAACCAAAAAGAAGATCAAAAAAAAAAAAAAAACATGGTTGGTAGAGATTCTTCCTTGGTGCCATTGACTGTGGAGGGTGTGTTTGTTCAGTCATGTAAGTTAGATTTACTGTACGTTTGTGGTTGTGATTTTAAACTTGCATTCATTAAACTTTTCAGCATTAACATATCAAAGTTCAATCTGAGGGTATGTTGGAATGATCTTTCCTCTGAATATGAGTCAGTCAGTCTAGGGCTCAACAAAAACAATCTTGACATGGGTTCACAATAAAATGTCAATTACGACGATAAACTGTGAGTACATTTGAATCAAGTACATTTTTAACTCTATGTGGATAGATCTAACTCTGTATCACACAGCAGAAATACACACAACAATACACACGGCCAGTCAGTCTGTAGTTTTTGACTTACACATCAGAGTACACATCCATCTCCTGCCACGGAGAATTGTTTGAGCTACTGGTGAAGTGGATGTCCTCTGTAAAAGAAGAAAAAATTAGTGGAAACGAAAGCGATAAGATGATACTGCAACACCCTCAGAATAGGCTCTATGTTGGAGTCTATTCCTTGATAATAGCGAACTCAGGTGCTAATGCTAACATTAGCAGGGTAACAGCTGGAGTGCCCGTCATGTCTAAACCTAGCACAAAAAACTGCTTTAACTCACAGACACTTCTCTTTAGTAGAGACAATCTGTTTGTGACTGCAGAACAGTCATCACACAAGCTAACTTGTGTTAGGCAAGGCCAGTTTATTTGTATAGCACATTTCAGCAAGAAGGGTTTTACATAGATAATAAAAGGCATTAAAACAGAATATAAAAGCAAGACAAATAAGAAGACATAAAAACATTGAAAAAGTGTTGAATTTGGAAATAAAATTTAAAAAATAAGCTGAAAAGGAAATAAGAGAGATAAAAGAGAATAAAAGTAACAGTGCAGCGTAAAATATTAACCCTTAATGGAATTTAATCAAAGGCAACAGAAAAGTCTTAAGCTGCGATTTAAAAGAACTGAGAGTCTCTGCAGACCTACAGTTTTCTGGGAGTTTGTTCCAGATATGTGGAGAATAAAAACTGAAAGCTGTTTCTCCAGGTTTAGTTCTGACTCTGGGGACAAAAAGCAGACCTGATCCAGATGACCTGAGAGGTTTACTTTATAAACCAACAGCAGTATCTTAAAGTAAATTCTTTGACAGACAGGAAGCCAGTGTAAAGATCTGAGAACTGGAGTGATATGATCAAGCATGTTTTAAAATTTTTGTGTAATCATATGTTAATAAAATATTATAAAGTTTAACTAATGAACCCTCTGGGGAGGAGGCGAGCGGGGAGAGAGACACAGTGAAGCATAATAACAGCAATAATAGATATAAAGGTATGACTAAAAATAATAGTAGTGATAGCTGGAGAAGAATTTAGGGACGGATACCAACAGGATCCTGAAGATTCCTGTGAGACAAGAGAGCACAAAAAACTCTGGGGAAGAAGCCAAGTTAGTAACATGCATTGATGGTACATGGATGCATATAGATGGAGAGGAGGAGGAGAAGAGGGGAGCTCAGTTCATTATGGGATGTATCCTGGCAGTCTAGGCCTATAGCAGCATAACTAAGGGCAGTCTAGGCCTATAACAGCATAACTAAGGGCAGTCTAGGCCTATAGCAGCGTAACTAAGGGCAGTCTAGGCCTATAGCAGCATAACTAAGGGCAGTCTAGGCCTATAGCAGCATAACTAAGGACAGTCTAGGCCTATAGCAGCATAACTAAGGGCTGATCAAAGGCGAGCCTGGTCAGACCTAACTATAAGCTTTATCAAAGAGGAAAGTTTTAAGCCTACTCTTAAACATAGAGAGGGTGTCTGCCCCTCGGACCGAATCTGGGAGATGGTTCCACAAGAGAGGAGCCTGATAGCTGAAGGCTCTGCCTCCCATTCTATTTTTAACTACTGTAGGAATCACCAGTAAACCCGCATACTGGGAGACCAGTGCTCTAGTGGGATTATATGGTACTATGAGTTCTTTAAGATATGATGGTGCCTGACCATTAAGGGCTTTGAAAGTAAGGAGAAGGATTTTAAATTCTATTCGAGATTTTACTGAAAGCCAATGCAGTGAAGCTAAAACAGGAGAAATATGATCTCTCTTTCTAATTTTGGTCAGTACACGTGTAGCTGCATTCTGGACCAGCTGAAGAGTCTTTATAGACTTGTTAGGCCAGCCTGATAAGGAATTGCAATAATCCAGCCTTGATGTAACAAATACATGGACTAGTATTTCTGCATCTTTTTGGGACAGGATGTGTCTGATATTTACATTACAATATTGGAATATTACATGAGTATGGTCTTGAAATGGCAGGTCTTGAAATGTGTTTTCCTATCCTAGAGGCTGGAAATCCATTAAAGCAGCTTTTAATAATTCCTTGTATGATTTTAAATGGAAAATTACACATTTAGCTTGTACATTAAATTAATCTTTAGGATTCTGTAATTTTTTTAAACTCAATACAAAACAAGTAGATTTTCCCTAACATGTGACATTGTAAAATATAGCAAAAAACATTTAAATTAGGAGAGATAACATAATGAAGCGAAGATAATTGTTTATTATACAGATGATAATGATAATTAGTCTTTTCATAAGTCTTTGGTGTTAAGACTCTATAGGGAGATTTTGTAATCAGGGAACATCAGTCCTGATCAGTAGCGAGATAAATCCCCCCACGGAGTCCAGACACTGGTGGTAGTGGCTGATGTCTTCTGCTGAGACTGTTGAGGTTGATGAAGTGATGAATCTACAAAGACTGGTGGTGATGGGGAGATGGTGGGGTGCCTAATGGCAGCATGAAAGCACCAAAGACAGAGAAGGATATGTATGTACAAACGTATTTAAAAAGACAGTCGCAATATGATGATAATGACGGTATGTCACTGTACTATTGGTTAGATGTGACCATCTGATAGCTCAATTGATGCCCAGATTATGACAACAAAGGAAATGATGAGTGAGCATATCTGAGAGATGTGAATGGTATGTTGGTATTAGAAATATAACTACAGTTTATGCTTGAAAAGATATTCTTCCTGACTGAAATTTTGCTAGAGCTCCAATGATTGGCCCCACAAAATTACTTGTTAATTAGCAAACAACACATACCTGTAAAGTTCACATACACTATGAAACACTAATGTAAACAGTATCAATTTACTACAATAATAATAAAAAAAATCAAACAAAAGTATGTCCTCTAATGGAACACATAAAAAACACTAACTGCATGAATCTTTTCAACAGGAAAACAGGAGGAAGACCAGCGGGAGGAGGAGAGAAGACGGCAGGAGCGTCTGGAACGAGAGCAAAGGATTCAAGAGGAGATAGACAGAGAGAGTGAGATCTCCAGAGAGAAACTGTCTCGATCGAGGGAGAAGCTTCGTCAGAAACAGAGCTTCAAAGGTCAGGCGCACCATCATGAACGCACACAAGTTCTCCACCAGCAAATAGAGGATGATGCAGCTGCAATCGAGAGGAATGAGGTACGGCATTAATGGACTACTTTCAAAATCAGCATCTATATCAGGGGTCAGGAACCTTTTTACCCAAAGAATCTAAATTTCTTTTACAAATTTAAATATTTTTTCAAAAGAACCACAGCACTTATACTGTCCCAGTGCTGAGGTCTGACTGGGCATTGCTAAAAACACAATTGCCCATGTTTCCCTGTGGATTATCATAATCGTAACCACTTCTTGGTCAACATAGTGTGTGCCTCTACATGCTTCACTTGGTAAGGCCTGTTAAAAGTTTAAAAGAAATGTATGGCTGCTTTCGTTTACAGCAGTATATGTTCAAGTTAACACTAAGAAAAAACACAAAAAACATTAGACTTATTCATTTATTTAAGAAAATTATCCAATCTTAAATATTCATGTGAAGCAAAAGTATGTGACCCCCCTGCTTTCAGTAACTGTTGTTAACCCCTTTAAATGAATAATTTCACCCAAACATTTCTGGTAACTGTTTATCATTCTGCACATCAGCATGGAGGAATTTTAGCCCATTCCTCCTTGACAAACAGGGATGTTGGTCCCTCCATAGCATTTCTATAGGATTAAGGTCAGGACTTTGACTGAGCCATTCCAAAGCATTCACTTTCTTCTGCTCTAACCAGTGACTTGTATGTTTAGGGTTGTTGTCTTAGTGCAGGATCCACTTTCTGTTGAACTTCAGTTCACTGACGGATACACTGATATTTTCCTGTAAAATTTGCTGGTATAACTCAGATGTCATAGCTCCACCAATGATTGCAAGCTGTCCTGGTCCGGAGGCAGCAAAGAAGGCCCAAACCATGATAATACCACCACCATGTTTCACAGGTTGGATAAGGTTCTTATGTTGGAATGCAACATTTGCCCATTGCCAAATGCAACGCTTCTCATTCAAAAGCCAAATAGTTGGATTTTGGTCTCACAGAAAATTGTTCCAATCACCTTCCGGCTTATCCACATGGTCTAGAGCTAACTGTAGATGGTAGCAATGTTCTTCTTGAAGAGAAGTGGCTTTTTTCCTTGCAACTCTGCTGTACACACCATTGATGTTCAATGTTCTCTTGATGGTGGACTCATGAACATTGCTGCTATATTAGCTGCTGCAAGAGAGGCCTTTAGTTTCCTACATGTTACCATGGTATCCCTTGTGGCTTTGTGGACTATTACAAGCCTGCTCTTGGTGTGATCTTTGTTGTTAAACCACTCCTTAGGAGGGTAAAGATGGTGTTGGATGTCTTCCATTTGTTCATGATCTACCTGACAGTCAACTGGTGGAGTCAAAACTCTTTAAAAATGGTTTTGTAACCCTTTCCAACCCGGTGGGCATCAACAACTTTTCTTTTCCTCGGAAATCTCCTTGAGGACCTGAGGAGCCATGCCACACTGCCACAAATATGTGTTGTGAAGCCCAGACTTCGATAGTGAAGATCCAGATTTCTGTTATTTAAATAAGGCAGGACCTCCTAGACTCACACTTGATTGTCACCCCATTTACTGAAACACCCCACTCTAATTTCCCCTTCAAATGAACTGATAAGAGGTACCCATACTTTTTCCATGCACAAATATGCAACATTGGATAATTTTTCTCAATAAATACCTAAATCCTGACACAGTGTTATAGAGCCCTATCTTACACCTGGTGCAAAGCAGCGGCAAGTGCAATGCAAGTGTTTTTGTTAGTTTAAGACCGACGCAGTCGCCAATTTCCCGTTCACCCATGGGCATGTTGGTCGTAAAATGAAATGTGGTCAGGCACGTTTTTGGTACATTGCTATCTTGAGGCAGCAGAGAATGATTGTGTTATTGTCAAACAAAAGCAGACGTGCACAAGATTACAAATAAAAGGATTACAGTGTGAAAGATTATTATTACGTACATTAAGATATATACATTAAAAAAATACGTCATAATGCTTTCTCATAATATTTATCAGAATTAAATAATTGCAGTAATACCAGATAAAACTGTCTAAATATTTGACCACATTGTGGCAATACATGGAAGTAATTAAATACGATTTAAACAACAACAGATCAGACACAGATTGACTTTCTTGCAGCATAAATACATGATGACATGAGGAAATAAACAAGGTGAAAACAATGATTAAACTGAAGAAGGAAATAAATTAAATTTAATTAAACTCTGTTGATTTGATTGGTGACACCATGACTGAACAAAACTATTTAAAAGAAAAAGCTGTAATTAAAAAAATAAACCTTGACACTCAGTGAGATGACACTAAGTTGCTTGTTGCGCTGAAAGCACACCCATGATTAATAATGAGACTACGAACAACCCCTTTGAACCATGTGCCTGGCGCATCAACCATTTCTTCTGCCATTAAAATAGAAAAGTGGATTTAGACACGCCCTAAATACACTTGCGCTATGAGCCTGATTGTGCACTTTGGATCGTTAAAATAGGGCCCATTAATTTGCACACATTACTCTCTATTTTCCAAGTAGCTTTTCAGCCAGTAGTAAGCTATACCTCTCATCCCATACTTTTCAACTTTTCACAGTAATTGGCTCTGATCTATACAATAAAAATCCTTCTGTAGGTCAATATAAATACCAATACAACATTTTCAGCTGTCTTTGTTATTTCTCCTACCATTTCCATTGGAGATCATAGTATCATTGGATATCATCATCTATCATCCTGCATAGATAGTAGTTCTATTTTCCCTAAATTCATACTGGTGTTAACTTAATAATTCATATTTGCCAATGAAAAGATCAAATTGTCTTGCAAAAAATTGATTTAATATTTTTGAAAAATGAGGAAGAACAGATATCGGTCTAGTTTTGAAAAAAAAACAGAAATGCTCCCTCGATTACGGACATGTCATTGACCCTGATCTCTTCACAAATTTGTATGCAATATGTGCGTTTAAATAAATAAATAATGCTCATCTTTTTCCCTTCTCATCATTTTGTTCCTGTTGATTTCTACTTGTTCAGGTGTTTAAGCACATAACACACACCTTACATTTAAAAACCAGCTTTTGTTAGAAGAGATTTGGGTAATGCTTTATTGGTATGATCCCTTACAGGTGATTTGTGAGCTACCTACAAACTATCCATAACACATCCAGAGTAGTTCCTTTACAGATGAATTGTAAGCTGCAAATAGACTACATATAACCCAGATGAAATAAAGTCTGTGGATAATCTCTTATTTGGAGTGTCAAAGTTAACATTTGTTGACTTTTACCTACAAAGTTACTAAACTCATGGATCTTTAAACCCAACCCTGAACCTAACTTTAACATTACACGAAACCTAAAGGATGTTGACAATCTACTGAATTTGGTTGTCTTTCACTTCATTTGGAGTGTCCAAGTTCAGTAGATGTTTAGCATATTAATTAGTGAACACATAAATTCATAATTCTAATGATGTTGTCAGCATATATTCAATACATTAATATATGACACCAGTCAACTGATATTAGTTACTGAGGTGTTGTTTTTATGTTTCTGATTATCTGCTGATATTTTTGTCATCTACAAGGGACTACTAAAAATAACGTTTGGCTGATATTTGGCCTTTGTTATTCTTCAATTGGCCTACATCTGTCAATCAAAGAAGAGGCACCTATAAGAGCAAAAGCTTACTTTTTTGAAGCACTATTTATGATTTTTGTTTAACTACTATGCATTTATCAATTTATATTAATACTTTTAAATTTAAGCATCATTTTTATTGTATGTCAAAATTGGAATATTTGAGAGCAATATAATATCCAGAAATTAAACAAATCTTAGGTTCCTGACCCCTGGTCTATACAACTGAAGAAAACATTGCATTTGGAAACCTTGTTTCCAAATGCATTTGGAAACCATTGCATTTGGAAACCTTGTTTCCAAATGCAATGTTTTGATTAAATATAACTGTACATTTTTAATCCAGATGCATTCCCTCTTCTGTATTCTTTCTTTTTGTTAATGTCCCATGTAGCTTGCAGACGTAGAGAAGAAATTCAAAGAACTTCTTTCAAAATACAAAATCACAGAAAGTGAAGACTTGCAGGACTGTGGGCTTGAGGACAGGATTAAAACACTTCATAATGAAATGACGCTCCAATATTGCAGAGAAAATAAGCTTCCAGCGTGGTCTCAGTTTACGTTTGACCATGCTGTGGGATATGAGGAACTTTCTCTGACTGAGAAACTCACCATTCTTGAGGCAGTTCTGCAGTTAAGTCTTCGGGGCACCACTGAGACCAAAGATGAAAGTGATCATTTACTTCACTGGGAGAAGAAGTATGAGTTCCTTTTCTGTTTGGTTGAGGAACTTTACGTTGCAAATCCAACTCTGGCTGAGCCAATTTCTCTGAGAATTCTTGATGCAGTGTCAGAGCTTTTACCAAAAAGCAGGGATACTCTGGGTCAAATACTGTTCAATAACATCTGGACACCGACAGAAATAATGCTCTTCATTCGCAAAGCTTCATCGATAGACCAAAATCAGATTCCCCAAGTCCTCCACATGGTACAGACCTACAGGCTAAGCTGCCTCCTCACTCTCTCTGCTCTGAAGACACAAGAGCCACTAATGTTTCTACATCAACAAGTAAGAGAAGACAAGGACAAAGACACCGACACCATTTTGAGGGAACTCTCTGAATCCCATTGCCCAGAGGATATTCTGACAGTGATCGAGGATGTTCTCAGACACATGGAAACAGAACTTCCAAAATATCAGGAGGTAGATCTTACTCAGAGTGATATAGAGGATCTCAAGATGAAGATTAAATCTCTTGATTTTGCAAACCCAGATATCAATACTCTGAAAGAAGTGTTGGTTGGAATGTCTGTAGCTGTGCAGGACAGCACAACAATAGAAAGGAAAGATGAAAAACCGATTCCAGGCTATTTTCCAAGACAGACTCAGTTGGCATCATTGCTTTTGCTCCTACTATCACAGCTAAGTGCAAGTAAAGGCTGTCTCCTTGAGATTGGCACAGGTGAAGGGAAATCTTCTATCTTGGCAATGTTTGCTACAATCCAGGCTATTCGTGGAATTAAGGTGGACATTGTGACAAGCTCTCCAGTTCTTGCACGACGGGACCAGGGGGAGTGGGAGAAGTTTTTTGAAAAGTTTGGTGTCACATCATCTGTGGTTCCCCCACCCATCTCAAAACAATCTTCCACTGTGGAACCAGACAAGTTGTTAGAAGAGGCATACAAACAACAAATTGTGTATGGCACTGTTGGTGCTTTTGCAGCAGACACATTAAAACAAGAGTTTGAGAGGAGAACTACCCGTGGAACAAGAGGATTTGAGCTAGTGATAGTGGATGAAGTGGACTACATGACCTTGGATAATGGAGTTCAAGTGACATTTCTGTCTCATGAAACAAGTGGTTTGAGGCATATGGACCAAATTCTTGCCAACATTTGGACAATGACATCTACTTGTCAACCAATTGAAATGCTAGATACAGGTGAGATAAAATGGGCAACAAGGATCCAACATTTCCATAAAGCAGCAACATCTGCTGTTATGGGATCAGAAGCATCTGACAGCTTCTCAGCCTTTGACATTCTGCTGCCTGGTGTGGATTTGGGGTTCTATTCATCAGAGGATATTGAGATGTTGAAGCAAGCTATGAGTAAGACAGAAACAGAAAGTACAGGTGATGACTTAAAGGATGACAGCTGGACAGCGATTGAACAAGTCATGAAGAAAATTGGAGTTTCACAACAGTATGATCTGCTAAGCATATTTCAGGAAGTGATGGAGAACAGTGTGGCGTTTGAGTGCTATTCTGCAGAGAACAACAAAGCCAAACGTTACGGGACTGAGGAAAGACATGCTGACTTAGAGGTCAGCATGTTACTCCTTGAAAATGGATTAGCATGTGAAATCATGTCAGAAAAATCTCTCATTGAAGCAACTGTGAGTGCAGTAAAGTCCCGTATTAAGTACTCAGACAAATGTTCTGATCCTAAAGAACGTGACAACTTCATCATTATCCCTCACTTCTTGAAGGAATATGTTGAAAATCAGTTACCAGTGTTTGTTGAGAATGCCTTGAGGGCCACTGAGATGACTCAGGGCAGAGAGTACATGATCGACACTTCATCAGCTGCTGACAAAGTTGCTTCCAGTGATCCTGACAAGCATCAGTATGATGCCATAATTCCAGTGGACTTCAAAGCGAGTGGGGTGTTGGAGAAAAACAAGAAGTGGGGTAATGGACTCCAGCAGTTTTTGGAGATGAAGCATCAGCTTGCAATTTCACCTTTGTCCAGTGTGACCAACTACATGTCTAACTTCCATTACTTTAAACGGTACATCGATGGAAATGGCATATTCGGTGTTTCTGGCACATTAGGGGGTGATTCAGAGAGAGACTTCCTGGACAGACATTACAAAACAAAGAGCTATACTATTCCAGCTCATCGTCATAAAAAAGTGGTTGAGTTGCCAGCCATGCAGGTGAATGGGGGCAATAACCAATGGATCCAGACTGTTTGTGACACTGCCTGGAAAGTAGCTAACAGAGGACAAGTTGTCCTGGTGATATGTGAAGATGTCAAGACAGCAGATGAGCTACATGTGAAAATGAAAGACGAAGAAAGATTTAAGCCACACCAGATCACAATGTACACAATCAGTGAGAAACACAACATTGAGAAAGTTAAATTTAGTGGAGGGAGGATTATCATCGCCACAAACCTTGGAGGGAGAGGAACAGACATCAAGGTTGAGGATAAAGTAAATGAATGTGGTGGCCTCTTTGTGCTTCTCACACACTTCCCACGCAATCGAAGAGTGGAGAAACAAATCTTTGGTCGCACTGCTCGGAAAGGAAACCCTGGTATGGTCCAGATGGTTCTGAACCAGGATCATCTTGCACCAGCTTACCAAAATCAGTCTGTTGAGATAATGCGGCAGCTCAGAGAAGAGTATGAAGTAAAGCGTATACATGAAATGGAAAGTGATGAGCTGCTAGAAATAGAGTTGAAGGAGAAACTTTTTTCCACATTTTGTCAATCCCTTATGGACTTTGACCAGGAGCACAAGAAAACACAAAATGAACAAAAGTTTGATTACCAGCCAGCCCTGAATGCTTTGAAAGAAGCATGGGCATTGTGGCTGACTCTTCATGAGGAGCATATCAACAGACATGATGACATCGATAAACTTCAAGCAGACCTCATCAATGCAATGAATGAAACTCAGGGAAACCTCTTGCAGGGGGAAAGTGATAACTTCTATGATCACATTAAGCAGGCCATTGTCAGAACTGACAAACACTGCAGAAACAAAAACAATGATTATGGAGCTAAATCTTGTTGGCAGAAGGCAGCAAACTCTGACCCACTGTACAAAGCTGTGGCACTCTATAACCAGGCATACATCACCATCAACCTGGGCAAAGGTGACTATAAAGCAGAGGCAAAGAACCTGTTGGAGCAGGCTAAAAAGTTTGTAGATGTTTATATCTCAGAAACATCAAACACAATGGTCTCCTGTCAGATGTCAGTTACTGACAAACTGAAAGCACAGAGCAACAACTTTCAGAGTCAAATGGAGGCCAGAATGAACATCTTCAAGTCGTGGACGACATACATTGATAATGCACTGCTGAAACTAAAGGAACTGGAAAAAGACAAAAGTGATGCAATGACACAGGAATGTTCAGTCTACATGTTGTTAGAGGAAAAAGATTTCATCATCACAAATGAACTAATGGCACTCTACGAGCTTGGCCTCGCTATTGTTTTTGAGGTGAAAAAGAAACCCAAGTTCTGCTTTGATGCTCTCATTTGCTTCTTCATTGGAGTAATCCAGGTGTTGGCTGGGATTCTCGTTTGTGCCTTTTCATTCGGCACTGCAAGCCAGATTGGACTTAGCCTGATAAATGAGGGAATATCAGACATGATCAGTGGAATAGAGGGCATGATAAAAGGTACATTTGACTGGGTACAATGGGCAATATCAAAGAGTATCAGCATTGGTATGACTTTGCTCACTGCCGGATTCAGCGCCATCAAGAAAGCTGTCACCGCGGCGTACAAGGTATCAAAATCCCTGATTAATGGTACTAAGTCCTTCTCATCTGTTGCCAGGGATTTCATCAAGTCAGGAAAACATGTGTTTTCATCTATCAAAGGAACTGCTAAGTCTACCATCTCATCCGCTGGAAAAGAAGCCTTTGGAAGTGCAATGAAAAAGATGACAACTTCAGCAGTTATAAAGCAGAACCTCAAACATGCTGCTAAGTATACTGTAAAGGAATTAGGGAAGCAAGCTGTGATCACTGGTTTGAACTATGCTGTTGATGAAAGCCTGAAGGCGATCTTTAAAGATATTTTGAATTCAGCTTTTAAGGATGTTGTTACTTCAGCAGTGAAGCAGAACCGTGACTTGGATAAAGCCATCACTGAGTTCATCTGCTCAAGGGTCCCAAAAGCAGCCTTGCAGAAAGATAACTTTAAGATTGACTTGAAATTGGATGAGGGAATGACTGAAACAATTACTTTATTAACCAAAGAAGTAGTTCCTGACCTCTTGATGGACTGCACAAAAGCACATGAGGTTATCAGTGGACTCACTCAGGTGTGCAATGGAGCAACAGACATTATGGACAAAGGAAAACTTTCTGGTATTCTAAAGGCTGCCGAGTTAAGTTTGAAAGTTGCAGATTACACTACCCGTTTCATTGAAATATTGGATTCTGTTCCTACAAAAAAGGTCATTGATGAAACTTTTGTTCCTAAGTTTCTGAGAGACATTGAGGAGCTTCAAGAAGATGTAAAGATAAGTGACCAAGATGGACGACGCAATCTACAAGATGTGCAACGTCTTAAAGACAAACTTCTGAACACCCTTGCAGACAGTGTGTCCCAATCATTTATTGAGGCTTGCTCTGGACATATGACCTCCTTGATGACAAAGACATTCAAGAGCAAGTTGAATGGCGCTACTGGTGAAGCTGTTGACAAAATTATGGACAGACATAAAACTCAAAGTTTTTTTGATGACCAGAAACACAAACACAACATGAGATCAGCCAGTCGCAACACTGAGAAGTCACTTACAGAGAAGGAAAGGATGGATTTCATGGATCACATGGAACACATCAGCAATGATGATCAACCTGCTACAGATTTTGACCTTATCGTTCTCACAAAAAGTGGCTTACTCAACGGGAGAGGAATTCACCTCACTGTCAAGGATGAGCATGGAAACAGACTGTCAAAGGAGCGTTACAAAGGAACAGACGAGTCTGCTGGCAACATCACACTACAGCTGACAAAACGAGCCAAAGAACTGCAGCCACCAGAGTAAGTTCACTGGGAAAGTCTTAATGATAATTTCAATTTGATTATATACAGATTAAGTGGTACAAAAACCTTATTCTATAATATTGTGATATTATGGAAGATGGATTAAAAGGTCTACATTCATATATTTCATTTGTTCTCTCTCAGGAAAAGCAGTGCACAGCAGCTTTACACCGGCCATTTTGACATTGTTCAAGATGATGGTAAAGTGGTCAGTGTGAACTCAGAGCACCAGAATTCTCTCTATCATGCAGTCGCACAAGCAACTGGAAGTGACCCAAGCAATCTTAAAGGAACTGCTGAGAAGCTTCGTGAGAAAGTGAAAAACGAAGTGAGTATCCATCTTAGAGGTTGATAACATTTTATGTGAAGTTAGTGTAACAGCAGGGGGAAGAGTGCTGTGAGTGTATTGTGGGGCATAGACAGAGTCAGGTCTCCTGTAGAGATACTTTACTAAAGGTGTAATGTAAATAGAAACTTAGATGCTTTGATCAACATAAATTATAAATCATCAAACTTAAAAAGAACATTGCTACTGAAAAAATGTAGTTTCAAATATCTATACAGGCCTGAAGCAGCTTATGTTAATGCTTGTTGGTAATCACCTACTTTGTCATATGTGTAGCCATTTAATACTGGAGTTCAAGACCCAAAGGTCAATCTGAGGCTAGCAAGGGCAAACATCTATATGAGCTAATCTGTAATTGTTACACCTGACAATTTGAAAGTAGCTGCAGTCAATATTAAATAAGTTCACAGAAATTCAACAGATTTAATATGATAATGTATCGTCTTAGCTCTGGTAACTGATCAGTACTCACTAGTCCTGCTGAGGTGAGATTCCTAGGGTCTATTGAACTTCCTTACTTTGATTTAACTAACCAATGAAAAAGATGTTGACTTGAATAGAAGTACAGTTCCATCATGCCACTGTCTCTTGATTGAATTGTCAGTTGTAAATGTAAAATTTCCTGTTTACTGAGTTACTGGGTTTTTCAGCAGATAAAGCATGGTGTGATATTGGTCAGAGATACCACTGTAACTCTAAGGACAAATTCTGTAAATGTGTTCATGTTAGCAATTCACTGTATTGAAACATTTTTTTTTAGGTTCAGGAAAACCTTGCTTCGTATGCACCGATTCTTAAGCTTCAGAGAGGCTATGACTACTCCCACAAAAACCCTGGAAAATACACCATCACTGGAGCAAAGAAGCCAGGAGAAACCAGCCATTCTGAACTTCTCACCAAAGAGGAATATTTGAAGAGTACCAGTTCAATCAAACCTGGTGAATGTGACATTATCAGAAGCTATAAGCTTGCATCTGTTGAAAAATACAATTGGTAAGTCACTTTAATAATCCCACAAGAGAGATGCTAGAATACACTCAAACCTTTGTGTTCTGAATCGGTCACATCATACAAAGTGTTTAATTTTTCCGAATGTGACTAATATTCAATTATTTGATGTCCGTGAAGTTAAGATTCAATAAGGGCATAATATATATGGGTCACTGATGAAACAATATAATTTTATTTTCCAGGTTGATAGATGCTCGACAATCCAAGAACAACAGTGGACCAGTGAATGCAGACCACATTCCCTCCAAGGACTCGATTCTCAAAGCTTGGGAGAGGACAAAAGTCAGACCTGAGCTACAGGAGCAGCTCAGAAACAGTAAACCAAAACTCTACGAAATGATAGAGAGCATAAAGGATGACAATAATGGGCGGAATCTTATTGCCATGGAGGTGTTGGCCAAAGATCACAAACGTGCTCTGACCACAGGTGCAAGCCACCAAGCCAAGAAGTGCCGGTAAGTATTAGATTTTCCTCTGAAAGTTATTCAACAAGATGAATCCAGTGATCTTGTACTTGATCTGTGGATGGTGTTCTTGTGTTCCTCACAGGGAGCTGCTAGCAGAAAGCCTTGTCAGTGGAGATGTGGAGACAATGCTGAAGCAGTCTATGATTCTGGCTCACCCTCTGACCTCACAGGAACTGATGGCTGATTTAGGTAAGGCCTAACTGGTGTGGTGTTTATGTATGCTGACAAATTAACAGAAAAAGTCTTTAGTGAAGAGGAAAGAGGACAAAATATAATCTTTTATAAAATTAGGAGACTCATTACTTTCATACATGCCACCTTTTAATTTACTGTTTTGGAAAGTGATAATCATACCATCGTTATGTCGTACTGTTACAAGATATAAAAGTCAGTCAGGGTCTCTCAAATGCTACTGAAGTAAAGTGGCACTCAACTAATAAAACAGGAGACTACACTTGATAACAGAGAATACTTGGGGTGCAAAACCATAACCATGCAATTTTCCTACGGTTCATTGTACCCATCAATCTGCTTCCAGGTGAAAACAGAAGACCGCCTCATAATGAGATGTCACAGGAAGGCATCAGGGGCTACTACAAGGCAGGTTACACCAATCTTGTGACAGTGTACAACCGGCAGGGACTCATCGATCAGAATCAGAGAGATCAGCTGATGGAGTGGCTGAATCAAGACAAGCATGAAGATAAAAACACTCCTGAGTACCTGAGTATCAGGAAGTCCTTACAGTAAATGTTAAACCAATAGAAACAAAGAAAAAAAGAGGGAAAGATGATAACTGATTATTGTGATTGTAATGTTTTTAGATTCATATTTTAGGTATCTTTATATGTTGGCAAACACTGAGTCTTAGTACTTTGTCAGCTTCCTGTGCCTTGCTATATATGGCTATAGGTGACAGAGAGAAGATGGAGGCCATTCACAGTGTAGGCCAATGGAAGAGGTGGCAAAATAAAATTCTTTGACCACCTTTCATTTTTTTTTTTTAAACTTTTGTCTCTGTTTCATTTGGTGCAGAATTTAGTTTGTCATCATTTATTTTTTTCATGTTTAATGAGCGACAAAGTGTCTTAGAATACATCAAAGTGAGTCAAAGGTCACCATCATTGTACATTGACCACGACTTTATCAAAAGCCGAGACGGTCTTTGATGCATCAGTGACTCCAAATGCTGCCACCACAGCATTGCAGCTTCTTTTTTATGTGAAAAATGCATGTAAAAATATAAACACCTCTGTTTTCATTGATGTTATGTTATGCAAATGCAAGCATACTCACACACTGACACATACACTCACACAGAAGCCCACACACGCATACTCACTAAAACACACATGCTGACACAAGCTATATCTCTCTCTCACACACACACACACACACAATCATGGGTAAATCAGGCACTTGTTGGTTAGTTAAGATATGTTCACACATTGCATATTTTTCAGTAGAAAAAGTGATATCCAGTGACCACTAGATTTGCTCGATTTATTTCCTTGTAACAGCCAGAATCAGAGTTACAATCAAAAATCTGAGGAGGCATTTGATTCCTATATTGAGTTGCATATTGTGTTGAAGATGAGAGATGGCTACAGCATGATATCTTCTCTTGAAGCACTCTGCTTTGCACTTATTCACAGCTGCCTTCTTTTAAAAACATTACATATATCCTCATCTACATATATTTGATAGTATCTATATATTCCATATATTCCAGTTCTTTAAACTTTTTATTTGATTTTATTATTACTCGGACCTAGTGGGTTTTATCTTCCATCGTCTGTTGTGCAATCTATGTATCCTATTTTCAATTTATTTTATCTTATTTTCATTATAATCAAGTGGATTTCATTCTCTTATTATCTTATTTTTAACATGTTTTTTAATTTAAGTCTTTTTTCATGTGACGTATTTGGATTTTGGAATTTTTCTTTACCTTCCCAAAGCAACATCTGTCCAAGTACACTCTGATTGACTTGATGAACACAGTAGGTGTTGTGATTTACATAATTAATGTTACTATAACTCCACCATTTTGTCATTCTGTCCATTTAAATTTACATAATCCACACATCTTCTGGTGTTCTCTAAGATGCCAAGCTGAGGAGTGATGTGACTGATCTACTCATGAGGTGTTGAGCCCTGAGCAGATAATAGATATTCATGCCTGATCAATACTTAAAAGATTTTCGTTGCAACTGTCTACATTACGAATACGCTATTATTCTGGAAATCATACTTTTTGTGTCAATTTGATTTGATTGTATTTTCCTAAACTATATACTGTATAATTAGTTAAAGCATCTCTACTAATCATTGTTTCACCACTCAAAGCCCCTGCTATCCAGGCGCGAAAGACTCTTGTTGGATGGATTTCTCTGAATAAATTCTGGCAAGATCATGTTGTTGTCCTGTGACTATTTGAAACACCTAAAATGTCTTACAACATCATACAAATCCACATCTATCCACTTTCTATTTAAAAACATAATGACTGAGCAAAGCTCAAACATACTCCATCTGGTTTTTGCTGCTCTTTTAAGTTCACAAACCTGTCAATGTTCACAATTCAGTCTTTCTCTGGAACACTTTCCCATCAGACTGAGTTCTCCAGTAGAGGGTGTTCAGCTCATATTTATGTATGTCCTCCCTAATCTATGAAATTTAAATGAATGAAATAAATAAATAAATCAAATGCCAGCATGCGCAGAGACAGTGGTCAAGAAGCAGTGAGTGTAATAAAGGTCCTGATTTTCCTGAGTTGGAACTCAAAGACCCATGGTGGGATTGGTTTAATTCCACGACATGGATGTGAGCAATGACCAGGATAGATAGATAGTTATAGGGTAGATGATGGTAATGTTGATGTTGGTTTCATGCTGTGTGTTGCCATTGATTGCAGGCATTGAGGATGATCACTACCAGAAATTAGGAAATAATCACTGTGAAATGAGGGTACCCGACCCTGTTCAGCAGTCATGAAAATGTCATGCTAAGAGGGAAAGAAGACATCGACAATATGGGACTAAAAGGCAGAACAAAATATGCACAATACAAAGAGAGATGTAGGATCTGGTTTCCATAGCACAGTAACCTGTTGATTGGTCAGGGGGAGGATCTAGCTCTAAATTATGCTACAGGCAAAGTTGGGAAGGAGATTATCAAAGACTAGACTGACAGTATTGACATAGACCATATATGTTGTGTTGTCTGGGTGCAGTCACTGACGAGTTTTTCTGAGTCCATGACTACACCAAGATTTCTGGCTTGGTTTGTGGTTTTTAACATTACTGACTGAAGCTGAGTGCTGACTTTAAAACGTTCTTCCTTGGCTCCAAAAACAATTACTTCAGTTTTGTCTTTGTTTAACTGAAGAAAATTCTGGCACATCCAATCATTGATTTCTTCAATACACTTACTCAGTGTTTGTATTGGACCATAGTCCCCTGGTGATACAGTTATGTAAATCTGTGTGTCATCCGCATAACTGTGGTAGCATATTTTGTTGTTTTTCATAATCTGAGCTAGTGGGAGCATGTAGATGTTGAACAGAAGAGGCTCCAGCCTTGGGGAACTCCGCATGTCATTTCCATTCGCTCAGATGTGTAATTACCTACAGACACAAAGTAGTCTCTGTCCTTTAGGTAGGATTTAAACCAGTTTAGCACTGTGCCAGAAAGTCCCAACCAGTTTTCCAGTCTGTCTAGTAATATGTTGTGGTCGACCGTGTCAAATGCAGCACTGAGATCTAGTAATACTAATATTGTAATTCTGCCACTGTCAGTGTTTAAATGTATGTCATTGAAGACTTTAACAAGAGCAGTCTCAGTGCTGTGGTGTGGTCGAAATCCTGATTGGAAGACATCAAAACAGTTGTTTAGTGCCACAAAGTTATTCAGTTGTTGAAAAACAGCTTTTTCAATGATTTTACTTAAGAATGGGAGGTTTGATATGGGCCTGTAGTTGCTCATTAGTGATGTGTCTAGATTGTTCTTTTTTAAGAGTGGCTTGATGACGGCGGTTTTCAGGGCTTGTGGGAAGACACCTGACAGAAGAGATGTGTTAACAATCTGTAGGAGATCTGGGGCCATGCAATTTGAGACTGTTTTGAAAAATCCTGTAGGCAGAATATCAAGACAGCAAGAGGAGGATTTCAGATGTTGTATAATGTCCTCCAGGTTTTTATGGTTGATTGGATGGAATTGTGTCATACTACTGAAATTTATTTTAAATGGATTCAGGGACAACACATATCCTGCACCTGATATGGTGGAACTGACTGTTTGTCTGATTTTCTGAATTTTGTCAGTGAAGAATGAAGCAAATTCATTGCAAGCCTTGGTGGATTGAAGTTCAGGGGCTACTGACACAGGAGGATTTGTTAGCCTGTCAACAGTAGCAAATAAGGCACGTGCATTATTATTATTTTTGGCAATGATTTTGGAGAAGAAGGACTGCCTTGCATTTCTCAGTTCCAAATTATAAATGTGTAGACTCTCTTTATAGATGTCATAATGAACCTGGAGATTTGTTTTGCGCCACCTGCGTTCAGCTTTTTGACACTCTCTTTTTTCCATTCTGACCCGCATGGCATTTCTCCATGGAGATTTTTTGTTACCAGAGACAACCCTCACCTTGGTAGGTGCAATGGCATCAATAACATTTGTAATTTTAGAACTGAAATTATCTACAAGGTCATTGACTGAGACCCAGGAGAGGGTGGGTATGACAGAGAAGGCCTGAATAAATTTTTCACTGGTGTTTTCAGTGATATACCGTTTTGTGATTACCTCTCTTTGAACATTTGTGTGCATGGAGATAGCACTCTCAAAGAAAACACAAGAATGATCAGAGAGAGCAACATCAGTCACCACAACCTTAGAGATGTTCAGACCCTTAGCGATGATTAAGTCCAGAGTGTGCCCCTTGTTGTGTGTGGGCTCCATTACATGCTGAGTCAGACCATAGTTATCAAGAACATAATACAGTTCTTTAGTCCCTCGGTCCAGGGGATTATCAACATGGATGTTAAAATCACCAACAATAACTACACAGTCAAAGTCAATACAGACAATAGACAGCAGTTCAGCAAAATCATCAAAAAAGGTTGCACAGTATTTAGGTGGCTTGTAGATATTTAGAAATACCGCACGAGTGGAGGAGTTCAGTTGAAGAGTCAAATATTCAAAAGAATCAAAGTTTCCATAACACATCTGTTTGCATTGGAGGGAATCATTAAACAAAATGCCAACTCCACCTCCTTTCTTTTGCAATCTAGCTTTACTCATAAAACTGAAGCTTGGAGGGGTTGACTCGATAAGAACAGCTGCACTGTTATCTTGGTCTAACCAAGTTTCAGTTAAAAACATAAAATCAAGATTGTGCTCGATGATAAAATCATTGATTATAAAGGTCTTTCCTGATAAAGACCTGATATTTAATAAAGCTGAATTTAATGTATTAAAAATATTATCTACCCAGTTTTTTGAGACAAGCTGTAGCTGACGAGGAATGGATGCTAAATTTGATAAATTCACAGAACCAGTTGAGTGCTTCCTCTCTCTGAACAGATTCACCATTCTTTTCCTGTTACCTATCAAGACAGGAATTGGGCAAGCTACTGGCACACTGGGCCCCGGCTTTTGCTGGGAAGAGACATGAGTATCATTGGCCTTGCAGCCTGGACCCAACACATATCAGTTAGCGCTTTTTTGTTGTGGAGGAGGGGGAGGAAGGAGGGAGACGATGACTCTGTGGCCGTCGCGGAGGGGGGGAGCGGGCGGGCGCCGTAACTGTGATGGAGCTGATGGGACTGGCCTTAAGGTCATGGGTGGAGGTGGACGCCGAGGAGGGTTTAGGGGAGAGAAAATGGGAGTAGGGCGAGGTGTGAGTTTGGTCCCTGCCGTGCCTGTTACTCGTCCTCCTGTTATCCTAGGAAATTATTTACTCTTTGGCTTTGCTCTTAGAGATGTTCCAGGGAGGAGTACCACTTCTAGATTTATTATCCAGTTCACTGCCCTCCTGTTTCTTGGTAGTCTTGGTGGTGCTAATTAGCCGTGTGTTAGCATGCTCTTGTCCGCTACTTTGAGTTCACTTCCACATTCACTTCAATCCGGTGAATTTTGTTTTCCAGCACTGCAATCTTCTGCAGAAGTTTGTGGTAGTCGTCCATGGAGAAAGGAGGCATTTTGCTGTCGATTAGCTTTGGCTAAGTGCTACTGCAGTAGCTACAGGCTTGTCCTGCTGGTAGGCCTCACTCGCGTTGTAGTGAGGAGATTATAAAAATGTTGAAATATGGCTAATAGCCTGTTATATCTAAAAAAATGTTTTAGTCCCAGTGATTTACAAGTATCTAGGAGCTGCTGCTCATATTTTATCGCAGAGGAAAATAAGAATATAAGCAGAAAAATGTAAGCAGAAGCGAGAGCAAGCAGAAAAGCGTCTGCACTGTATGAGAGCAGGAAGTAAGGAAGCACTTTTAAATTTTATTTAAATGTCTTTTCACTTGTGTTGCTTTTATATTCTGTCTTGATGTCTGTTGTTCTCTCTGTAAAGCACTTTGAATTGCCTTGTTGTTGAAATGTGCTATACAGATAAACTTGCCTTGCCTTCAGCAAATCAATTTTATTCTGACTGATGCTCCTCCAATGAGTCAGGCCGCTTACTTTTCCAGTGAAGTGGTGGTTTGGCAGCAGCCTAGTTCATCGGAAACTAATCACTTGTTATTTCAGATACAGAATTATGAAAAACATGTTTTTGTTAGATGAAGTTTCTTTTAACCATGTGGTGTTTTTAAACAGTTGCCATTTCAAATAGAATTAAAGCTGCAAGCAGCGTTGGACGGGCCTGAGCCCCCCCTGCGCACGCCGGGACCCGGCACCATGGCGTCCATCGCACTCGCCACCCGTGAGCCCGGTGCGAGGGGCTTTAGTCTGCAGCCACGTGGAGTTCAGTGCAGACAGGAGCGTGTACAGCAAAGTCGTAGCAAGCTCCCTGTTATGGCTAAACATGACATGTCAACAGTGTGAGAATGAGAAATTTCTGCTGAAGGAGAAGTGTGTGTGGAAAGCTACTGATAAGTTTGTGTGAAAAATAAATAATTTTTCTACTTTTCATCAGGTGCATTTTAAAAAAAGTAAAGACTTTTAAGCCACTTGACCTGATAAAAGTTAATTTAAATGTGTACAACATGACTTTTTTGCTCCTCTCAATATTACAGAAAAAGCATGTAGTTATGTATATAACCTCCACTGATACACACTATAACATATTACATATCCAAACATCTGTCATAACTACATCACTGTCATTCACATTTCTCACATGTCTGACATGGCTGTCAGAAGAGATGAGAAAAAACATTATAACTACTAAGAGAAATATTCAGCTTATTTCATAAATGGACTGAACACATAGCTGGACTGTTAAACTGCTGCACACAGCGTGCTACTGTTGTGCCCCTGTACTGTCATTTACATTGAAATACAAAGAAAGCTTCTGATAAGTTTGTGTGCAAAATAAATCAATTTTCTACTTTTCATCAGATGCATTTTTAAAAAAGTAGACTTGTAAGCCACATGACCTGATGACAGTTAGATTGAAATGTGTACAAGTTAGCATCGTCATATCAGTTAGCGTCTAATCCCCTGATTAACTACAATAATTAACACATAAACAACATCACTTACAAGAGAAAAGGAGACTTACTTATCAATGGACACAAGCTCCACTGTCCGACTGCTGTCACAACACGCTGGATAAGAGTGTTAAATTAACACCAGCATGCTAATTTCGTTAGCATCGTCATATCGATGCTAACAAAAGTAGCATGCTGCAGTTAGCGTTTACTCCGCTGATTAACGACAATAATTAACACATAAACAACATCACTTACAAGAGAAAAGGAGACTTACTTATCAACTGACGCACACAAGCTGTCACTGCCCAACACGCTGAGTAAGGGGCTTAGATTAACACAGCTGCAGCTCGTTTAATGACAACGATCAAAAAACTCAGGTCTGAGGCAGAGTTGTGATTGACAGGTAGGCGGGACTTACAGTTATTAACTGAGAAAACAGCTCTCCCATTGAAACCCATTATAATCTAAAAATAGCTCACCACGCTTGTAGGCCAATATTATGAAAACCGGACCTTCTATTACAAAGTTTTTAAGAACTTTTGTTCAGGAGACTCTACTGAGTGATATATTACAATCTGAAGCCAAAAGCATGAGCAGTCTCAGAGGAGATAATTTATCAAAGTGGGTATTTTCAGTCCAAATGGCCAAAATTCAAGGCTACTGTGTCATTTTAAAAACATATATATTGTTTAATATGCAGGATCTTTCTTCGTTGCAGTTAATAACTTTAAGTCCCGCCTACCTGTCAATCACAACTCCGCATCAGACCGGAGTTTTTTTGATCGTTGTCATTAAAAGAGCTGCAGCTGTGTTAATCTAAGCCCCTTACTCAGCGTGTTGGACAGTGACAGTTTGTGTGCGTCAATTGATAAGTAAGTCTCCTTTTCTCTTTTAAGTTCTGTTGTTTACGTTTTAATTATTGTAGTTAATCACCGGAGTAAACGCAGCATCGTCGTTAGCAACCGTTAGCATCGTCATGTCGATGCTAACGAAATTAGCATGCTAGTGTTAATTTAACACACTTATCCAGCGTGTTGTGACAGCGGTCGGACAGTGGAGCTTGTGTCCATTGATAAGTAAGTCTCCTTTTCTCTTGTAAGTGATGTTGTTCATGTGTTAATTATTGTAGCATGCTGTGTACAGTCATACGATGTGATTTGATGAGCGGCAGTTGAACTGTGTTAGGTGCTGCTTAGTCCAGATGTGTGTTCAATGCATTTATAAGGGAAGCTGAAAGCTGAATATCTTTCTTAGTAG
The DNA here is from genome assembly GCA_029490765.1 of Euthynnus affinis. Lineage (NCBI taxonomy): Eukaryota > Metazoa > Chordata > Actinopteri > Scombriformes > Scombridae > Euthynnus > Euthynnus affinis. The sequence continues at coordinate 35,142,022 of CM055841.1, read as the reverse complement.
TTATTATGTTGTCTCTCTTCTTATTTGACAGCCATGTAAGACATGTGAGTAATGTGAATGACAGTACTGTAGTTATGAGTGATGTTTGGATATGTTATATGTTATAATGTTTATAAGTGGAGATTATATATATAACTACATGGTTATTCTGTAATATCGAGAGGAGCAAAAAAGGCATGTTGTATACATTTCAATCTAACTGTTATCAGGTCATGTGGCTTACAAGTCTAATTTTTTAAAAATGCACCTGATGATTAGGAGAAAATTGATTTATTTTGCACACAAACTTTTCAGAAGCTTCCATGTATTTCAATGTAGATGACAGTACAGGGGCACAACACAGGCATAATGTTGATGACACTGCCGTGAGCCACACACACTTCTACTTCAGCACAAATTTGTCATTCTCACACCGTTGACATGTCATGTTTAGCCATAACAGGGAGTTTGCTACGACTTTGCTGTACACGCTCCTGTCTGCACCGAACTCCACATGGCAGACTCACGCTCCTGGCACCAGGCGCGCGGGCGGCGAGTGCAACGGACGCCATGGCGCCGGTCCCGGCATGCGCGGGGGGCTCAGGCCCGTCCAACGCTGCTTGCAGCTTTAATTCTGACTGACACTCTTCTTATCAGTCAGTCCGCTTACTTTTCCAGTGAAGTGGTGGTTTGGCAGCAGCCTAGTTCATGGGAAACTAATCACTTGTTATTTCAGGTACAGAAACTTATTTATGAGGAATGTGTTTTTGTTGGATGAACTTTCTTTAAACCATGTGGTGTTTTTAAACAAACACCATTTCAACCAGAGATATCAGCTGCTGAAGTTCTTCCTTAGATGAAGAAAGATGGCACATGGACCGTTACATTACAAGTTTACCTGAGTTTGATCAGTCTGCAACAATAGTGAAATGTTCATAGTTCACATATAAGTTGAAGATATTGTTGAAAGTTTCAAAAAAGTATAGCAATTAACAAGTTGCGTCATAAAATGCTTCATAAACAATAATAACTTAGATGGTCGTCTCTGTCCCTAATCAGTCATGTTAATGGTTTTTCTCATTTAATTGTGAGTTTGTGAATGGTGCATTGCCTGGTCACTTTAAATATTGCAGCTGCAAGGAACTGTGAGGTGGAATTATCTCATTTTCTTTTGTTAGGGACGGTCAAGTGTAACGTATGGACAAGGATATTAGAAAGGAAGCACTGAAGCACCTTTCATTAGCATAGAATTCCATCAGCTCACCTGTTTGTGTGTGTGAGTGTGTGTGTTGGGATGCAGGTGTGCAGGGGTTAATTAAATGATTGTGACTGTGTGGATTTGTGAGTTGTTCTAGGGACAATTGGTTTCAGCCTCCAGTCTTGCAGTTTCAAGGCCAGCTTGTTACAGCCAACTTGTTTTGATGGACTATATAGCTTTTCATATGCCAAATATCATCCCAGTGTTTGTAGGGGTGGGTAGTTATTCTTTTTAATCTTATTTTCTCCTCTGTTTTGATAGGTTAGGGTTTAGGTTAGTGGCTTATGTTCTTTTTTTTGAGTCGGTAAATTTAGGTTCCTTAGTTTTAGTTACTTCTGTTTGTTATTTTGCTGTTAATCCACCATGAAGTTGAAGGAAATTCTGAATGAAAACCTAAAGGGCTGCAAATTCCTTGTGACTGGTGGTTCTTGTGAGATGGGAAGAGGGGAGTCTTACAATATTCATGTTGTGCCAGGTTTCCCTCTATGCCGGGTCGTAACAATCAGCACAGTATTTGTCCAGTTATGATATCAAAGACAAAACGGCTGTAAGTGAATCGAGTATGATAATACTGAAGCTAAAGACATTTTGCAGTCGATTAATTGATTTGACTGATTAGTTCATGTTAATGTTTGTCAGTGTGACTCTGAGCAGTGATAAATGAACTCCAGCTTTCTAACATTCAAACAGCAGCTGATTGTTTGATGCTCACATGAAAAAGTTTCATGTCTTAATAACACTTCAGTAAATCAGTTTTATTCTGACTGACACTCAGTCCCAAGAGTCACACTGCTTACTTGAGAGTGTGTTGCATAAACTGCCAACATTTTATTGATGTAATATCATGTCATGAGTCTTCCTACCTGTCTCACCTCCTCTACAGGTGGAGGTTGTGGTGGAAAATAGGAGGCACCTTAGGAAATAGGCTCCACAGTAGGAGGAACAGCTAGGTGTATATAAGACAGTGCTTTCTGATTCATGTTCAGTGCACTTGCATCTTGCTGAATACATAGTATATCAGTTATTGCACTGAACTCACCTTGACTAAGTCTTTTTCTTCAGCTATTAAGTATTTTATCAACTATTGAAGCAATTTGACAGTTTTTCAGCAACGACCTCTAACTGATTCCAGGAAACAGCTCAGCTGTGAGCCTCTCTGACAGATGTTGAATGGAGAGTCTTTGCCTTCAGCAGTTTGGACTGTGAACTGTAAGTTTGGTTTGTTTAATAGTTTAAGTTTCTCTTCATTACCTGCTTGATAACTGACACTTTAAAAACATTTTTTATTGGTGTTGAATTTACTGTGTGTCAGTGAACGAATTTCCTCCTCCATGCATAGACATTTTACATACTGACCCTAATAAGTTTGAATCCTGATGGACACATATCAGTGAAACGTACTGTTGTAGTAACTCAGTGTGACTATTGGAGGGCAGTAAATGCTGATTATCAGCAAGTTTAGAAAATTCAATATTTATCTCCCCCAAGGGCGTTAATGGTACTGGCTTCAAACTTTAAAACATGACTTATGAGACCGTGCTGAACTGAAGTTATTAAAAAAACTTTGTGTCCAAGTCAGGCATCTGATGTCTAACCTATAAGTCTGACCACTTTCAAACTTTTATCAGTGGATTCATGGATTCATTCATTCATGGAGGATGAGAATTTTCTGCAGGGTGAGACATGCCTCACCCTGAAAATGCAGAAAATTATCATCCTCACTCTGCTGAGATTTGATGTTTCACTATGACAGAGGAAGTTGCTATGACTTTATTGTACATGCTCCAATCTGGCCCAAACTTTACACATTTGTTAAATCACACCCATTAGCCCGGATCTGAAAACATCTACACACCTGTGACAGAAGCCCTTCAACTGCACGAGGGTGCGATAGCCCGTCCAACACTGCTTGCAGCTTGAACTTGACTTTAAACCTCCCTCACTAGTTTTAATATATAACCAATCTTTCTAAAATAATTTTGAAAGCAAGTAGTCACATCATGGAGTTGTTTTAAACCATGTTCTTAAAATGTAATTATGATTTGTCCAGAGTTAAAGAACCATGTAGTCATGTGTAGGCTTCATCTGTGTCTAGGAAACTGCCCCTGTGAGTCCATATTCAATACAGATCCACTCACTTATGTTTTAAATGCATGTTTCTTTAACAGATCCTGAACCATGGGTGCTAAAGTTTCAGTGAGGAATGAGACTCCTTACACCTGGTACTACTCCAAATCAAGCACATGGGTGAGAGTTTGTTTGTTTATTCATGATATCAACTTTGCTCATACTTTGGCAGGATTTAGTATATCATCATTTATTATTCATATGAGTCAGACAACCGGCAAACAATTTAATCTAGTAACAAAATGTGTTAGTTCTGTTCTTTCTTGGCTGACTGCATTAGGGCAGTGCATTGCAGGTGTCAGCTGCCTGTTTTAAGTCACAAGGTTGGTATATCAAGGAATAAGGACTGATAAGGACTGACAGTGAATGATTGGTTGGTGTGATTGGTAGTCAAGGGTCCTGTGGATTCTGTTTTATTTTTTCATTTTTATTTTTCTATGATTCACATTTTTATGTTTTAGTGTCTGTTTCATCATTTAGGACCAACACATTCTCATTCCCAAATTGTTGAATACAGCTGGTTGGTCAAAAGCCCCTCCTATCACATCTCAATGCTGTGGACGCCCTCTAGTGTCATATGTGGATGTGTGAAGTTATCTGACTTAAATATAATTCCCACTACATCTCACTCTGGATGCTAAAGACTGACAGGTATGCTGGTATTGAGAACCTTACATGGTTAAATTGACATTTCCAACTACATTAAATTTTGGAAAATAAATATTTACCCAGACTTAGGTTTGTGTGGAAGCCCAGTGGAGAATGATCATGTAAACTTGTGAAAATGTAGTTGCACATTAACATTAGCATTATAATTTCCCACATATATGTGTGTTATTTGAGGAAGAAAAGATAATGAATATGCAATATAAACAGTGTCACCTGATTTCCATTTATGCAAGTAATATTGAAAAAGTAATTAATACATTACACTTATTGGCTTTTTATTTGAAATACTTTTATTGTACTTACAATAATATAACTGTCAATTTACCAGCAAACTCAACTGATGGTGTTTGTGCTATAAGTTTGTGAGGTTAATTCCTTTAAATAAACTTTGTACCACTGCTGATTGCTTGCTATTCAAGTCATTATTCCAGGAGGGGAGGTTTTTTCATCATTTAATCATTTGCATCCCTCTACTTGCAATGTGGTGTCATCTTGAAATCCCAAATTTGGCCCTGAGGCTTGACATCCATGGCGTCAAGATGTGACACAAGGGACCCTTGACCAAGTGACCACATTCAACAAGCTGTGACTGAGAATGTGTTGTTTGGACATCTTGAGGACTCTTAATTTTGCATTTATATGGATATTCCATTTTAATGTGTCCATGTATCCAAAGGACCCTAATGGTCCACATGCAACATTAAGTGTATTGTTACAGAAACATCAGCAAGTCCAGGAAATCTTTTTATTGTCTTGAACTTTTCATTTAAAAAAGCATAGTAAGTGTCTTTGGTGTTCCATATGAATAACACATAATGTGAGTGTAATTGTTGTTTTCATGTGTGCAGTGATACTACAATTCCAGAGTCAATCAAAATTATCTTTTTTTTTTTTTTGTCTCTTAGGGGTTTTGTTCTCTGGGAGCATTCAGTACTGCACAATATGATGAGAGGTGGGATATCTGGTGCAACATTTATCTGAGATACGACAGTCATGATTGGAATAGTTTTGGAACTCAATACAATTCTTACAAAGGTGACCCCACGTTTACCATCAGAGAGAGCTTTGACCGCTCATGCATTGAGTGGCATTGCAACACAGAGGGGAGTGTTTCAACGTGTCCTAACTATGGTGAGTTATCACAATTTTTCATTAATGTTAATTACTAGTTTATTTCAGATAAAGTTTAAACCATAAAGAAGATCAAAACAAACAAACTACGGTTGGTAGAGATTCTTCATTGGTGCCATTGACTGTGGAGGGTGTATTTGTTGGGTCATGTAAGTTACTTGCACATTAAAATACATGCTCATTTCCTACTGTGGAGCATTGGTTGAGCTGCTGGTGAAAATAATAATGTTGTAAGTCAGTTAATGAAGATGTTTTTATTACCCTACCATACTGAATTTCACTCCTCCTGTTTTCCTTTTCAACAGGAAAACAGGAGGAAGACCAGCGGGAGGAGGAGAGAAGACGACAGGAGCGTCTGGAACGGGAGCAAAGGATTCAAGAGGAGATCAACAGAGAGAGTGAGATCACCAGAGAGAAACTGTCTCGATCGAGGGAGAAGCTTCGTCAGAAACAGAGCTTCAAAGGTCAGGTGCACCATCATGAACGCACACAAGTTCTCCACCAGCAAATAGAGGATGATGCAGCTGCAATCGAGAGGAATGAGGTACGGCATTAATGGACTACTTTCATAATCAGTGTCTATATCAGGGGTCAGGAACCTTTTTGCCCAAAGAATCTAAATTTCTTTTACAAATGTAAATATTTTTTCAAAAGAACCACAGCACTTATACTGTCCCAGTGCTGAGGTCTGATTGGGCACAGATTTATTAGGCACTATCTTACATCTGGTGCAAAGCAGTGCTAAGTTTCATGCAAGTGTCTTTGTTAGTTTAAGACTGATGCAGTTGTCAATTTCCCATCCTCTACCCATGTTGTTTAAATAGTAAATGCACTTGCACCCATGGGTGTATTGGTCTGAAAATGAGTGGTCAGGCACATTGTTGGTGCATTGCTATTGTGAGGCAGCAAAGAGCGATTGTGCTATTCACCAACAAAAACCTGGTCTGAATTCATTGCACAGTGTTTCACTGTTATTTTAAGGGCGCATTATCAAGACAGTAACAAGCACCTACACAGACAGGTGCACAACATACACTATGTCTGTTATACACACAGGACGCACAACAGCACACAGACATGCACAAGATTACAAATGAAAGGATTACAATTTGAAAGATTATTATTGTGTACATTAACATATTTTAAAAAATAAATGTCGTAATACTTACTCATAATATTTATTAGAATGAACTAATCACAGTAATGACAGATACAATTGCCTAATTATTTGTCCAAATTGTGTTTAATAATATAGGGAGGTATTTAAACAGCAATTTAAACAACAACAGATCAGACATGGATCGACTTTCCTGCTGCATCAATACATGATGACATGAGGAAGACATGAGGAAATAAACAAAGTGAAAACAATGATTAAACTACATCAACCACTTTAAAATAGAAAAGTGGATTTGTGGATTAGGGCCCATTAATTTGCACATATTACTCTCTATTTTCTGAGTAGCTTTTCAGGCAGTAGTAAGCTATACCTCTTTTCAACTTTTCACAGTAATTGGCTCTGATCTATACAATCAAAATCCTTCTGTAGGTCAATATAAATACCAATACAATATTTTCAGCTGCCTTTGTTATTTCTCCTACCATTTCCATTGGAGATCATAGTATCATTGGATATCATCATCTATCATCCTGCATAGATAGTAGTTCTATTTTCCCTAAATTCATACTGGTGTTAACTTAATAATTCATATTTGCCAATGAAAAGATCAAATTGTCTTGCAAAAAATTGATTTAATATTTTTGAAAAATGAGGAAGAACAGATACCGGTCTAGTTTTGAAAAAAGCAGAAATGCTCCCTCGATTACGGACATGTCATTGACCCTGATCTCTCCACAAATTTGTATGCCGATGTCCGCTTAACTGAAATAAATAATGCTCATCTTTTCCCCTTCTCATCATTTTGTTCCTGTTGATTTCTACTTGTTCAGGTGTTTAAGCACATAACACACACCTTACATTTAAAAACCAGCTTTTGTTAGAAGAGATTTGGGTAATACTTTATTGGTATGATTGCTTACAGGTGATTTCCAGAGTAGTTCCTTATAGATGAATTGTAAACTGCAAATAGACTACATATAACCCAGATGAAATAAAGTCTGTTGATAATCTCTTATTTGGAGTGTCAAAGTTAACATTTGTTGACTTTTACCCACAAAGTTACTAAACTCATGGATCTTTAAACCCAACCCTGAACCTAACTTTAACATTACACGAAACCTAAAGGGTGTTGACAATCTACTGAATTTGGTTGTCTTTCACTTCATTTGGAGTGTCCAAGTTCAGTAGATGTTTAGCATATTAATTAGTGAACACATAAATTTGTAATTCTAATGATGTTGTCAGCATATATTCAATACATTAATATATGACACCAGTCAACTGATATTAGTTACTAAGGGGGTTGTTTTTATATTCTGTATCTGATATTCTTTTATTCTTCTATCAAAAAAAGGGGCACCTGAGAGAGCTAAAACTTACTTTTTGAAATACTTAATTACTAATTAATTACTATGTATTTATCATTATATTAATACTTTTATATTTTAGTATATTTTTTATTGTATTTTCAGTCAACATTGGAATATTTGAGAGCAATATAATATCCAGAAATTAAACAAATCTTAGGTTCCTGACCCCTGGTCTATACAACTGAAGAAAACATTGCATTTGAAAATCTTACAATATGAAATATAACTGGACATTTTTAATCCAGATGCATTCCCTCTTCTGTATTCTTTCTTTTTGTTAATGTCCCATGTAGCTTGCAGACGTAGAGAAGAAATTCAAAGAACTTCTTTCAAAATACAAAATCACAGAAAGTGAAGACTTGCAGGACTGTGGGCTTGAGGACAGGATTAAAACACTTCATAATGAAATGACGCTCCAATATTGCAGAGAAAATAAGCTTTCAGTGTGGTCTCAGTTTACGTTTGACCATGCTGTGGGATATGACGAACTTTCTCTGACTGAGAAACTCACCATTCTTGAGGCAGTTCTGCAGTTAAGTCTTCGGGGCACCACTGAGACCAAAGATGAAAATGTTCTTTCACTGAATAGGAAGAAGAAGTATGAGTTCCTTTTCTGTTTGGTTGAGGAACTTTACGTCACAAATCCAACTCTGGCTGAGCTTATTTCTCTGAGAATTCTTGATGCAGTGTCAGAGCTTTTACCAGAAAGCAGGGAGACTCTGGGTCAAATACTGTTCAATAACATCTGGACCCCAACAGAAATAATGCTCTTCATTCGCAAAGCTTCATCGATAGACCACAATCAGATTTCCCAAGTCCTCCACATGGTACAGACCTACAGGATGAGCTGCCTCCTCACTCTCTCTGCTCTGAAGACACAAAAGCCACTAATGTTTCTACAACAACAAGTAAGGAAAGACAAGGACAAAGACACTGACACCATTTTGAGGGAACTCTCAGAATCCCAGTGCCCAGAGAATATTCTGACAGTGATCGAGGATGTTCTCAGACACATGGAAACAGAACTTCCAAAATATCAGGAGGTAGATCTTACTCAGAGTGATATAGAGGATCTCAAGATGAAGATTAACTCTCTTGATTTTGCAAACCCAGATATCAATACTCTGAAAGAAGTGTTGGTTGGAATGTCTGTAGCCGTGCAAGACAGCACAACAATAGAAAGGAAAGATGAAAAACCGATTCAAGGCTATTTTCCAAGACAGACTCAGTTGGCATCATTGCTTTTGCTCCTACTATCACAGCTAAGTGCAAGTAAAGGCTGTCTCCTTGAGATTGGCACAGGTGAAGGGAAATCTTCTATCTTGGCAATGTTTGCTACAATCCAGGCTATTCGTGGAATTAAGGTGGACATTGTGACAAGCTCTCCAGTTCTTGCACGACGGGACCAGGGGGAGTGGGAGAAGTTTTTTGAAAAGTTTGGTGTCACATCATCTATGGTACCCCCACCCATCCCAAAACAATCTTCCTCTGTGGAACCAGACGAGTTGTTAGAAGAGGCATACAAACAACAAGTTGTGTATGGCACTGTTGGTGCTTTTGCAGCAGACACATTAAAACAAGAGTTTGAGAGGAGAACTACCCGTGGAACAAGAGGATTTGAGCTAGTGATAGTGGATGAAGTGGACTACATGACCTTGGATAATGGAATTCAAGTGACATTTCTGTCTCATGAAGCCAGCAGTTTGAGGCATATGGACCAAATTCTTGCCAACATTTGGACAATGACATCTACTTGTCAACCAATTGAAATGCTAGATACAGGTGAGATACAATGGGCAACAAGAATCCAACATTTCCATAAAGCAGCAACATCTGCTGTTATGGGATCAGAAGCATCTGACAGCTTCTCAGCCTTTGACCTTTTGCTGCCAGGTGTGGATTTGGGGTTCTATTCATCAGAGGATATTGAGATGTTGAAGCAAGCTATGAGTAAGACAGAAACAGAAAGTACAGGTGATGACTTAAAGGATGACAGCTGGACAGCGATTGAACAAGTCATGAAGAAAACAGGAGTTTCACAACAGTATGATCTGCTGAGTATATTTGAGGAAGTAATGGAGAACAGTGTGGCATTTGAGTGCTATTCTGAAGAGAACAACAAAGCCAAACGTTACGGGACTGAAGAAAAAAATGCTGACTTAAAGGTCAGCATGTTACTTCTTGAAAATGGATTAGCATGCGAAATCATGTCAGAAAAATCTCTCATTGAAGCAACTGTGAGTGCAGTAAAGTCCCGTATTAAGTACTCAGATGAATGTTCTGATCCTAAAGAACATGACAACTTCATCATTATCCCTCACTTCTTGAAGGAATATGTTGAAAATCAGTTACCAGTGTTTGTTGAGAATGCCTTGAGGGCCATTGAGATGACTCAGGGCAGAGAGTACATGATCGACACTTCACCAGCTGCTGACAAAGTTGCTTCCAGTGATCCTGACAAGCATCAGTATGATGCCATAATTCCAGTGGACTTCAAAGCGAGTGGGGTGTTGGAGAAAAACAAGAAGTGGGGTAATGGACTCCAGCAGTTTTTGGAGATGAAGCATCAGCTTGCAATTTCACCTTTGTCCAGTGTGACCAACTACATGTCTAACTTCCATTACTTTAAACGGTACATCGATGGAAAAGGCATATTCGGTGTTTCTGGCACATTAGGGGGTGATTCAGAGAGAGACTTCCTGGACAGACATTACAAAACAAAGAGCTATACTATTCCAGCTCATCGTCATAAAAAAGTGGTTGAGTTGCCAGCCATGCAGGTGAATGGGGGCAATAACCAATGGATCCAGACTGTTTGTGACACTGCCTGGAAAGTAGCTAACAGAGGACAAGTTGTCCTGGTGATATGTGAAGATGTAAAGACAGCAGATGAGCTACATGTGAAAATGAAAGACGAAGAAAAATTTAAGCCAGACCAGATCACAATGTACACAATCAGTGAGAGACACAACATTGAGAAGGATAAATTTAGTGGAGGGAGGATTATCATCGCCACAAACCTTGGAGGGAGAGGAACAGACATCAAGGTTGAGGATAAAGTAAATGAATGTGGTGGCCTCTTTGTGCTTCTCACACACTTCCCACGCAATAGAAGAGTGGAGAAACAAATCTTTGGTCGCACTGCTCGGAAAGGAAACCCTGGTATGGTCCAGATGGTTCTGAACCAGGATCATCTTGCACCAGCTTACCAAAATCAGTCTGTTGAGATAATGCGGCAGCTCAGAGAAGAGTATGAAGTAAAGCGTATACATGAAATGGAAAGTGATGAGCTGCTAGAAATAGACTTGAAGGAGAAACTTTTTTCCACATTTTGTCAATCCCTTATGGACTTTGACCAGGAGCACAAGAAAACACAAAATGAACAAAAGTTTGATTATCAGCCAGCCCTGAATGCTTTGAAAGAAGCATGGGCATTGTGGCTGACTCTTCATGAGGAGCATATCAACAGACATGATGACATCCATGAACTTCAAGCAGACCTCATAAAGAAAATGAATGAAATTCAGGGAAAGCTCTTGCAGGGGGAAAGTGATAACTTCTATGATCACATTAAGCAGGCCATTGTCAGGACTGACCAACACTGCAGAAACAGAAACAATGATTATGGAGCTAAATCTTGTTGGCAGAAGGCAGCAAACTCTGACCCACTGTACAAAGCTGTGGCACTCTATAACCAGGCATACATCACCATCAACCTGGGCAAAGGTGACTATAAAGCAGAGGCAAAGAACCTGTTGGAGCAGGCTAAAAAGTTTGTAGATGTTTATATCTCAGAAACATCAAACACAATGGTCTCCTGTCAGATGTCAGTTACTGACAAACTGAAAGCACAGAGCAACAACTTTCAGAGTCAAATGGAGGCCAGAATGAACATCTTCAAGTCGTGGACGACATACATTGATAATGCACTGCTGAAACTAAAGGAGCTGGAAAAAGACAACAGTGATGCAATGACAGAGGAATGTTCAGTCTACATGTTGTTAGAGGAAAAAGATTTCATCATCACAAATGAACTAATGGCACTCTACGAGCTTGGCCTTGCTATTGTTTTTGAGGTGAAAAAGAAACCCAAGTTCTGCTTTGATGCTCTCATTTGCTTTTTCATCGGAGTAATCCAGGTGTTGGCTGGGATTCTCGTTTGTGCCTTCTCATTTGGCAGTGCGAGCCAGATTGGACTTAGCCTGATAAGTGAGGGAGTATCAGACATGATCAGTGGAATAGAGGGCATGATAAAAGGTACATTTGACTGGGTAGAATGGGCAATATCAAAGAGTATCAGCATTGGTATGACTTTGCTCACTGCCGGATTCAGCGCCATCAAGAAAGCTGTCACCGTGGTGTACAAGATATCAAAATCCCTGATTAATGGTACTAAGTCCTTCTCATCTGTTGCCAGGGATTTCATCAAGTCAGGAAAACATGTGTTTTCATCTATCAAAGGAACTGTTAAGTCTACCTTCTCATCCGCTGGAAAAGAAGCCTTTGGAAGTGCAATGAAAAAGATGACAACTTCAGCAGTTATAAAGCAGAACTTCAAACATTCTGCCAAGTACGCTGCACAGGAAATTGGGAAGCAAGCTGTGATCACTGGTTTGAACTATGCAATTGATGAAAGCCTGAAGGCGATCTTTAAAGATATTTTGAATTCAGCTTTTAAAGATATTGTTACTTCAGCAGTGAAGCAGAACCGTGACTTGGATAAAGCCATCACTGAGTTCATCTGCTCACGGGTCCCAAAAGCAGCCTTGCAGAAAGAAGACTTTAAGATTGACTTGAAATTGGATGAGGGAATGACTGAAACAATTACTTTATTAACCAAAGAAGTAATTCCTGACCTCATGATGGACTGCACAAAAGTGCATGAGGTTATCAGTGGACTCACTAAGGTGTGCAGTGGTGCAACAGACATTATGAACAAAGCAAAACTTTCTGGTATTCTAAAGGCTGCCGAGTTAAGTTTGAAAGTTGCAGATTACACTACCCGTTTCATTGAAATATTGGATTCTGTTCCTACAAAAAGGGTCATTGATGAAACTTTTGTTCCCAATTTACTGAAAGTAATTGAGGAGCTTCAAGAAGATGCAGAGAAATTTGACCAAGATGGACGACAGAATCTACAAGATGTGCAACGTCTTAAGGACAAAATTCTGAACACCCTTGCAGACAGTGTGTCTCAATCATTTATCAAGGCTTGCTCTGGACATATGACCTCCTTGATGACAAAGACATTCAAGAGCAAGTTGAACAAAGCTACTGGTAAAGCTGTTGGCAAAATTATGGGCAGAAATAAAACTCAAAGTTTTTTTGATGACCAGAAACACAAACACAACATGAGATCAGCCAGTCGCAACACTGAGAAGTCACTTACAGAGAAGGAAAGGATGGATTTAATAGAATACATGAAACAAATTAGCAATGATGATCAACCTGCTACAGATTTTGACCTTATCGTTCTCACAAAAAGTGGCTTACTCAACGGTAGAGGAATTCACCTCACTGTAAAGGATGAGCATGGAAACAGACTGTCAGAGGAGCGTTACAAAGGAACAGACGAGTCTGCTGGCAACATCACACTACAGTTGACAAAACGAGCCAAAGAACTGCAGCCACCAGAGTAAGTTCACTGGGAAAGTCTTAATGATAATTTCAGTTTGATTATATACAGATTAAGTGGTACAAAAACTTTATTCTATAATATTGTGATATTATGGAAGATGGATTAAAAGGTCTACATTCATATATTTCATTTGTTCTCTCTCAGGAAAAGCAGTGCACAGCAGCTTTACACCGGCCATTTTGACATTGTTCAAGATGATGGTAAAGTGGTCAGTGTGAACTCAGAGCACCAGAATTCTCTCTATCATGCAGTCGCACAAGCAACTGGAAGTGACCCAAGCAATCTTAAAGGAACTGCTGAGAAGCTTCGTGAGAAAGTGAAAAACGAAGTGAGTATGCATCTTAAAGGTTGATAACATTTTATGTGAAGTTAGTGTAACAGCAGGGGGAAGAGTGCTGTGAGTGTATTGTGGGGCATAGACAGAGTCAGGTCTCCTGTAGAGATACTTTACTAAAGGTGTAATGTAAATAGACAGTCATTGTCATTCACCAAACTTAAAAAAAGTTACTACTTTAAAAAATTCAAACACCTATAGATGCTACAGAGCTACTCCTTTCAGATGCAATCTAAAGCAGCTTATTTTCAGTAAGTGATCTGTACCCACCAATCCTGCTGAGGAGAGATTCCTGGGGGCCAATAAACTTCAATTTTCAAACTTTAGCCTTTCCGCTTAGATATAGTTTAGTCATTTAGTCGACATTGACTTCATATTTCCATGTCGGTGCTATTTTTATTGAAATCTGGGGACTGATCATCTTACCTTGATCTAACTAAGTAATAAAAAAGATGTTGACTTGAATAGAAGTACAGTTCCATCATGCCTGTGTCTCATGTTTGAATCATTAGTTGTAAATGTAACATTTTCCTGCTTACTGATTTGATATTGCAGCAGATAAAGTGTGATAGGATATTAGCCAGATGGCAACACTACTATGACCCTAAGGATAAATTCTGTAAATGTGTGCATGTTAGCAATTCACCGTATTGACACATTTTTTTTTTATCAGGTTCAGGAAAACCTTGCTTCGTACGCACCGATTCTTAAGCTTCAGAGAGGCTATGACTACTCCCATAAAAACCCTGGAAAATATGCCATCACTGGAGGAACGAAGCCAGGAGAAACCAGCCATCCTGAACTTCTTACCAAAGAGGAATATTTGAAGAGTATCAGTTCAATCAAACCTGGTGAATCTGATGTTATCAGAAGCTATAAGCTTGCATCTGTTGAAAAATACAAATGGTAAGTCAGAGAGATGCTAGAATACACTCGAACCTTTCTGAATTGGTCACATCATACAAATAGTGTTTGAATTGTTCAAGTGTAGCTGATATTCAATCATTTGATGTCCATGAAGTTAAGATTCAATAAGGGCATAATATATATGGGCCATTGATGAAACAGCAATGTAATTTTGTTTTCCAGGTTGATAGATGCTCGACAATCCAAGAACAACAGTGGACCAGTGAATGCAGACCACATTCCCTCCAAAGACTCGATTCTCAAAGCTTGGGAGAGGACAAAAGACAAACCTGAGCTACAGGAGCAGCTCAGAAACAGTAATCCAAAACTCTACGAAATGATAGAGAGCATAAAGGATGACAATAATGGGCGGAATCTTATTGCCATGGAGGTGTTGGCCAAAGATCACAAACGTGCTCTGACCACAGGTGCAAGCCACCAAGCCAAGAAGTGCCGGTAAGTATTGGTCCAGTTCAGTTGGTTCAGACTTTATGAAGGAAACAGCTCATGTTGTGTCGATAGCCCAAAGAGATTTGCCTTTGAAAGTTATTCAACCACATGAATCCAGTGATCTTGTACTTGATCTGTGGATGGTGTTCTTGTGTTCCTCACAGGGAGCTGCTAGCAGAAAGCCTTGTCGGTGGAGATGTGGAGACAATGCTGAAACAGTCTATGATTCTGGCTCACCCTCTGACCTCACAGGAACTTATGGCTGATTTAGGTAAGACCTAGCTGGTGTGGTTTTGGTATGCTGACAAATTAACAAAGTCTTCAAAGTGAGAGTCAAAGTCTTTAGTGAAGAGGAGAGATTTTATCTTTTATAAAATTAGGAGACTCATTACTTTCATACATGCCACCTTTTAATTTACTGTTTTGGAAAGTGATAATCATACTATCATTATGTCGTGCTGTTATAAGCTATAAAAGCCACTCAGGGTCTCTCAAATGCTACTGAAGTAAAGTGGCACTCAACTAATAAAACAGGAGACTACACTTAATAACGGAGAATATAACCATAACCATAACCATGCAATATTTAAACATTTTCCTACTGTTCATTGTACCCATTATTCTGCTTCCAGGTGAAAACAGAAGACCGCCTCATAATGAGATGTCACAGGAAGGCATCAGGGGCTACTACAAGGCAGGTTACACCAATCTTGTGACAGTGTACAACCGGCAGGGACTCATCAATCAGAATCAGAGAGATCAGCTGATGGAGTGGCTGAATCAAGACAAGCATGAAGATAAAAACACTCCTGAGTACCTGAGTATCAGGGAGTCCTTACAGTAACAGTTAAACCAATAGAAACAAAGAAAAAAAGAGGGAAAGATGGGAGATGATAACTGATTATTGTGATTGTAATGTAATTAGATTCATATTTTAGGTATCTTTATATGTTAGCAAACACTGAGTCTTAGTACTTTGTCAGCTTCCTGTGCCTCGCTATATATGGCTATAGGTGACAAAGAGAAGATGGAGGCCATTCACAGTGTAGGCCAATGGAAGTGGTGGCAAAATAAAATTCTTTGACCACCTTTCATTTTTTTTTTAAACTTTTGTCTGTTTCATTTGGTGCAGAATTTAGTTTGTCATCATTTATTTTTTTCATGTTTGATGAGCGACAAAGTGTCTTAGAATACATCAAAGTGAGTCAAAGGTCACCATCATTGTACATTGACCACGACTTTATTGAAAGCCGAGACGGTCTTTGATGCATCAGTGACTCCAAATGCTGCCACCACAGCATTGCAGCTTCTTTTTTATGTGAAAAATGCATGTCAAAATATAAACACCTCTGTTTTCATTGATGTTATGTTATGCAAATGCAAGCATACTCACACACTGACACATACACTCACACAGAAGCCCACACACGCATACTCACTAAAACACACATGCTGACACAAGCTATATCTCTCTTTCACACACACACAATCATGGGTAAACCAGGCACTTGTTGGTTAGTTAAGATATGTTCACACATTGCATATTTTTCAGTAGAAAAAGTGATATCCAGTGACCACTAGATTTGCTCGATTTATTTGCTTGGAACAGCCAGAATCAGAGTTACAATCAAAAATCTGAGGAGGCATTTGATTCCTATATTGAGTTGCATATTGTGTTGAAGATGAGAGATGGCTACAGCATGATATCTTCTCTTGAAGCACTCTGCTTTGCACTTATTCACAGCTGCGCTTCTTTTAAAATGTTATATATATTTTGATTTTATCTACATATATTTGATAGTATCTATATATTCCATACATTCCAGTTCTTTAAACTTTTTATTTGATTTTATTATTACTCGGACCTAGTGGGTTTTATCTTCCATCGTATGTTGTGCATTCTGTGTATCCTATTTTCAATTTATTTTATCTTATTTTCATTATGATCAAGTGGATTTCATTCTCTTATTATCTTATTTTTAACATGTTTTTATGTTCATTTTAAGTCTTTTTTCATGTGACGTATTTGGATTTTGGAATTTTTCTTTACCTTCCCAAAGCAGCATCTGTCCAAGTACACTCTGATTGACTTGATGATCACAGTAGGTATTGTGATTTACATAATTAATGTTACTATAACTCCACCATTTTGTCATTCTGTCCATTTAAATTTACATAATCCAAACACTTTCTGGTGTTCTCTAAGATGCCAAGCTGAGGAGTGATGTGACTGATCTACTCATGAGATGTTGAGTCCTGAGCAGATAATAGATATTCATGCCTGATCAATACTTAAAAGATTGTTGCAACTGTCTACATTACGAATATGCTATTATTCTGGAAATCATACTTTTTGTGCCTATTTGATTATGTATTTTCCTAAACTATGTACTGCAGGTATAATTAAAGCAACTCTACTAATCATTGTTTCACCACTCAAAGCCCCTGCTATCCAGGCGCGAAAGACTCTTGTTGGATGGATTTCTCTGAATAAATTCTGGCAAGATCATGTTGTTGTCCTGTGACTATTTGAAACACCTAAAATGTCTTACAACATCATACAAATCCACATCTACACAGGCAATAAGAATGCTGAAAGCTAACTGAGTCATTAGTGTATTTGAAATGGAGCATCCTGCCATCATATCTATGTGGATACATGACTGGTTAATTTAAAGAGGAATGACTAACAAACAAAACTAGAAATGCATTTCCTGCGGAAAATGCGTGTGAATGCTGAAAACTGAATGAATTGCAAAGCACTGCTGAAAATACTAAACACATCCCCATCTGTACAAATAGATGCTTGCAGCATTCACACTAATAAACTAGACAAACTATTTGTACCCAGGTTCACTGTAAACTCTGACTCAATGTCACTGTTAAGAAACAGAAAAATACCTTTATTTCAATCTGAATACTTTCTAACTATGTAACATCTGTTAGTCTGGCGGTTTAAATTCAACACCTACAACACATACTGCATGTAAACTGGACTGTCAGCTCCGTCACAGAAACTCTGCTGAGTTCAGACTGTTTACTTACAGCTCAGTTACTCAGACAAATAACCAAGCCTCCAACCCGCCTGTGAAACAGAAAACAAACCATAAACCTTTTCAAGACTTTCCGGATCTGAGTGAAGTCCTACTGGGATCAACAGATATTTAGTCCGTTGGCTGCTTGCTGTGCCTGCATGCTGCTGCCAGTCAGCAGCTAACAAGTAGAGCTAACTGCTAACAGCTGAAACCAACAAACTCCATAAATTCATTCAACAGCTCTGCCATCCACAGTCAAACTCATATGAATGCTTATTTAATGCAGAAGCTAAGATAAATACTAACAACCTAGCTGGTCCACTGTGTGGATAGCAAAACATCCTGGCGCAGACTGTTTTCTGGTGTTTACCAACCTGTTGGCCCTCTGAACTGATGCGCCACAACACCAGATAAATCCAGAAAATCCAATCCCTGATTAGGCAGCCAAAGCAGCTCTGACCATATTAAATAGTCATGGTTGGCTCACCTAACAAAGCAGCTGTAAGTTAAGTGAGGGTAAAAAACTAAACAAAATATTTTCTGTTATTAAACTCTTACCTCTTACTAATAAAGTTATCTCTGTAACTGTACCATAACAACATTAATGCTTTTAACAGTTATGCTAGCGTTAGCAGCTATGCTAGCGTTAGCAGCTATGCTAGCGTTTGCACGTCGCTAATATTAGCGAGGTGACAGTAAATGCCTTTGTTTTACCAGGAAGATGTTTTGCCCTTATCGTTTTGTTTGGATTGTATCTGAGAAACCAGTGTCATGTTACCATGTCATATAAAATGTCAAGCCTGTATTAGTAACTTTAAAAGCCTTATGGACAGAGACAGGTAAACTCTGCTACTCACCACTGCAGCAGTCAGATCAAAGTGGTTATCTCCGGTATTTGCGCAGTTAGATTTTGATGAGGCGTTTAAAGGCACTTGGAAATTATACTGTCAACGTATGGTGCTGATTTATTTATGGCCACAAGGTGGCGCTATTGCTGCCATGATTCAGTATGTCGTGCAGATTCTCATGGAAAACCTGCCTATCAAGTTTCATTCCATTAACTACAACAGAATTGCTAAAATATCATGTTATAAGGTGACTTTAGCGCCCCCTGTGGGCAGAATTTTGTGAAATTTTACACACTTCTGAATTGAATAACTGACCACATGGTGGCGCTATTGATACCATGTTTTAATATGTTAAGCATGCCCAGGTGGGACACCTGTATATCAAATATGAACATTCTAGCACTTTTAGTTTTGGAGATATTAGCTTTCAAAGAAATCCTCCCATAGACTGCCATTATAAATTTTAATATTTTCAAAAATTCATATAAAATCAATGGTTTATGATAAGTAATAACACACTTCTCCTTAAAGAGCTGACCATTTTGATATATGAATGGTGTCTGTAGCTCAAAGTATAGAGCCACCAGGGAGGAGTGAAGCCCAGCTTACTGACCTTTATAATAGGCAGATGATGAGAAAGGTTACTTCTCTTCTGGAGTGCCAAGATCACCCCCTTTGGACAGAGTTTGAACTGTTACTCTCATAACATGTTTATGAGGATCTCTTTTTGGCTTAAACAGGTTAAATTAAAATGGATTTTGGTCACAACGTTTGTACTTTGTCTCATCTTTGCATTGCATGGACTTAAGTTAACTGATGTTTATAACAATTTTTCTTTTGAATTTGGCCTCATTTGTCAGGACAGGTCTTCACAGTGAGAGACCTTCTCTATCTTTGACTCTGGATTCAGCTAAATCTGAACACACAGACATAATACACATATTTCTAGATTCTATGTGACTCACATTCCCTAAATGTATCATCGTATGTGATGGATATCATGAATAAATGTCAATAATGTGCTTAGAAATCATAGAAAAAAGATGCTCCCCATAGGTTCTTGTCAGCATCAAAGTAATCCAGTGGTGTTTATTGATCTGTGGCTACACAGCAAACTGATAATGAAAAGGAACTGATATTTACTAATTCGGGATATATTTAATGGTGCCACTTTGTCAACATGGTAACACATATAGGCTAAAAAATAAGGCTCAAGTTGTAGCCATTAGCCATGGATGTATTATAATTCTATTTATATCCTCCCAAATATTTACAGGAACTGAGAACATGATTATCCTTCAAATCCATGATGTGTTAGTGTGTCTGTTGTGAAATAGAGCTGTTGGCTGGTATTTGGCACCGACTGGTATCTCAGAATAACTTGTCACCAAAGAGCAGCCAGTAGCAGATCAGCTGTTCAGCAGTAGACTTGTTTCACCAGCAGATGGCAACGTGATTCTATTGGTGTTGGAAATTGTGATTGACTGACCTGCTGCATGTAAACTGGTTCTGCTTTCTTAAGTTCATGTAGTCAGAGATGTACCTGCACAAGTGACTCAATTCAAGTCCTAGTTTGATAAAATGAACATTAGGGCATTCAGGATTGCATCTTTTCAGGAGAGTCACAAGTTAAAGTTACCTTTAACTACATTATTTTAGAGTTGAAAAGTTGAAAAGGAATATAAGAATTTGGTTGCTTCATCTTTTTTTTTTAAACTTTTGTCTCTGTTTCATTTGGTGCAGAATTTAGTTTGTCATCATTTATTTTTTTCATGTTTAATGAGCGACAAAGTGTCTTAGAATACATCAAAGTGAGTCAAAGGTCACCATCATTGTACATTGACCACGACTTTATCGAAAGCCGAGACGGTCTTTGATATATCAGTGACTCCGAATGCTGCCACCACAGCATTGCAGCTTCTTTTTTATGTGAAAAATGCATGTAAAAATATAAACACCTCTGTTTTCATTGATGTTATGTTATGCAAATGCAAGCATACTCACACACTGACACATACACTCACACAGAAGCCCACACACGCATACTCACTAAAACACACATGCTGACACAAGCTATATCTCTCTTTCACACACACAATCATGGGTAAACCAGGCACTTGTTGGTTAGTTAAGATATGTTCACACATTGCA
Organism: Euthynnus affinis; assembly: GCA_029490765.1. Taxonomy (NCBI): domain Eukaryota; kingdom Metazoa; phylum Chordata; class Actinopteri; order Scombriformes; family Scombridae; genus Euthynnus; species Euthynnus affinis. The sequence goes on along the minus strand of CM055841.1, from coordinate 35,121,006 downwards.
TATTTTACAGTAGAAAAAGTGATATCCAGTGACCACTAGATTTGCTTGATTTATTTCCTTGTAACAGCCAGAATCAGAGTTACAATCAAAAATCTGAGGAGGCATTTGATTCCTATATTGAGTTGCATATTGTGTTGAAGATGAGAGATGGCTACAGCATGATATCTTCTCTTGAAGCACTCTGCTTTGCACTTATTCACAGCTGCCTTCTTTTAAAAACATTACATATATCCTCATCTACATATATTTAATAGTATCTATATATTCCATATATTCCAGTTCTTTAAACTTTTTATTTGATTTTATTATTACTCGGACCTAGTGGGTTTTATCTTCCATCGTCTGTTGTGCATTCTGTGTATCCTATTTTCAATTTATTTTATCTTATTTTCATTATGATCAAGTGGATTTTATTCTCTTATTATCTTATTTTTAACATTTTTTTTGTTCATTTTAAGTCTTTTTTCATGTGACGTATTTGGATTTTGGAATTTTTCTTTACCTTCCCAAAGCAACATCTGTCCAAGTACACTCTGATTGACTTGATGAACACAGTAGGTGTTGTGATTTACATAATTAATGTTACTATAACTCCACCATTTTGTCATTCTGTCCATTTAAATTTACATAATCCACACATCTTCTGGTGTTCTCTAAGATGCCAAGCTGAGGAGTGATGTGACTGATCTACTCATGAGGTGTTGAGTCCTGAGCAGATAATATATATTCATGCCTGATCAATACTTAAAAGATTGTTGCCACTGTCTACATTACGAATACGCTATTATTCTGGAAATCATACTTTTTGTGCCTATTTGATTATGTATTTTCCTAAACTATGTACTGTATAATTAGTTAAAGCAACTATACTAATCATTGTTTCACCACTCAAAGCCCCTGCTATCCAGGCGCGAAAGACTCTTGTTGGATGGATTTCTCTGAATAAATTCTGGCAAGATCATGTTGTTGTCCTGTGACTATTTGAAACACCTAAAATGTCTTACAACGTCATACAAATCCACATCTACACAGGCAATAAGAATGCTGAAAGCTAACTGAGTCATTAGTGTATTTGAAATGGAGCATCCTGCCATCATATCTATGTGGATACATGACTGGTTAATTTAAACAGGAATGACTAACAATCAAAATAATGCTGAGCAGAGATTTATGGCCACTTTTCTCTTATGTAGGTAACAGACACATTTACATTAATCATTAATCACATTAATCATAGAAAAGAAGTGAAGTTGTGAAAGTGTGTCAGAAGGAAAAGGACAGTTAACTATATATGCATAAGTGGTCCAATTTTCTATTTAGAAACATAATGACTGAGCAAAGCTCAAACATATTCCATCCGGTTTTTGCTGCTCTTTTAAGTTCACAAACCTGTCAATGTTCACAATTCAGTCTTTCTCTGGAGCACTTTCCCATCAGACTGAGTTCTCCAGTAGAGGGTGTTCAGCTCATATTTTTGCTCATATGTCCTCACTAATCTATGAAATTTAAATGAATGAAATAAATAAATCAAATACCAGCAAGCGCAGAGACAGTGGTCAAGAAGCAGTGAGTGTAATAAACATCCTGTCAGTAATTTGATGGAAGTTTGACTTGCAGGTTACATGATCCACAAAATTGGACATGAAGGATTATATCTGTTGTCTGGAGCCACAGAAAATTTTTTTCATGGTAAATCCAAACATTACATTGTTTAGCAAACACTGTTACCCAGAGTGACTTACAGAAAGCCAGGAGCTAGGATGTCTCATTCCTTACTGTAACTAGTGTCTCTCTGAAGTTTGGTATTTGTAAGTGCACTGCCATCCCCCTCTCACTTTTATTTTGACTTTGTTTCGGAATACATAACACTCAATTCATGATTAGTGACACGCGCACTACATGAATGACTACACTCCATAGCTATGCAATAGCAATGGACTCGGGCTCGAGTCACTATTGTTATTCGTCATGTTTGAGAATTGAGAACACCCATGTGAATTATACATTAAAACGTGCGGCTCGTTCAGGAATGGTGTGCTATGACTTTTGGTGAAGATATTCAAATTGAATACTGAAGCTTCAACTACTTCACCATACTGAGCTATACTTGTCAACATCCATTAAAGTGCTGAGTTTGCTTCTGTCACGTTCAGAGTGATGTGAAAAGTGTTTGAGGACATCATTAATATGATTTGTATCGAGATAGACCGTCTCTGTTGAAAAGTAAGGTCCGTTTTGTTTACGTTAACCGAAAATAGCCGCGCTATATAGCAGCACCAGACTCTGTTAAAAAACACACATTTAGGATGGCAATGTAACTGGAGGTGCTGCTGCAGTGCAGCTAGCTGCTTAGTCTGTGTGTGTGACTGGGTGAGTTTCAGCGGTTGAACAAGTTATCAGATCCCTTCGTGAAGCAAAGTACCTCACATTAACGCCAAAAAAGAGACTGTGTGGTAGATCTGTGCTCTGCTAAGTAAATTTAGTCTTTCTGTCAAAGGAGTCTGGTGTATTTGAACGGCAGTGAGGCTCACTGGCCAAACAGGTAGATGATATCACAGATTAAAACTGACCTTCGTGCTGCAAATACTGTTAGTGTAGTAACGTAATGCTGCTGGTTGAAGAAGTATTCAGATTATTTTCTTACAAGTAAAAGTCCACTATGAGAAATCCTATTTGGGTGAGATAAAAAAACACCTTCTTTTTACTGTTCATATAAACACCCGACTGTAAGTTATACACCCACTATTGGACTATATACATACAGTTGAGCCTGAAATGATTCATACCCCTCGCAGCAAATTTGTCTTAAAGTTACTTTTATTCAAGCAGCAAGTTTTTTTTTGAATAAAAAACATAGACACAAGGTTTTTAACAACAGCAAAAACAAAAATACATTATAAAAAGAACACTCAAGTGGGGATAAACTAAAATACAGAATCTGATAAGATACTAAAACATATTAAAAACAATAGATTAGATTATAAGCATACACAGCAAGGAATTCATTATGTAAAAGCACATTTAAAAAGTATGTCTTTAAAGATGTATGGGTTATATAAATGAAAAGGGACAGATTGATAAACTGGTGGACAGCATGTGTGTGTGAGTGGATATGCATGTGTGTGCTTGATGAGTGAGTGTATGTGTCCTAACAACAATGTAAAAATAAAAAAGAAGGCAGCAACATTTCAAGTTGTTAATGCATCAAAGACCGTCTTAGCTTTTGATAAAGCCTCTCACTGAGCCTCTCATATTCTGAGCCAGTTTTGTGTTCATTAAATGAAAAATACTTGCATCAAATGAAAAAAAATAAACAGACGTAACAAAAAACTCTAGAGGGTGGTCAAAAAATATATTTTACCACCATTTCCATTGCTCTACATAGTGAATGGCCTCCATCTTTGTCCCGTCACCTAAGATTCAATATTCAATATTTGCTAACACATAACCACAACCAGAATATGAGCCTTAATACATCACTATCACAATAATCAATTAGCATTTACCATCTTTTTCATTTATCATCCTTGTTTTTCTTTTCCTTTCCATTGGTTTAACAGTTACTTTGAAGGAAGGTGACAAAGTACTAAGACTCAGTGTTTGCTAACATATAAAGATACCTAAAATATGAATCTAATTATATCACAATCACAATAATCAGTTAGCGTCTACCATCTTTCTTTCTTTTTTCTCTTTTCCATTGGTTTAACATTTACTGTAAGGACTTCCTGATACTCAGGTACTCAGGAGTGTTTTTATCTTCATGCTTGTCTTGATTCAGCCACTCCATCAGCTGATCTCTCTGATTCTGATCGATGAGTCCCTGCCGGCTGTACACTGACACAAGACTGGTGTAACCTGCCTTGTAGTAGCCCCTGATGCCTTCCTGTGACATCTCATTATGATGTGGTCTTCTGTTTTCACCTGGAAGCAGAATGATGGGTAGGACAGTAGGAACAGTAGGAAAATGTTTAAATATTGCATGGTTATGGTTGTGCATCCCAAGTATACTCTATTATTAAGTATAGTCTCCAAATACCCTGATTATTAGTTTCATGCCTAACATAATAATGCAAGAAAGGCATCAATTATGAAAGTAATAATGATAACTGAATTTAGTGTAGCACCTTTCACAGAAATAAAATTCACAAAAGTAAAAAAAGTTTTAAAAAAGTAATGAGTCTCCTAATTTTATCAAAAATTATATTTTGTCCTCTCGCCTCTTCACTAAAGACTTTTTGTGTTAATTTGTCAGCATACCAAAACCACGCCAGCTAGGTCTTACCTAAATCAGCCATAAGTTCCTGTGAGGTCAGAGGGTGAGCCAGAATCATGGACTTTTTCAATGTTGTCTCCACATCTCCACTGACAAGGCTTTCTGCTAGCAGCTCCCTGTGAGGAACACAAGAACACCATCCACAGATCAAGTACAAGATCACTGGATTCATCTGGTTGAATAACTTTCAAAGGCAAATCTCTTTGGGCTATCGACACAACATGAGCTCTTTCCTTCATAAAGTCTGAACCAACTGAACTGAACCAATATTTACCGGCACTTCTTGGCTTTGTGGCTTGCACCTGTGGTCAGAGCACATTTGTGATCTCTCTCCAACACCTCCATGGCAATAAGATTCCGTCCTTTACTGCCATCCTTTATGCTCTCTATCATTTTGTAGAGTTCTGGATTACTGTTTCTGAGCTGCTCCTGTAGCTCAGGTTTGTCTTTTGTCCTCTCCCAAGCTTTGCGAATGGAATTGATTGGGGGAATGTGGTCTGCATTCACTTTTCCACTGTTGTTCTTGTATTTTCGAACATATATCAAACTGGAAAATAAAAAAACATTACTGTTTCATCAATGACCCAATTATATTATGCCCTTATTGAAACTCAACTTCATGGACATTAAATGACTAATTTGTCCAAGTATAATGCATATTCAGACAGTATTTGTACTTGATGATGTGACCAGTTCAGAACACAAAAGTTAGAAAGTATTCTGGTACCTACTTCCTGCTTTCATACAGTGCAGACACTTTTCTGCTTGCTCTCGCTTCTGCTTACATTTTTCTGCTTATATTCTTATTTTCCTCTGCAATAAAATATGAGCAGCAGCTCCTAGATACTTGTAAATCACTGGGACTAAAACATTTTTAGATATAACAGGCTATTAGCTGGATAAATAAATGAACTGGATAATAAATCTAGAAGTGGTAGTCCTCCCTGGAACTCTCTAGGAGCAAAGCCTAAGAGTAAACTATTTCCTTGGAAAACGGGAGGACGAGTAACAGGCAGAGCCCAGCGCCCTGAGATTTGTGATGCGACTGGCTGGGCTGCACTATCCAGGCAGACTGCTTCCTCGACCCGTTCTTAGTAGGACAAAGCGGTGGACAGCTGTGAAAGGAAGAAATAACAAATTAAATGTCTCTTCCCAGCAAAAGCCGGGGCCCAGTGTGCCAGTAGCTTGCCCAATTCCTGTCTTGATAGGTAACAGGAAAAGAATGGTGAATCTGTTCAGAGAGAGGAAGCACTCAACTGGTTCTGTGAATTTATCAAATTTAACACCCATTCCTCGTCAGCTACAGCTTGTCTCAAAAAACTGGGTAGATAATATTTTTAATACATTAAATTCAGCTTTATTAAATATCAGGTCTTTATCAGGAAAGACCTTTTTAATCAATGATTTTATCATCGAGCACAATCTTGATTTTATGTTTTTAACTGAAACTTGGTTAGACCAAGATAACAGTGCAGCTGTTCTTATCGAGTCAACCCCTCCAAGCTTCAGTTTTATGAGTAAAGCTAGATTGCAAAAGAAAGGAGGTGGAGTTGCCATTTTGTTTAATGATTCCCTCCAATGCAAACAGATGTGTTATGGAAACTTTGATTCTTTTGAATATTTGACTCTTCAACTGAACTCCTCCACTCATGCGGTATTTCTAAATATCTACAGGCCACCTAAATACTGTGCAACCTTTTTTGATGATTTTGCTGAACTGCTGTCTTTTGTCTGTATTGACTTTGACTGTGTAGTTATTGTCGGTGATTTTAACATCCATGTTGATAATCCCCTGGACCGAGGGACTAAAGAACTGTATTATGTTCTTGATAACTATGGACTGACTCAGCATGTAATGGAGCCCACACACAACAAGGGGCACACTCTGGACTTAATCATCGCTAAGGGTCTGAACATCTCTAAGGTTGTGGTGACTGATGTTGCTCTCTCTGATCATTCCTGTGTTTTCTTTGAGAGTGCTATCTCCATGCACACAAATGTTCAAAGAGAGGTAATCACAAAACAGTTTATCACTGAAAACACCAGTGAAAAATTTATTCAGGCCTTCTCTGTCATACCCACCCTCTCCTGGGTCTCAGTCAATGACCTTGTAGATAATTTCAGTTCTAAAATTACAAATGTTATTGATGCACCTACCAAGGTGAAGGTTGTCTCTGGTAACAAAAAATCTCCATGGAGAAATGCCACGATGGTCAGAATGGAAAAAAGAGAGTGTCGAAAAGCTGAACGCAGGTGGCACAAAACTAATCTCCAGGTTCATTATGACATCAAAAAGAGAGACTACACATTTATAATTTGGAACTGAGAAATGCAAGGCAGTCCTTCTTCTCCGAAATCATTGCCAAAAATAATAATAATGCACATGCCTTATTTGCTACTGTTGACAGGCTAACAAATCCTCCTGTGTCAGTAGCCCCTGAACTTCAATCCACCAAGGCTTGCAATGAATTTGCTTCATTCTTCACTGACAAAATTCAGAAAATCAGACAAACAGTCAGTTCCACCATATCAGGAGCAGGATATGTGTTGTCCCTGAATCCATTTAAAAACAATTTCAGTAGTATGACACAATTCCATCCAATCAACCATAAAAACCTGGAGGACATTATACAACATCTGAAATCCTCCTCTTGCTGTCTTGATATTCTGCCTATAGGATTTTTCAAACTTTCAAAAACTCAAATTGCATGGCCCCAGATCTCCTACAGATTGTTAACACATCTCTTCTGTCAGGTGTCTTCCCACAAGCCCTGAAAACCGCCGTCATCAAGCCACTCTTAAAAAAGAACAATCTAGACACATCACTAATGAGCAACTACAGGCCCATATCAAACCTCCAGTTCTTAAGTAAAATCATTGAAAAAGCTGTTTTTCATCAAATGAACACCTTTGTGGCACTAAACAACTGTTTTGATGTCTTCCAATCAGGATTTCAACCACACCACAGCACTGAGACTGCTCTTGTTAAAGTCTTCAGTGACATACATTTAAACACTGACAGTGGCAGAATTACAATATTAGTATTACTAGATCTCAGTGCTGCATTTGACACGGTCGACCACAACATATTACTAGACAGACTAGAAAACTGGTTGGGACTTTCTGGCACAGTGCTAAACTGGTTTAAATCCTACCTAAAGGACAGAGACTACTTTGTGTCTGTAGGTAATTACACATCTGAGCGAATGGAAATGACATGCGGAGTTCCCCAAGGCTCCATTTTGGGGCCACTTCTGTTCAACATCTACATGCTCCCACTAGCTCAGATTATGAAAAACAACAAAATATGCTACCACAGTTATGCGGATGACACACAGATTTACATAACTGTATCACCAGGGGACTATGGTCCAATACAAACACTGAGTAAGTGCATTGAACTAATCAATGATTGGATGTGCCAGAATTTCCTTCAGTTAAACAAAGACAAAACTGAAGTAATTGTTTTTGGAGCCAAGGAAGAACGTTTTAAAGTCAGCACTCAGCTTCAGTCAGTAATGTTAAAAACCACAAACCAGCCAGAAATCTTGGTGTAGCCATGGACTCAGACCTGAATCTTAACAGCCACATTAAGACAATTACTAAGTCAGCCTACTATCACCTGAAGAACATATCAAGAATTAAAGGACTAATGTCCCAGCAGGATTTGGAAAAACTTGTCCTGCATTTATCTTCAGTAGACTTGACTACTGTAACACTGTCTTCAAAGGTCTCCCTAAAAAATCAATCAGACAGCTGCAGCTGATTCAGAACGCTGCTGCTCGAGTCCTCACTAAGACCAAGAAAGTGGATCATATCACTCCAGTTCTCAGATCTTTACACTGGCTTCCTGTCTGTCAAAGAATTGACTTTAAGATACTGCTGTTGGTTTATAAAGTACTGAATGGTTTAGGGCCAAAATACATTTCTGATCTGATGTTACTTTATGAACCATCTAGACCTCTCAGGTCATCTGGATCAGGTCTGCTTTCTGTCCCCAGAGTCAGAACTAAACATGGAGAAGCAGTTTCTACGCACCACATATCTGGAACAAACTCCCAGAAAACTGAAGGTCTGCTGCGACTCTCAGTTCTTTTAAATCGCAGCTCAAGACTTTTCTGTTTGCCGCTGCCTTCCATTAAACAACATTATGGGTTATTTTACGCTGTACTGTTACTTTTATTCTTTCTTATTCTTATCTTTTATTCTTATTTTATTCTTATTTCCTTTTCTTTTTAATTGTTTTTATGTCTTTTTACGATCAATGTAAAGCACTTTGAATTGCCTTGTTGTTGAAATGTGCTATACAAATAAACTTGCCTTGCCTCTCTTGTGGGATTATTAAAGTGACTTACCGTCCGTATTTTTCAACACGCCCAAGTTCATAGCTTTTGATGATGTCATATTCATCAATTTCAATGGAGCCGATGCTGTTCAAATATTCCTCTTTAGTAAGAAGTTCAGAATTATCCCATGGTCCTGTTCCTCCAGTGATGGCATATTTTCCAGGGTTGTTGTGGGAGTAGTCATAGCCTCTCTGAAGCTTAAGAATTGGTGCATATGAAGGAAGGTTTTCCTGAACCTGAATAAAAAGTATAATTTGGTGATTTGCTCACATGCACACATTTACAGAATTTATCCTTAAAGTCGCAATGGTGTTACTCTCTGACTAATATCCCATCATGCTTCATCTGCTGCAACATCTAATCAGTAAACAGGAAAATTGAACATTTACATCCAACAATCCAAGCAAGACACTGACATGGTGGGACTGTACTCCTATTCAAGTCAACATCTTTTTCATTGTTTTTCAGTCCCCAGATCTCAATGAAAACAGCACCAACATGGAAGTATTAAGTCAATGTCTGCTATATAACCAGACAATAGTTTAGTGGAAAGGCTAATGTTTGAAGAGAAAGTTTTGAAAGAAAATTGAAGTTCATTAGCTCCAGGAATCTCTACTCAGCAGGACTGGTGGGTACTCATCAGTTACAGAATCTAAAATAAGCTGCTTTAGATTGCATCTGAAAGGAGTAGCTCTGTAGCATCTGTAGATGTTTGAATTTTTTTTAAGAAGTAACTTTTTTTTAAGTTTGATGAGTTCCTATTTATTTAGTAAAGTATCTCTACAGGAGACCTGACTCTGTCTATGCCCCACAGTACACTCACAGCACTCTTCCCCCTGCTGTTACTCTCACTTTACATAAAATGTTATCAACCTCTAAGTATGCAGGTTTACTGATGGTTCTTACGGTCTTTAAAAGTAGAATGGGAGGTAGAGCCTTAAGCTATCAGGCTCCTCTCTTGTGGAACCATCTCCCAGATTCGGTCTGAGGAGCAGACACCATCTCTATGTTTAAGAGTAGGCTTAAAACTTTCCTCTTTGATAAAGCTTATAGTTAGGTCTGACCAGGCTCACCTTGGATCAGCCCTTAGTTATGCTGCTATAGGCCTAGACTGCCCTTAGTTATGCTGCTATAGGCCTAGACTGCCCTTAGTTATGCTGCTATAGGCCTAGACTGCCGGGAGACTTCCATTGATGCACTGAGCTCTTCTCTCCTCTTCTCCATCTGCATGTATTTTTTTTACCATTAATGCCTGTTACTAACTTTACTTCTGCCCTGGAGTTCTTTGTGCTTTCTGATCCACAGGAAGCCCCATAAACTATGCTGATGTGCTGGCGTCCTTCTTCTGTCCTTCGCCAGCTGTTCCTGCTGTTTGTTGCTGCTAGTTATATATCTGTTGTTGATTGTTGTTGTTGCTGTTTCTTTCACTGTGTCCTGCCCCCCAACCCTCTTTCTCTCTCTCAACCCAACCAGTTAAGGCAGATGGCCGCCCACCCACAGCCAGTTTCTACCTTAGGTTTCTTCCTGTTAAAGGGAGTTTAAGGTATCTTTTTCTGTAAATTAAAGAGCGTGGTCTAGACCTGCTCTATGTAAAGAGTTGACTTTGTGTTGTGATTTGGCGCTATATAAATAAAATTGAATTGAATTAAGATGGATACTCACTTCGTTTTTCACTTTCTCACGAAGCTTCTCAGCAGCACCTTTAAGATTGCTTGGGTCACTTCCAGTTGCTTGTGCAACTGCATGATAGAGACAATTCTGGTGCTCTGAGTTCACACTGACCACTTTACCATCATCTTGAATAATGTCAAAATGGCCGGTGTAAAGCTGCTGTGCACTGCTTTTCCTGAGAGAGAACAAATGAAATATATGAATGTAGACCTTTTAATCCATCTTCCATAATATCACAATATTATAGAATAAATATTATAGAATAAGGTTTTTGTACCACTTAATCTGTATATAATCAAATTGAAATTATCATTAAGACTTTCCCAGTGAACTTACTCTGGTGGCTGCAGTTCGTTTGCTCGTTTTGTCAGCTGTAGTGTGATGTTGCCAGCAGACTCGTCTGTTCCTTTGTAATGTTCCTCTGACAGTCTGTTTCCATGCTCATCAATAACAGTGAGGTGAATCCCTCTACCGTTGAGTAAGCCACTTTTTGTGAGAACTATAAGGTCAAAATCTGTAGCAGGGTGATCTACGTTGCTTATGTGCTCCATGTAATCCATTAAATCCATCCTTTCCTTCTCTGTAAGTGACTTCTCAGCTCTGTGACTGGCTGATCTCATGTTGTGTTTGTGTTTCTGGTCATCAAAAAAACTTAGAGTTTTATGTCTGCCCATAATTTTGTCAACAGCTTTACCAGTAACGTTGTTCAACTCACTCTTAAACGTCTTTGTCATCAAGGAGGTCATATGTCCAGAGCAAGCCTTGATAAATGATTGAGACACACTGTCTGCAAGGGTGTTCAGAATTTTGTCCTTAAGACGTTGCACATCTTGTAAATTCTGTCGTCCATCTTGGTCAAATTTCTCTGCATCTTCTTGAAGCTCCTCAATGTCTCTCAGAAACTTAGGAACAAAAGTTTCATCAATGACCTTTTTTGTGGGAACAGAATCCAATATTTCAATGAAATGGGTAGTGTAATCTGCAACTTTCAAACTTAACTTGGCAGCCTTTAGAATACCAGAAAGTTTTGCTTTGTTCATAATGTCTGTTGCTCCATTGCACACCTGAGTGAGTCTTCCGATAACCTCATGCACTTTTGTGCAATCCATTATGAGGTCAGGAATTACTTCTTTGGTTAATAAAGTAATTGTTTCAGTCATTCCCTCATCCAATTGCTGGTCAATCTTAAAGTCTTCTTTCTGCAAGGCTGCTTTTGGGACCCGTGAGCAGATGAACTCAGTGATGGCTTTATCCAAGTCACGGTTCTGCTTCACTGCTGAAGTAACAACATCCTTAAAAGCTGAATTCAAAATCTTTTTAAAGATCGCCTTCAGGCTTTCATCAATTGCATAGTTCAAACCAGTGATCACAGCTTGCTTCCCAATTTCCTGTACAGCGTACTTGGCAGAATGTTTAAGGTTCTGCTTTAAAACTGTTGAAGTTGTCATTTTTTTCATTGCACTTCCAAAAGTTTGTTTGCTAAAGGAGGAGATGGTAGACTGAGCAGTTGCTTTGATAGATGAAACAAATTGTTTTCCTGACTTGATTATATCACTGGCAACAGATGAGAAGGACTTAGTACCATTAAGCAGGGATTTCGATACCTTGCACACTGATTTGACAGCTTTCTTGATGGTGTTGAATCCGGCAGTGAGCAAAGACAAACCAATGCTGATACTTTTGGATATTGCCCATTGTACCCAGTCAAATGTACCTTTTACCATGCCCTCTATTCCACTGATCATGTCTGATACTCCCTCATTTATCAGGCCAAGTCCAAACTGGCTTGCAGTGCCAAATGAAAAGGCACAAACGAGAATCCCAGCCAACACCTGGATTACTCCAATGAAGAAGCAAATGAGAGCATCAAAGCAGAACTTGGGTTTCTTTTTCACCTCAAAAACAATAGCGAGGCCAAGTTCGTAGAGTGCCGTTAGTTCATTTTTGATGATGAAATCTTTTTCCTTTAACAACATGTAGACTGCACATTCCTCTGTCATTGCATCACTTTTGTCTTTTTCCAGTTCCTTTAGTTTCAGCAGTGCATTATCAATGTATGTCGTCCACGACTTGAAGATGTTCATTCTGGCCTCCATTTGATTCTGAAAGTTGTTGCTGTGAGGTTTCAGTTTGTCAGTAACTGACATCTGACAGGAGACCATTGTGTTTGATGTTTCTGAGATATAAACATCTACAGACTTTTTAGCCTGCTCCAACAGTCTCTTTGCCTCTGCTTTATAGTCACCCTCAGCCAGGTTGATGGTGACGTATGCCTGGTTATAGAGTGCCACAGCTTTGTACAGTGGGTCAGAGTTTGCTGCCCTCTGCCAATAGGATTTAGCTCCATAGTCACATTTGGATTTGTTTCTGCAGTATAGGTTGGTTCTGAGAATGGCTTGCTTAATGTGATCATAGAAGTTATCACTTTCCCCCTGCAAGAGCTTTCCCTGAATTTCATTCATTGTCTTGATGAGGTCTGCTTGAAGTTCATGGATGTCATCATGTCTGTTGATATGCTCCTCATGAAGAGTCAGCCACAATGCCCATGCTTCTTTCAAAGCATTCAAGGCTGGCTGATAATCAAACTTATCCTGATATTGTCTGAGATGAACAGGTATCAATTGGCAGATAAGGGAAACAATATCAGTAAGCTTCAATTGTGAGAGATCTTTTCTTTCATATTGTGTGTAATTCTGGTCAAAGTCCATAAGGGATTCACAGAATGTGGAAAAAAGTTTCTCCTTCAAGTCTATTTCTAGCAGCTCATCACTTTCCATTTCATGTATACGCTCTCTTTCATACTCTTCTCTGAGCTGCCGCATTATCTCAACAGACTGATCTTGGTAAGCTGGTGCAAGATGATCCTGGTTCAGAACCATCTGGACCATACCAGGGTTTCCTTTCCGAGCAGTGCGACCAAAGATTTGTTTCTCCACTCTTCGATTGCGTGGGAAGTGTGTGAGAAGCACAAAGAGGCCACCACATTCATTTACTTTATCCTCAACCTTGATGTCTGTTCCTCTTCCTCCAAGGTTTGTGGCGATGATAATCCTCCCTCCACTAAATTTATCCTTCTCAATGTTGTGTTTCTCACTGATTGTGTACATTGTGATCTGGTCTGGCTTAAATCTCTCTTCATCTTTAATTTTCACATGTAGCTCATCTGCTGTCTTTACATCTTCACATATCACCAGGACAACTTGTCCTCTATTAGCCACTTTCCAGGCAGTGTCACAAACAGTCTGGATCCATTGGTTATTGCCCCCATTCACCTGCATGGCTGGCAACTCAACCACTTTTTTATGACGATGAGCTGGAATAGTATAGCTCTTTGTTTTGTAATGTCTGTCCAGGAAGTCTCTCTCTGAATCACCCCCTAATGTGCCAGAAACACCGAATATGCCTTTTCCATCGATGTACCGTTTAAAGTAATGGAAGTTAGACAAGTAGTTGGTCACACTGGACAAAGGTGAAATAGCAAGCTGATGCTTCATCTCCAAAAACTGTTGGAGTCCATTACCCCACTTCTTGTTTTTCTCCAACACCCCACTTGCTTTGAAGTCCACTGGAATTATGGCATCATACTGATGCTTGTCAGGATCACTGGAAGCAACTTTGTCAGCAGCTGATGACGTGTCGATCATGTACTCTCTGCCCTGAGTCATCTCAATGGCCCTCAAGGCATTCTCAACAAACACTGGTAACTGATTTCCAACATATTCCTTCAAGAAGTGAGGGATAATGATGAAGTTGTCATGTTCTTTAGGATCAGAACATTCATCTGAGTACTTAATACGGGACTTTACTGCACTCACAGTTGCTTCAATGAGAGATTTTTCTGACATGATTTCACATGCTAATCCATTTTCAAGAAGTAACATGCTGACCTTTAAGTCAGCATTTTTTTCTTCAGTCCCGTAACGTTTGGCTTTGTTGTTCTCTTCAGAATAGCACTCAAACGCCACACTGTTCTCCATTACTTCCTGAAATATACTCAGCAGATCATACTGTTGTGAAACTCCAATTTTCTTCATGACTTGTTCAATCGCTGTCCAGCTGGCATCCTTTAAGTCATCACCTGTACTTTCTGTTTCTGTCTTACTCATAGCTTGCTTCAACATCTCAATATCCTCTGATGAATAGAACCCCAAATCCACACCAGGCAGCAAAAGGTCAAAGGCTGAGAAGCTCTCAGATGCTTCTGATCCCATAACAGCAGATGTTGCTGCCTTATGGAAATGTTGGATTCTTGTTGCCCATTGTATCTCACCTGTATCTAGCATTTCAATTGGTTGACAAGTAGATGTCATTGACCAAATGCTGGCAAGAATTTGGTCCATATGCCTCAAACCACTTGTTTCATGAGACAGAAATGTCACTTGAACTCCATTATCCAAGGTCATGTAGTCCACTTCATCCACTATCACTAGCTCAAATCCTCTTGTTCCACGGGTAGTTCTCCTCTCAAACTCTTGTTTTAATGTGTCTGCTGCAAATGTATCAACAGTGCCATACACAACTTGTTGTTTGTATGCCTCTTCTAACAACTCGTCTGGTTCCACAGAGGAAGATTGTTTTGGGATGGGTGGGGGTACCACAGATGATGTGACATCAAACTTTTTAAAAAACTTCTCCCACTCCCTCTGGTCCCGTCGTGCAAGAACTGGAGAACTTGTCACAATGTCCACCTTAATTCCACGAATAGCCTGGATTGTAGCAAACATTGCTAAGATGGTGGATTTACCTTCACCTGTGCCAATCTCAAGGAGACAGCTTTTACTTGCACTTAGCTGTGATAGTAGGAGCAAAAGCAATGATGCCAACTGAGTCTGTCTTGGAAAATAGCCTTGAATCGGTTTTTCATCTTTCCTTTCTATTGTTGTGCTGTCCTGCACAGCTACAGACATTCCAACCAACACTTCTTTCAGAGTATTGATATCTGGGTTTGCAAAATCAAGAGATTTAATCTTCATCTTGACATCTTCTATATTCTTATCATTAAAATCCACCTTCTGATCTGATTTTGGAAGTTCTGTTTCCATGTGTCTGAGAACATCCTCGATCACTGTCAGAATATTCTCTGGGCAATGGGATTCAGAGAGTTCCCTCAAAATGGTGTCGGTGTCTTTGTCCTTGTCTTCTCTTACTTGTTGTTGTAGAAACTTTAGTGGCTCTTGTGTCTTCAGAGCAGAGAGAGTGAGGAGGCAGCTTAGCCTGTAGGTCTGTACCATGTGGAGGACTTGGGGAATCTGATTTTGGTCTATCGATGAAGCTTTGCGAATGAAGAGCATTATTTCTGTTGGGGTCCAGATGTTATTGAACAGTATTTGACCCAGAGTCTCCCTGCTTTCTGGTAAAAGCTCTGACACTGCATCAAGAATTCTCAAAAAAATTTGCTCAGCCAGAGTTGGATTTGTGACGTAAAGTTCCTCAACCAAACAGAAAAGGAACTCATACTTCTTCTCCCAGTGAAGTAAATGATCACTTTCATCTTTGGTCTCAGTGGTGCCTCGAAGAGTTAACTGCAGAACTGCCTCAAGAATGGTGAGTTTCTCAGTCAGAGAAAGTTCCTCATATCCCACAGCATGGTCAAACGTAAACTGAGACCGTACTGAAAGCTTGTTTTCTCTGCAATATTGGAGCGTCAGTTCATTATGAAGTGTTTTAATCCTGTCCTCAATCTTGTAGTCCTGTAAGTCTTCACTCTCTATGATTTCATATTTCGACATAAGTTCATTGAATTTCTTCTCTACATCTGCAAGCTACATGGGAAATGAACAAAAACAAATAATACAGAAGAGGTAATCCATCTGGATTAAAAATGCACAGTTATATTTCATTTTGCAAAGTGTTCAGATGTTATATAT
This sequence comes from Euthynnus affinis, assembly GCA_029490765.1. Taxonomy (NCBI): domain Eukaryota; kingdom Metazoa; phylum Chordata; class Actinopteri; order Scombriformes; family Scombridae; genus Euthynnus; species Euthynnus affinis. The sequence goes on along the minus strand of CM055841.1, from coordinate 35,104,846 downwards.
TTGTAAAAGGATTTTCTTCAGTTGTATAGACCAAGGGTCAGGAACCTATGATTTGTTTCTTTCCTGGATTTTATATGTTTTATATTATCTGAAATAATCCAAAGTTGACTGAAAATACAATAAAAAATAATATTGCAATTTAAAAGTATAAATGTAATTGATAAATTAATAGTAATAGAAAAACGACAAATAATATTTCAAAAAAGTAAGCTTTTGCTGCTTCCACATGCACCTCAGTTGTAGGGCTACTTGAAGAATTGCAAAGGCCAAATGTCAGTTAACCTTTATTGTGAGTGGTCCCTTGTAGATAAGCATCAGTAGACTATCAGGAACATAAAATAAACATCTCAGTAACTAATATCAGTTGACTGGTGTCCTGTATTTATCTATAGAATATATATTGACATTATTATAATTATGAATTTATGTCTTCACTAATTTCTATGGTAAACACTGAATTCAGTAGATTGTCAACATACTTTAGGTTTAGGGTAATGGTAAGGTTAGTTTAGGGCTTGAGTTAAGGATTCATGAGTTTAGTAACTTTGTAGGTAAACATCTACAGATGTGAAATTGGACTCCTAAAATTAGAGATTATCGACAGACTTGATTTCATCTGTATTATGGATAGTCTGTTTATATCTTTAAACTTATCGATAAAGAAACTATTCTGGATATGTTATGAATAGTTTGTAGATAAATCACAAATCACCCGCAAGGGACCACACCAATAAAATGTTATCCAAATATCTTCTGACAAAAACTGTTTTTTAAAGGCACAGTGTGTGTTATGTAGTTCAGCACTTGAAGAAGTAGAAATCAACAACAACAAATTGACGAGACGGGCAAAGATGAGCATTATTTATTTCAGTTGAATGGACAGGTGTATATGAATTTATGGAGAGATCAGGGTCAGCAATATGTCCATAATGAATGGAATATTTTGCTTCTCTCAAACACTCTAACGTAACTAACAATCATTTTATGTCTTTGTAGTCACTTTTAGATAGCTTACAGCTATGTGACAGGCAACACACAATGGGAAATGGTGTTCACATTAGCAGGGCCTTAGGGATTCTGTTTTGATGTTTAAAAAAATCCATGTCAGTTTTTTTTCAATGTTTTGTTCAGATTTATTTTTCTGTGATTTATATTTTATGTATTTACCCTCCTTTACATCAAAGTTTAGGATATCATGTCCCATATCTTTAGTTCATTTTTTTTGCTACACATAATTAAAGTAGAATAATCTACACAAAAAGAAAAATGAAACTCTGAGCATTAATGGAGAATGGTGTGTTGGCTTTACAGAATAATTGACCATGTGATTCATAAATGTTGTTGACTAAACTTCTAAACTAGACAGTTTGGAAGTGTGCAGTTCCCTCACAATTCCCTTAAATTGAAATTCTATTTTCAAGTGTGAATAACATTAAATTAGCTGTGATTCCATGAAAACAGAATCCGTACAACCCTGCTTGCCCAATTAAATATAACAAAACAGGAACTACGTGGTTTTTGAACAGAGGAGGGAGCATACAGTTCCCACTGCAGAATGCAGTTTGCATACCAACTACACTGCACAGAAAACTATTCAAACAAGAAAAACCATCATCAATGCAAGGCAAATACAATAACATGTAAAGAATCAAATGTCATTCCACCACCCAGTGTGACTAATTGATATAATTGGAAATTTGAAAATGTAGAATCAATAATCACCACAGTATAGCAATAGAGAACATTATTGGCACCGGCAAAAACTATATGCAGCTGAGCTACCTGTGCAAGGACTCAAAAAATCAAACATTTCAAATATCTACTTTAGAAATTGTTTCCCTTATCTGCCAATTGTGCATTTTTGTTTTCATGAGGAGCAGGGATCTCAGAGGTCAAAGCCTAGCTTGTGCATCTGCTGCTACAACTGAAAGCAGCCATATATTTCTTTTCAGCTATTTACAGGCCTTACCAAGTGGAGCATGTAGAGGCACACACTATGTTGACCAAGAAGTGGTTACCCATGATTGGTTAACCCACAGTGAAACACAGACAATTGTGTTTTTAGCAATGCCTAACCAGAAAATTTTGAATTTTTGGGTAAAAAGGTTCCTGACCCCTGATATAGACATCGATTTTGAAAGTAGCCCATTAATGCCATACCTCATTCCTCTCGATTGCAGCTGCATCATCGTCTATTTGCTGGTGGAGAACTTGTGTGCGTTCATGATGGTGCACCTGACCTTTGAAGCTCTGTTTCTGACGAAGTTTCTCCCTCGATCGAGACAGTTTCTCTCTGGAGATCTCACTTTCTCTGTCTATCTCCTCCTGAATCCGTTGCTCCCGTTCCAGACGCTCCTGTTGTCTTCTCTCCTCTTGTTGTCTTTGCCTTTGTTCTTGTCGCAGGTCATCTGCCTGTTTTCCTGTTAAAAAGATTCATGCTTTAAGTTTTTGTTTATTTGTTGCATAAGAGGATATACTTTGTTTTATTAATGTGTAAAAATGCAATACTGTTTTTTCATTACCTTTACAAAGCTATAATTTTACATTAGTGTTTGTAAAATTTTATAGTGTATGTAAACTTTATGGACATGTGTTGTGTGCTAATTAACAGGAAATTTTATGTTAATATGTTACAATGGCACATGTTGGGGGAAGTCTACTTGTTTTATACTATTGAGTTCATAAAAAATTGACCATAATCGAAATGTTTAAGATTATTTTCAGGTACAGACTAAATTTGTAATTTTCCATTTAAACTGATCAAATAAATTATTCAAAGCAGCTTTGATCAATTTCCAGCCTTTAGCATTTGGAAGGGAATTGCAACAGTAATTCAAAACCAACTTTCTTATTCTCATTCCCTCATACCCTCAGATGGCACATGGCTATTTTGTGCTATGTTTATGCTGAAAACCATAATTAATGCAACTTCAAAAGACTCAATACCACAAATTTACAGTAAGTCTAACTTACATGACCTAACAAACACACACTCCACAGTCAATGGCACCAAAGAAAAACTCCATAGCAACCAGCAACCATAGTATGTTTGTTTTGATCTTCTCTATGGTCTAAACTGTAGCTGAATCAGACTAGTAATTAACATTAATGTAAAATTGTGACAACTCACCATAGTTGGGACATGTTGCGACATTTGTGTTTGTGCTGCAATGCAACTCAATACGTGAGCGGTCCCAGCTCTCTCTGATGGTTATGTGACTGCCGTTGTAAACCCAGAATACATATGAAAGAGTATTCCAATCATGATCTTCGAATCTCAGATAAATATAGGAATATTTTGTCAGCCACTCACGATACCATGTGGTACTGCCACTGTGTACAGGATGAAATTCCTAAGATACAAAAAAAGATAATTTGATTAATCAGACTGTGGAATTGTAGCATTACTGCACACATGAAAACAACAATTACACTCACATTAAGTATATATATGTAGTATGGAACACAGATGATGCTTACTGTGCATTTTTTAAATGAAAAGTTCAATACAGTAAAATGATTCCTGGTCTTCTGTTCCTGTAACAACAAACCTAACGTTGCATATGGATAATTAGAGCCCTTTGGATACCTGGACACATGAAAACGAAATTTCAATATAATTGTGAAATTGAGAGTTTCCCCCTACATTCACTACATATATTCACTTGATTCCTGCTTCATAAATGCATAGTTTTATTTGTAAGCTATCCCATGCACTTTAATAATGTGACACAGTTAAAAAATAAATAAACTTCAGATGTGTAATCATGTTTTTGAATCTATGTTCTAACAACACAATCTCATTCCCAACGCATTGAATACAGTTGCTTGGTCAGGAGCTTGACATCTTGACACCATGGAGGCCCTCTAGCGTCATATTTGGTTATCTGATAGACTTCAACATAATTCCCATTACGTATGGACGCTAAAGACCGACAAGTATGCCCATATTGATAACTTTACATGATTAAAATAACATTTCCAACATTCCAGCATGTAAGTATCGAACTAGGAGATGCATGTAGTCTGCATAGCATAGCATGTATGCAGCCAACAAAGTGGCAATGAAGTCTTTTTTCATTTTTTTCACTGTCTGTTGAAATGCCACAGGGTTTTTCTCCTCTAGAAATGTCAATTTAATCTTGTAAGGGTCTCAACACCGACCTACCTGTTGGTTTTTGGCGTCTAGAGTGAGACATAGTGGAAATTAAGTCTACTGGATAAACTTGCACCTCCAGCTATGACGTTAGAGGGCATCCACGGCATTGAGATGTGATGTGAGGGGCTCTTGACCAAGCGGCTGCATTCAGTGAGTTGGAAAAGATAATGTATTGGTCCCATGATGAAATAGAAGCTAAAAACATAAATATCAGAATCACAGAAAAATAAGTCTTACAAAATAAAACAGAATCCATAGGGCCCTTGACCACCAATCACACCAAACAATCATTCACTGTCCTTGATCCCTGATATCCCAGCCTTGTGACTTGAAACAGGCAGGCGACACCTGTAATACACTGCCCTAATGCAGTCAGCCAAGAACAGAATTAGTTTTATCTGTTACAGGTTAAATTGTTTGCTGTTTATCTGGCTCATATAAGTAAGCAACACAAAAAGAACAGTGTCAAGGACATACATGATGGGGATTAGGGAGCCATGTGATGATTATTTCAACTTGATGACATACTAAATCCTGCAATAGTATGAAGTTGATATTATGATCAAACAAACTCTCACCCCTGTTTCTGACATGGAGTAGTGCCAAGTGTAAGGAGTCTCATTCCTCACTGAAATTGTAGTACCCATGGTTCAGGATCTGTTAAAGAAACATGGCTTTAAAACATAAGTGTGTGGATCAACAGATTATGTTTTGAATCTCATGTTGCTTCCATGACAAAAAAGATCCAATGACTTTTTTCCTGAGAAAACTGTGTTCTTTTAATGCCTCCTCTGAGATGATGACTTTTGTTTATAGGAGTTGTATTGAATATGTTTTAATGTTCCGCATTTGTAATATCCTTCTTTTGTGTTGTCATTAATACAAAGGAAAACTAGAAATGATCTTACACAGACTGAATTAACAGATTTTCCAGTCGGTAGTTGCTTAGTTTTTATTTATTTAGTTGTACAAAGCGGTGGTCATACCAATTGGTTTCGTGTTCTGCCAGCTGTAGTGTATTACTTTGTTCTTGGTCTGGTGAGAGCTGTGCTACGGTTGAAAAGTAATGAGTTGATTCTGACCAATAAAAACAGGCTCAGTAGCCTTATCGAAGGTGCAGGCGCACCTGGCTCTTTAAGGGAATTGGAGATGACACTGTGATTGGTTTATTGCATGTTACGCCAAAAACACACTCATGATTAAATAAGAGACTAAGTACAACCCCTTTGAACCATGCGCCTGGTGCATCGACCATTTTTCTGCCGTTAAAATAGCGAAAGTGGATTTGGACACATCCTAAATGCAACTGCTCTATGCGCTCCAAACCCTGCACTTTAGATTGTTAAAATAGGGCCCAAGGTCTCACTTGTCACTGCTGCCATTCAACTGTGAAATGGTAGAAGGTATTTTACTGTTATCTGTAGGTTACTTATTTGCACAGACTGTTTAGTTGAGTTTTACACTTTGACCTTGATGCTGAATGAACTCCTTCAAATCATTCTGCCCACTGTGTCCTGTTGTTTGTTGGTGTCCATCAGTGTTTTGGTGTTTAATGCATTTTTGTCTCTTGGCTGCAAACCAATTTCTCTGTAAGGGCCAATAAAGATACTTTGAACTTTGAACTTTTGGATCTATATTGAATCCTTCTATACTGTATTTAAATTATGCTCCTAAAAATAAATTAATATAATTATATTTTATTGTGACTGTGAAGAGCAGCCTATGCACTCACAGGGGCAGTTTCCCAGATACAGATGAAGCCTACACATGACTACATGGTTCTTTAAATCTGGACAAATCATAAATACATTTTTATAACATGGTTTAAAACAACCCTGTGCTGTGACTACTTGATTTCAAAATGATTTTAGAAGGATTGGTTGAGGTTATACATTAAAACTAGTGAGGTTTAAACTTACATTAGTGCAGATAAAAAAAATCAGTAATATTCTTTTATATCTGTCAATTTCTGGAAGCATCTAAGGACCCATGTAGAGGAGCAGCTGTAGAGAGGAACAACCCAATGAATTAGTAGTATTTCTTATTTATTGTGTGATCATTTATCCTCATAGAAACCTTCATAATATCTGTATGCACCAACTGTTTTTTTAAATGCATAATAGGCTACTAGAGGTGTAATTTTCTTTTCTGAATCCTCACAGATGTATTTAGTTACAGTGTCTAAGTCAATCAAACAGTAATTTCTGTCTCAATGAAATGCAGTGTGTGGTGGAAAATTAGGATTATAATAATAAAAATGAAGGTGAAACATTTGTATTTACAATTCGCCCCCCGGCCACGCCCCCTTGACAATGACGACAACTCACCGTTTTAATAACTTTTAATCTCCTATGCCTGTAGATGATATGGACCGAATTTCAAGTGGCTGAGGTCAAATCTCTAGGAGGAGTTCGTTAAAGTATGCGGGGTGGAAATGACCAAATCGGTGTCAAAATGGCAACTTTGGCACAAAATGGCGGACTTCCTGTTGGAGTTAAGGTATGTGTCCAAGAGACTTTTTGGTGCGTCTGGTCATGATACATATGCATACCGAATTTCGTTCTCCTATGTCAATCTGTATTGAGGGGCTCAATTTTCCTAATTTTCTAGGGGGCGCTATCGAGACATTTTGCTCCGCCTTTTTGCGAGACGCATAAAATATAAAATTTTTCACCGCTTCTGACGTCTGTGCAAAGTTTCACAACTTTTCGTGCACGTTTAGGCCCTCAAAAATACGTTTGTTTCGGAAGAATAATAATAATTAAAGCTGCAAGCAGCGATGATCGGGCCCTCGCACCCCAGCGCATGTCGTAGTGCCGCGCAGTCGAAGGGCTTTTGTCAGGGACTTGTAGACGTTTCCAGACTCAGGCTGTTTTCAGACAGAGCAAGGGGAGAAACTTCACATTCTTTGTCCACTATTGTACCCAGCTGCTACTGCTGCACTGAAATGCTGTAGGGGGCGCTAGGGAACCAGTTAACATCACTGATTGAATGTTGTAATGTAGACATGTTCAGGCCAGGACTGTTAGCAAACCTGTAAAGTTTCAGGCAGATCCAACCATGTACACTCAAGTTATATCAATTTCCTCTGTCATGGCGAAACATCAAAACTCAACGCCACGCCACGGCCAAACGCTTCAACATGGACAAAATCTTTTAATAACTTTTGATCATACACTAGTCTAGATGACACACACTGATTCTGAAGTCCTTGCCATGAATTCTGTAGGAGGAGTTCGTTGAAATACAAGGTATGCGACATGACCAAAAAAAGGCAAAAATTGACCAGTTTTTCAAAGATGGCCGACTTCCTGTTGGACTTACGATATGGCTCCAAGAGGCTTTTTTGTGCGTCTTGACATTATACATGTACCTTGTGAATTTCATTTTTCTACATTAATCTGGAAGGCAGGGCTTCAATTTTGAAGACAAAGTACGACGCATGTTACTTCCTGTTGCCAGTAGGTGGCGCTATGACTTTTGCTAAATATGAGACTGAACATGTGTTCAGACCGGGACTCTTAACAAGCATGTGCAATTTGGAAAAGATCAGACCACATGGAGTCAAGTTATGAGGCTTTGAAATTTCATGGCGAGACATCGAAATTCGCCGCGTCGCCATGGCAACACCTTTTGACGTAAAGTCACCAACTTCATAATATAGGATCTCCAAGGTCTTGAGGCTATTCTCAGTAAATTTGAACTGGATTTGATCACCGTGCTGCCCACAGGGCGTCGGAGCGTAAAACATGTAACTTCCTGTTGTCAGTAGGTGGCACTATGACTCAGGTCCAATATTGTCACATGGATGTGTTCAGGGCCGAACTCTTATGAAGCACAAAAGGTTTGGGTCTCTTCGGATAATGTATGCCGGAGTTATGGCCGTTTCAATTTTCATGGCGAAGGATCGAAATTCACCCCCCGGCCACGCCCCCTTGGCAATGACGACAACTCACCGTTTTAATAACTTTTAATCTCCTATGCCTGTAGATGATATGGACCGAATTTCAAGTTGCTGAGGTCAAATCTCTAGGAGGAGTTCGTTAAAATATGCGGGGTGGAAATGACCAAATCGGTGTCAAAATGGCAACTTTGGCACAAAATGGCCGACTTCCTGTTGGAGTTAGGGTATGTGTCCAAGAGAATTTTTGGTGCGTCTGGTCAAGATACATATGCATACCAAAATTCGTTCTCCTAGGTCAATCTGTATCGAGGGGCTCAATTTTCCTAACTTTCTAGGGGGCGCTATCGAGACATTTTGCCCCGCCTTTTTGCGAGACGCATAAAATATAAAATTTTTCACCACTTCTGACGTCTGTGCAAAGTTTAACAACTTTTCATTCACGTTTAGGCCGTCAAAAATGCGTTTGTTTCGGAAGAATAATAATAGAGAAGAATTCCTAGAAGAACAATAGGGCTTCGCACCGGTAGGTGCTCGGGCCCTAATAATAATTCCTTCAGATCCAATAGGGCCTAAAAAAAATGAAGGTGAAACATTTGTATTTACAATAAGCATTTTTAGAAGTAAACACTGAAGGAATGGTTTAACAGAAGTCTAGGTAATACTAAAAGAGTGACTCAGCTAAAAACTCAAGGCTGTTAGAGTGTGGGAAAGTTGAAGAGTCCAAATCAGACTGGAAAAAAACTGCGAGCAATATGACACTAAGGTTGTCTATGTTTGGATTACTTTTGGGTTAATATCAAAAATATGATCATGACAAAAAGGTGTGGTGTAATATGAGACACCACATTAGGGGGTATAAAACGCATTGTTTATGAGAATCTGCGGGTTTTTGCCCTTGGTCAAAGCCTCGGTTTACTTTGTATTTGCACTTTGATACACAGTAAATCTATTCACATTTAAACTCTTTTAGCTTCAGTGTATTCTTTCGAATCTTTTTCTCAATTAGTAATGAAATAAGTCTTTGAGTTATGGGAGAGTTGAAGTTCAAGGCCCAGCTGAAGATTTACCACGACAATTGGCGAGCGCAGCCAGGAGAGGAGTCAGGGACTCTGTGTCTGGACAGAACATCTACTGTTCAGAACCAACTGTGGCCACAATTTAAAGGTAAGCAGAGCCTTTTTATCAAATCTGCTAAAAACGTCGCTTCTGACATTAGACTGTGTCTGCTCGGGCTGCGGGTTACTAACACTCTCCTCAAAAAAACCTAGTCATAAAAGAAAAAAAAAAGAGAGAAATCACAACATCAAATTAATAAATTTAGAAAAAAAAAAAAAAAAAAAAAAGACAGTTGGATCAAGACGTGTTTCGTTCAGCCATCCTGGTCATCCAAAAAACTTGGATCTGGTAGATGGAGAGCCTAACAGACTAATGATCCAAAGGTCATAGGTCAAAGGTCAGAATCCCACAGTATATTCATCCTGGACCATTCATTAAATTGAATCCGGCAGATTGAAATATCGTGGCATTTAACTGACTGTTTGACAGTGTAACAGTGTGACTGACACTGTGTTTTATTTTGGCCCAAATCGATTGAATTGAATAATCGAAGCGTTGTGTAATTCTCACACAATTGGAAAAAAGAGTTCAAATGTGAAAAAAAGAAAGTGCTTTATGTATGAGTGGGGCTTCACTAACACTTTGGTTTAGGCAGAATATGAGACTATGCTGTAAATAAGATACTGATAGAGTGCTATAGGTTATTGTTTCTTCTTTAAAGTTACTATTAGAGGTGTGAATGGTTCAATTGTGATTGTTTTATAGGTTATAGGTTATAGGTTATTATCTCTCTTTTGAAGTTATTATTAGAAGTGAGTCTGGTTGGATTACGTCATACTAACTATGTGCAGAGTACACTCTTAGGCTGTTACTGCAACACCGTTTGGCCTGAGTTGCAGCCCGTTCTGACGACAAATTTGCAAATTCTGTTTGGCCTGAGTGGCTGACTGTTTGAATAAAGATAACTGCAACACCGTTTGGCCAGAGTTGCAGACCGTTTGGTTAAAAAATAAATTTTAGAGAAGTTGCCAAAAAAAGCAATTTAAGTGTACAATTCTGAGGTACCGCTATTAAATGGGGCAGAATCCGGAAAAAATGGATAAATACCGAGATACCGCCATTTTTTAGGGCAGCACCCAGACGTCTAAGATACCGCTGAAACAGGGCAGAATTTGGCTGTGAGTCGGCTATACCGCTGTTATCAGGGCTGAATCTAGACAAATGCTTATTTGTTGGCTGTGTGTGGCAAAGAGTACACTTTTAGGTTGTTACTGCAACACCGTTTGGCCTGAGTTGCAGCCCGTTCTGGAGATAAATTTGCAAATTCTGTTTGGCCTGAGTGGCTGACTGCTTGAATAAAGATAACTGCAACACCATTTGGCCAGAGTTGCAGACCGTTTGGGCAAAGATAAATTGCAACACCGTTTGGCTTGAGTTGCACCCCGTTTAGAGAAAAAGACAAATTTTAGGAAAGTTGCCAAAAAAAAGCAATTAAAGTGTACAATTCTGAGGTTCCGCTATCATAGGGCAGGATCCGGTAAATAAATTAATAATTACCGAGATAACGCTATTTTAGGGCAGCACCCAGGTGTCTAAGATAACGCTGGAACAGGGCCAAGTTCGGCTGAGTCCGCAATGCCACTGTTGTCAGGGCTGAATCTAGACGAATGCTTCTTTAACAAAGAGTGAATGATGCTAAAAAATACAGTGCACTGTTGTGTAATTTTGTAAATACTCTACTGCGCGCTATAGTGAATAATAATGATCTTTTTTTTTGTACATAATACATAAGATTCAAGTTTTCAAAGGCCTGTTTATTTGTTTGATAATATTGATCGTTTGCGTTGCAAGAGCGCTCCGGTTCAAGGTGTCTATATAATTCTTGAGATGATTAAGTATACAGCATAAGTTATGTGACAAGGCTGCATTAGTCTTCTTTGGTGTGAAGTAGTTAAAAAGAGAAGAACAGAGATCCTAATGAAGTGGTTGAGCTGTAGGTGTGCCAAAAATTGAGACACAGCACGGGAGTACAGCTGCAAACACTCTGTTCCTTTTTTCTTTCCCATCGCAGCTGTGTGAGCGCAACACATGAGAGTGTAGGCACATAACACATTGATACAGGAGCATTTTAACATACCTTTTCTCCTTGAAAAAAGAATACATATAAATAATAGAGGAGTGGAGTGTTGCTAAGGTGATAAATTTAATAATACTAATAAAATAAACTTAAGATTATGATAAATCAAGAAGAGGTTTAAAAAATGAGGCTAAGGTTGATTTTTCACCTTAGAACAGTTTATGCATGATTGTGACTAGTTTAAGAACGCTAAAATTGATGATTAGGGTAATTCTGCTATGACCCAGAGAGAACGGCAGCTGTGCTTGTAAAGCTACTGAAAAGACAGCTGCTTGCCTCCGATTGCCAAGTTTTTTTATCACTGTTGGCAAAGACTGTTGTTTGGCCTTGGCATTCTAGGAGAGCTGCTCTTGCTGTAGACTGAGACCGCAGTTTGTTTGTTGGAGTTTTCTAAGGAAGTTATTATGATTGTTGACAAAGAAAGTAAATAAATACATAAGTTAATGAGATAAATACTTAAATAAATAATATTCTAATAGGAATAAAATCATTAAACAAGGAGCTAGAAATCAATAAAATAAAACTAAATTAGTACAAGATAAAGTGAAATGGAGTCAGGTGTGAGCAGAATGGGAATAAAAAAGGCTGAAAAAGAATCAATCACACCTGCTCAACTGATGATTAAAAGACATCCAGAGCAGAAAAAGCTAATACTAAAATGTATGAAAAAGTGGAATAAAAGAACAATCGCAGGCCAGCAATGGCCAGTTGTGGGTACATTTGACATTGCCTGTTGTGATGAGGTTGAGGCCTATATTAAACACCATAAAGCATATGACACCAGTAACACAAGAGTGGGGAAAAGACAGAAGGAGAGAGAGGTTTTGGGATGGTTTATTCAAGAGGGAAAGACATACAGACAGTCAGTAAACAAATTAAGGGATATAATAAAAACTGAAGGGATTAACAAAGCTAAAAAATAATACAGAGACAGGTGTGATGCAAGCAGGCCCATCAACTAATGATCCTCCCCCATATACTGATAACGTAGGACAATTTGTTGTGGGAGAAGTAGCAGATAGTGTAGAGGGATTACTAGACATCCATGGGGAGCTAGTCGGAAAGATAAAGATAACAATGACTAACAGTGAGGAACCCCCCACAGGTAGCCAGCAGGGGTCGCCAATAGCATCACAGCCAAAGTCACAAACTTCTCAAACATCCTATGCAACACTGCTCAATGAAGCAAGAGAAGTGGAAAGTCAAGCTACAAGAGGATGGTATGATTCCAGAGAACAGGAACAAAGCATAACAGAGAAGAAAACAGACAATATGGAAACAACACACACACTTATCCCCAAAGTGAACGGAAAAAAGAAGAAGGATAAAAAAGAGAAGCACCTCACCCAATCGGAGGATAGTGACAGCACAGACAGTGAGATAAGCTGTGACACTGGTGCTGATAACACTGAAGATTCAGAAGAAGTAAATACTGACTTTGAAGAGAGACTGGTGGCTGGCATGATGAAGATAGAATCCAGAAAAAGAGCAAAACAAAGAAGACGAGAAAACAGAGAAAGAAATAAAAAAGAATTGGCTGAAGCTCAAAGGATGTTAAAGGAAACAGAGGACAGACTGAAAGAGTCTGAAGAGCGATTTGAAAAAGGATTTCAAGAAAGTCTGGAGAGATGGACAGAGAAGGAAAGAAAGCTGCTGAAATAAAAGAAATAACCTTGAATACACAACAACGAAGGGCAGCACTGCAGAAGGAGATTAACAAAATGGAAAAAGAGAGACATGAAGCACACAAACGACTGCAAGAACTGCAAAAACATGAAGACTCAATGCCAGAAGGTTGCAGTGTGTACACAGGAAGAACAAGAAGTCAGACTTCAGGTGAAAGAACAAAGCAACAGAGATTAAATGAAATGGAAGATGATCAGGACATTGATCAGCCTGCCAGACGACTGGGTTTATATGATTTGGATGAACATTCTGAAGGTGAAGGAACGTCTAGTGCACGACAGATGCCCCTGATCGTGAGGCATGGCATTGATCACTATGTGCCATGGACATTTATGGATATGGTAGGGCTAGCAGAAAGACTGCCAGAACTCACTGATGGTGCTAATAAATGGATTTTGGCACTAGAAGAGAGCACAGCAGGGCACAAGTTAGCCCTGGGGGATATCAAGGCTCTGTTAATGCAAGTAGTGGGAAAGCATGTCACTGAAGACATTTTCAGAGCAGCAAAACTGCAAGCAGTGGCTAACGGCAACACAGGAGACAGCCTGCCCTTTGGACACTGGAGGAGTGATGTGTGGAGAGAAGTTAGGAAGCAATTCCCAGAAAAGATGGATGCTTCAAGACTGGAAGGGGAAAAGCTGAATGATAATGAATGTCCAGCCAAGTTTCTAATGTAAAAAAGGCTTTGCCTCTGGAGGTGCAAAAACGTTTAGACTCTGTGGTGGGTCTGATGAAAATGGATTGGGAGTTGTACTCTGAGTACACCGTACATCATGTGGAGCAGTGCAGAAAGGAGAACAAGCAGCAAGAAGAACAGAGCAAACAAGTGTCTCAGAAGCTAGCACAGCTGCAATTAGGAGAACTGACTGACAAGAAAAAGAACAAAAGCAAGATCCAAGCTCCAATAATTGCAGCAGCAACATTTCTACATGCTGCAAAACCAGCTTATAACAATACGATGCCTTTGCAGACAACTACACCACAAGTTACTGCACCCAGCTATGATGGTCGACCTCAAACTTTCAGTCCACAGACAGCTGGCCCAGCAACACAATTGCCACCCATAAATGTGTATCTCAATCATCCTGGAGCAACTTATCCGGTACCCCAAAGTGGTTATAACGGACAACAACAGCAACCACTAGGGTGTGGAGAACAAACAACAAGAGGAGGTCAAAGCCCTCTGAGGGGAGGAAGAGGCAGAGCACGAGTCACATACACTGGACCACCTTGGGTGCCACCAGAACAACTGAAATGTTTTGGATGTAATCAGATGGGACACAGACGCAGGGATTGTCCAATCAGTCCCTGGACTGCTCCAGCCAATTATCAACAATAGGGATGCCCAGAGGAGCCCAGGGGGAATGGGATGCTGCCAGTAATTTCTCAGCATCCAAATGATGAACCAATTATTCCAGTAATTATCGATGAGAAAAAACATACATTCATGGTAGACACAGGTGCAACCTATTCCTGTATAGGAAGGGAAGGCTCTAATCTCCCCCTTTCACAGTCCTCAATTAGGACTATTGGCTTCTCTGGGAAAAGACAAGTAATACCCCTAACAGAGCCTGTACCTATGTTAATTAATGGCAAAAGAATAATTGCACCACTATTGTTTTCAGCAGACACCCCCATTAACCTAATGGGACGAGACATACTGTGCACCTTGGGAGCTAAAATCATGTGCACTGCAGATGGTGTTCATCTTGCATTTCCTGGACAATCAGATGACCAACCTGAATTGACAACCTCAACCCAGGGATTGATGATGCCAATGCTTCATGATTGTCTACAAAGTGGATGTGCAGACATGTCTGGTTACCTACAACCAGTGGTTTACTGGATAAAACTGAATCTTCAACACTCAATGTTGAAGCAACAGTGGGAGCGGTGGAAACCATGGGTTCAAGCACAGTTTAAACACCCATCACAATCATCACTGCCACTACACTGCACTATGAAGTTTGATACTCATGGATTGGATGAAGACTATGAGGAGTGTTGGAAGGAGCGGCTTAGCCGAAGACATGTATTGATGACCGCAGGAGATATCTATATTGGAGCAGAAGGAGCTGCAGCTGCAGTAACGCTTCCACAATATCTCACTGAGTGGTTTCAAGTGAAAAACTCAACGCCACACATAACACTGATGGTCGAAGAAGGATATGAGTCACAAGACTTGGGCCCCATGGTCAAAAGAGCACTACAGGTGCAGCAATGGGTTCCACTGGACAACCCAAACATTCACATCTCAGAAGACAAACAGTTCCTCAGAATCTCACACAAAACAGGAGAACAGGGTGTTGCTGGTGGTCTGATTTTAGTTGATAGACCTATCATGTCAGCATTGCTCGATGAAGAACGACAGCAATTGCTGCAACAGATACCAGATTGTCTCTGGTCAAAACACAAAACAGATGTGGGATTAGTGACATCAGCACAACCAGTAAAAGTCTCAGTAAGACCACATGTTAGACTGCCTCATCAAAAACAATATCCACTCACTGCACAGGCAATGGCAGGTATTAAACCCACCATTGAAGGGCTGGTCTTGGAAGGAAGTTGTGTGGAGAAAAGAGGTGTATCGCCTCATCACAACTTGATGCAATCACTAAAGCACCCAAACCTTGCACCGTTTCACAGATGCTTTCCTTCCTGGGTATGGCAGGATACAGCCGATAGTGGATTTGTGATTATGCATTAAAAACAGCACCACTTCGAGCAATAATCAAATCTGCTGGACAAAATAATGGTTCAGCTGAACTGGTGTGGACAGAGGAAGCCAAGGATGCATTTCAAGCTATTAAGATTGAGCTACAGAATGCACCTGCATTGGGTACACCAGACTATGCAAAACCATTTTTGCTCTATGTGGCAGAAAAAGAAGGATATGCTAATGCAGTCCCGATGCAGGCTACACCAACTGGTAAACAGCCTTTAGCTTATTACAGTACAAAACTTGATACTGTTGCTCATGGCTTGCCACCCAGTTTCCTGGGATTGGCTGCTGCAGCATTGGCATATGAGAAAGCGAGCACTATAACTATGAGACACCCAGTGACACTCTACACCTCTCATCAGCTACATGCTTTATTGACTAACACTAGATTTGTGCTCAACCACGGGAGAAAAACAGCATATGAAGTAATACTATCAGCACCAGAACTTGATATTCAAAGATGCACCACCATAAACCCAGCAGCTAAGATGGTATGGCCATCAGAGGGAGAGCCACATGATTGCACACAGGAGACAGACACATTTCTAAAAGCTCGGGAGGATATGTTCAATGAACCAATCGATGCACAGCTAACTTTGTTCAATGACGCATCTAACTCCGCATGAAATGCTTACAGGGCGACCCATGCCAGTTGCATACTTCAGAGGACCCTACAAAGGACCTCCACTTGAACAGTTGGAGATGGAAATTGCAAGTTATGTTGAACATTTAACTGCTGTCCACAAAGCTATCTTTCAACAGGTGAAAGGGACCACCATAGGTAAGGGTGGTTGAGAATGAGGTACCACCAGGGGTTGAGACGGATGAGGATGTAACATCACTAGAGGAAGAGGTGTTTAGCTTGTAAACAGCTCGCGAAGAGGATATGCCACTACAATTACCCGTCACCCTGACTCGGCACTGCAGTTGCCTGGTGTTTTGAGAGTCAGTGAGTGATGTGGGGGTGTTATTAACAGGAGAACGGCGAAAAGAAGGGACACTTATATCAAAAGTTTATCATGTTTGATTGTTAATCAATTCACTTTGCACTTTCTGATTTTTTGATTAAGTTTATCATTGAACCGAGGCTTGACCTTTAGAATGTATGTGATTCTTTATTACTATAGATATTGATTTGTTGTAGTATGATATTGCTTGCTATCAACCAAGTCCTTAGGCTTGAAATAAACAGCATATTCTGCAATATTGAGTAACCTTAAGTTACAGAAGATTATAAAATTTCACTTAAGTCTATGCCAGCGTCACTTTATATGTTAATCACCAGCTAAAGGTAACAGTGTGATTTCTCTATCATGATATTATTATTATTATTATTATTATTATTATTATTATTATTGTTGTGTGCTGTAAAGTAGTAGAACACTGATTTATGTAACGTAGTAGAACACTGATTTATGTAATGTTTCCCTCGTATAGCTAGAAAGATGATTTCATGCGACTGTTAAGTCGCAAAGGGGGGAATGTGGTGGAAAATTAGGATTATAATAATAATTAAAGCTGCAAGCAGCGATGATCGGGCCCTCGCACCCCAGCGCATGTCGTAGTGCCGCGCAGTCGAAGGGCTTTTGTCAGGGACTTGTAGACGTTTCCAGACTCAGGCTGTTTTCAGACAGAGCAAGGGGAGAAACTTCACATTCTTTGTCCACTATTGTACCCAGCTGCTACTGCTGCACTGAAATGCTGTAGGGGGCGCTAGGGAACCAGTTAACATCACTGATTGAATGTTGTAATGTAGACATGTTCAGGCCAGGACTGTTAGCAAACCTGTAAAGTTTCAGGCAGATCCAACCATGTACACTCAAGTTATATCAATTTCCTCTGTCATGGCGAAACATCAAAACTCAACGCCACGCCACGGCCAAACGCTTCAACATGGACAAAATCTTTTAATAACTTTTGATCATACACTAGTCTAGATGACACACACTGATTCTGAAGTCCTTGCCATGAATTCTGTAGGAGGAGTTCGTTGAAATACAAGGTATGCGACATGACCAAAAAAAGGCAAAAATTGACCAGTTTTTCAAAGATGGCCGACTTCCTGTTGGACTTACGATATGGCTCCAAGAGGCTTTTTTGTGCGTCTTGACATTATACATGTACCTTGTGAATTTCATTTTTCTACATTAATCTGGAAGACAGGGCTTCAATTTTGAAGACAAAGTACGACGCATGTTACTTCCTGTTGCCAGTAGGTGGCGCTATGACTTTTGCTAAATATGAGACTGAACATGTGTTCAGACCGGGACTCTTAACAAGCATGTGCAATTTGGAAAAGATCAGACCACATGGAGTCAAGTTATGAGGCTTTGAAATTTCATGGCGAGACATCGAAATTCGCCGCGTCGCCATGGCAACACCTTTTGACGTAAAGTCACCAACTTCATAATATAGGATCTCCAAGGTCTTGAGGCTATTCTCAGTAAATTTGAACTGGATTTGATCACCGTGCTGCCCACAGGGCGTCGGAGCGTAAAACATGTAACTTCCTGTTGTCAGTAGGTGGCGCTATGACTTATATCCAGTATTGACACATGGATGTGTTCAGGGCGGGACCCTTATCAAGCACAAAAGGTTTGGGTCTCTTAGAATCTTGTATGCCGGAATTATGGCCGTTTCAATTTTCATGGCGAAGGATCGAAATTCGCCCCCCGGCCACGCCCCCTTGACAATGACGACAACTCACCGTTTTAATAACTTTTAATCTCCTATGCCTGTAGATGATATGGACCGAATTTCAAGTGGCTGAGGTCAAATCTCTAGGAGGAGTTCGTTAAAGTATGCGGGGTGGAAATGACCAAATCGGTGTCAAAATGGCAACTTTGGCACAAAATGGCGGACTTCCTGTTGGAGTTAAGGTATGTGTCCAAGAGACTTTTTGGTGCGTCTGGTCATGATACATATGCATACCGAATTTCGTTCTCCTACGTCAATCTGTATTGAGGGGCTCAATTTTCCTAATTTTCTAGGGGGCGCTTTCGAGACATTTTGCTCTGCCTTTTTGCGAGACGCATAAAATATAAAATTTTTCACCGCTTCTGACGTCTGTGCAAAGTTTCACAACTTTTCGTGCACGTTTAGGCCCTCAAAAATACGTTTGTTTCGGAAGAATAATAATAATTAAAGCTGCAAGCAGCGATGATCGGGCCCTCGCACCCCAGTGCATGTCGACCGCCGCGCAGTCGAAGGACACGCAGTCAAAGGACGCGCAGTCGAAGGACGCGCAGTCGAAGGACGCGCAGTCGAAGGGCTTTTGTCAGTGACTTGGCGATGTTTCCAAACTCAGGCTGTTTGCAGACAGAGCAAGGAGAGAAACATTACATCCTTTGTCCACTATTTTGCCCAGCTGCTGCAATGAAATGCTGTAGGGGGCGCAATGGAGCCAGTTTACATCACTGATTGAATATTGTAATGTAGACATACTCAGGCCTGGACTGTTAGCAAACCTGTAAAGTTTCAGGCAGATCCAACCATGTACACTCAAGTTATATCGATTTCCTCTGTCATGGCGAAACATCAAAACTCAACGCCACACCACGGCCAAACGCTTCGACATTAACTAAATCTTTTGATAACTTTTGATCATACACTAGTCTAGATGACACACACTGATTTTGAAGTCCTCACGATGAATTCTGTAGGAGGAGTTCGTTAAAATGCAAGGTAAGCGACATGACCAAAAAAAGGCGAAAATTGACCAGTTTTTCCAAGATGGCCGACTTCCTGTTGGACTTACGATATGGCTCCAAGAGGCTTTTTTGTGCGTCTTGACATTATACATGGACCTTGTGAATTTCATTTTTCTACTTTAATCTGGAAGGCAGGGCTTCAATTTTGAAATTTTCAAGGGGGCGCTCTTGAGCCATATTGCCTCGCCCGGTTAAATTGTCTACATAGGATTTTAGATAAGGTGACTCTGGACATGTGTGTCAAGTTTCATGACTGTAGAGCCATCCCTTGTCCCTGAAAAACAGTATCGTATTGCATGGCGAAGGATTTGTCGCCATGGTAACAGCGTTCAGTTTTGGGTCATGACCTGCCAAATGTAGCATCAGCAAGGTCTTGTTTATTAGCTGACTTAATTTCAGGTGCCTCAGCCAAATTTCCTAGGAGTAATTAGACAAAGTACGAGGCATGTTACTTCCTGTCGCCAGTAGGTGGCGCTATGACTTTCGCTAAATATGAGACTGAACATGTGTTCAGACCGGGACTCTTGACAAGCATGTGAAATTTGGAAAAGATCAGACCACGTGGAGTCAAGTTATGAGGCTTGGAAATTTCATGGCGAGACATCGAAATTCGCCGCGTCGCCATGGCAACATCTTTCGATGAAAAGTCACCAACTTCATAATATAGAATCTCCAAGGTCTTGAGGCTATTCTCAGTAAATTTGAGCTGGATTTGATCACTGTGCTGCCCACAGGGCGTCGGAGCGTAAAACATGTGACTTCCTGTTGTCAGTAGGTGGCGCTATGACTCAGGTCCAATATTGTCACATGGATGTGTTCAGGGCGGGACTCTTATCAAGCACAAAAGGTTTGGCTCTCTTAGGATCACGTATGCCGGAGTTATGGCCGTTTCAATTTCCATGGCGAAGGATCGAAATTCACCCCCCGGCCACGCCCCCTTGGCAATGATGAAAACTCACCGTTTTAATAACTTTTAATCTCCTATGCCTGTAGATGATATGGACCGAATTTCAAGTGGCTGAGGTCAAATCTCTAGGAGGAGTTCGTTAAAATATGCGGGGTGGAAATGACCAAATCAGTGTCAAAATGGCAACTTTGGCACAAAATGGCCGACTTCCTGTTGGAGTTAGGGTATGTGTCCAAGAGACTTTTTGGTGCGTCTGGTCATGATACATATGCATACCGAATTTCGTTCTCCTACGACAATCTGTATCGAGGGGCTCAATTTTCCTAATTTTCTAGGGGGCGCTATCGAGACATTTTGCCCCGCCTTTTTGCGAGACGCATAAAATATCAAATTTTTCACCACTTCTGACGTCTGTGCAAAGTTTAACAACTTTTCGTTCACGTTTAGGCCGTCAAAAATGCGTTCGTTTCGGAAGAATAATAATAATAATAATAATAATAATAATAATAATAATTCCTTCAGATCCAATAGGGCTTCGCACCGGTAGGTGCTCGGGCCCTAATAAAGCTGCAAGCAGCGATGATCGGGCCCTCGCACCCCAGCGCATGTCGACGGCCGCGCAGTCGAAGGGCTTTTGTCAGTGACCTGGCGATGTTTCCAAACTCAGGCTGTTTTCAGACAGAGCAAGGAGAAAAACATCACATCCTTTGTCCACTATTTTGCCCAGCTGATGGGGCTGCTGCGTTGAAATGCCGTATTCAATCAGAGCATCACTGATTGAATATTGTAATGTAGACATACTCAGGCCAGGACTGTTAACAAACCTGTAAAGTTTCAGGCAGATCCAACCATGTACACTCAAGTTATATCAATTTCCTCTGTCATGGCGAAACATCAAAACTCAACGCCACGCCACGGCCAAACGCTTCAACATGAACAAAATCTTTTAATAACTTTTGATCATACACTAGTCTAGATGACACACACTGATTTTGAAGTCCTTATGATGAATTCTGTAGGAGGAGTTCGTTAAAATGCAAGGTATGCGACATGACCAAAAACAGGTGAAAATTGACCAGTTTTTCCAAAATGGCCGACTTCCTGTTGTAATTACAAGATGGCTCCAAGAGGCTTTTTTGTGCGTGTTGACATTATACATGTACCTTGTGAATTTCATTTTTCTACATTAATCTGGAAGGCAGGGCTGCAATTTTGAAATTTTCAAGGGGGCGCTCTTGAGCCATATTGCCACGCCCGGTTAAATTGTCTACATAGGATTTTAGATAAGGTGACTCTGGACATGTGTGTCAAGTTTCGTGACTGTAGAGCCATCCCTTCTCCCTGAAAAACAGTATCGTATTTCATGGCGAACGATTTGTCGCCATGGTAACAGCGTTCAGTTTTGGGTCATGACCTGCCAAATGTAGCATCACCAAGGTCTTGTTTATTAGCTGACTTAATTTCAGGCGCATCGGCCAAATTTCCTAGAAGTAATTAGACAAAGTACAATGCATGTTACTTCCTGTCGCCAGTAGGTGGCGTTATGACTTTCGCTAAATATGAGACTGAACATGTGTTCAGACCGGGACTCTTAACAAGCATGTGAAATTTGGAAAAGATCAGACCAAATGGAGTCCAGTTATAAGGCTTTGAAATTTCATGGCGAGACATCGAAATTCGCCGCGCCGCCATGGCCACACCTTTTGACGTAAAGTCACCAACTTCATAATATAGGATCTCCAAGGTCTTGAGGCTATTCTCAGTAAATTTGAGCTGGATTCGATCACCGTGCTGACCACAGGGCGTCGGAGCGTGAAACATGTAACTTCCTGTTGCCAGTAGGTGGCGCTATGACTCATATCCAATATTGTCACATGGATGTGTTCAGGGCGGGACTCTTATCAAGCACAAAAGGTTTGGCTCTCTTAGGATCACGTATGCCGGAGTTATGGCTGTTTCAATTTTCATGGCGAAGGATCGAAATTCACCCCCCGGCCACGCCCCCTTGGCAATGATGAAAACTCACCGTTTTAATAACTTTTAATCTCCTATGCCTGTAGATGATATGGACCGAATTTCAAGTGGCTGAGGTCAAATCTCTAGGAGGAGTTCGTTAAAATATGCGGGGTGGAAATGACCAAATCGGCGTCAAAATGGCAACTTTGGCACAAAATGGCCGACTTCCTGTTGGAGTTAGGGTATGTGTCCAAGAGACTTTTTGGTGCGTCTGGTCAAGATACATATGCATACCAAAATTCGTTCTCCTACGTCAATCTGTATCGAGGGGCTCAATTTTCCTAATTTTCTAGGGGGCGCTATCGAGACATTTTGCCCCGCCTTTTTGCGAGACGCATAAAATATAAAATTTTTCACCACTTCTGACGTCTGTGCAAAGTTTAACAACTTTTCATTCACGTTTAGGCCGTCAAAAATGCGTTTGTTTCGGAAGAATAATAATAGAGAAGAATTCCTAGAAGAACAATAGGGCTTCGCACCGGTAGGTGCTCGGGCCCTAATAATAATTCCTTCAGATCCAATAGGGCCTTTGCACCAGTCGGTGCTCGGGCCCTAAAAATGAAGGTGAAACATTTGTATTTACAATAAGCATTTTTAGAAGTAAACACTGAGGGAATGGTTTAACAGAAGTCTAGGTAATACTAAAAGAGTGACTCAGCTAAAAACTCAAGGCTGTTAGAGTGTGGGAAAGTTGAAGAGTCCAAATCAGACTGGAAAAAAACTGCGAGCAATATGACACTAAGGTTGTCTATGTTTGGATTACTTTTGGGTTAATATCAAAAATATGATCATGACAAAAAGGTGTGGTGTAATATGAGACACCACATTAGGGGGTATAAAACGCATTGTTTATGAGAATCTGCAGGTTCTTGCCCTTGGTCAAAGCCTCGGTTTACTTTGTATTTGCACTTTGATACACAGTAAATCTATTCACATTTAAACTCTTTTAGCTTCAGTGTATTCTTTCGAGTCTTTTTCTCAATTAGTAATGAAATAAGTCTTTGAGTTATGGGAGAGTTGAAGTTCAAGGCCCAGCTGAAGATTTACCACGACAAGTGTCAGGTGGCTGAAGCTGGGCCCGGCCTGAGCACTGCTGATTGGAATAGAGAGATAGATCCCTTAAGTTTTATCATTAAGGAAAACTTAGGAGGTTTTAGTTTTACAGCACTGATGCTGGACTCAACTAACACTGGAAATTTGTTTGCAACTCACTCAGGCTCATCACCTTTCTCCTGGGAAAATAAAAGAAATGTGAATTGACCACAGATTCAGTAATAATAGGCTTTGTATTATGTAGCTGCAGTTATTTGTATTATTTTTATGAGTTGAATTTTCTAAATACTGTTTTGTTTTCCTCCCATCCTTTCATTTGTGGATTGTAAAAACATTTATCAAGTAACACTACAGTGCAGACTTATTAGGAGTTTAAATAGACTACAGGTTGTTTAAATGTTATTTCTTGTTTTGAATAAATAGACTATCGACATATCAAGACAATTAAATAAACCAGATACAGATATAATTACGAATAAATATTTAAAAAGAAGAGATAAAGCACAAACCTGCTTTTAGTCTTGTTGATCTGTCTATGACTGAAAACAGCCCAGTCCTCTGTGTGGAGGATCACACATCACATTGCACACTGTTCACAGACTGATGGACTTATTATAAACTGAACTAACTGACTGAACACTTTCAGTTTCAGGATAGCCCGCCACCTGCCAAGTTATTTTCTGCGTTTGGCTTAATTTGTATTCCAAATGCCAATGTGTGTGTGTGTGTGTGTGTCTAAAACATAACATGTTTATGAGGATCTCTTTTTGGCTTAAACAGGTTAAATTAAAATGGATTTTGGTCATAATGTTTGTACTTTGTCTCAGCTTTGCATTGAATGGACATAAATTAACTGATGTTTATAACAGTTTTTCTTTTGAATTTGGCCTCATTTATCAGGACAGGTCTTCACAGTGAGAGACCTTCTCTATCTTTGACTGTGGACTCAGCTAAATCTGAACACACAGACATAATACACATATTTCTAGATTCTGTGTGACTTACATTCCCTAACTGTATCATCGTATGTGATGGATATCATGAATAAATGTCAATAATGTGCTTAGAAATCATAGAGTAAGTTCTAGTCAGCATCAAAGTAATCCAGTGGTGTTTATTGATCGGTGGCTACACAGCAAACTGATAATGAAAAGGAACTGATATTTACTAATAAGGATATATTTAATGGTGCCACTTTGTCAACATGGAAACACATATAGGCTAAAAAATAAGGCTCAAGTTGTAGCCATTAGCCATGGATGTATTATAATTCTATTTATATCCTCCAATATTTACAGGAACTGTTGTTCCCAAACTGAGAGCATGATTATCCTTCAAATCCATGATGTGTAAGTGTGTCTGTTGTGAAATAGAGCTGTTGGCTGGTATTTGGCACCGACTGGTATCTCAGAATAACTTGTCACCAAAGAGCAGCCACTAGCAGATCAGCTGTTCAGCAGTAGACTTGTTTCACCAGCAGATAGCAACGTGATTCTATTGGAGTTGGAAATTGTGATTGACTGACCTGCTGCATGTAAACTGGTTCTGCTTTCTTAAGTTCATGTAGTCAGAGATGTACCTGCACAAGTGACTCAATTCAAGTCGTAGAGCAGTCTTTTAAGTGTTATTTTATCATCACTACTACTAATAGTACTAAATGTTTAGCATTTTGTGCGTGAAACGTGAAACAACTTATGCAACAATGAAAAAATGATACACTGAAAAACTGACAGTTGATAAGAACCAAAACATTCAGCAGCTGTAATCCCTTCTGCAATATTACTGTAAAATTAATGAAAGGCCAAAGGAATGACTAATCATTTGAATATACAAATGTGAAGTAAGCTCATTACTTATCTCCTCTGTTACTGTGTGCTTCTGAGTGAAGGAATGTTTTCTTGCTATTCTTGATGGGGCCTTTCTTTCCTTCTGGCTTAGGTCCAAATAAGGTCTTAGTATAAGCAAGACATGCTAAGGGGACCAGGGCCATACCTGACTTGGGGCCCTTGGGGAAATGTGACTCTTGTATAACATACATGTGCCGATTGATGATCATTTCTTTGTCTCTGACAACTATAAAAAGGTCACTTTGGTTTTGTGTAGTGAAACAGATGATGCAAATCTTTGTGTGCTCTGTCTCCTTATTGTACCATAATATTTTTAATTCTCAACCCAGCAGTTTTATTTCATGTGTCTTTAATGTTTTCAACCAGCAGTGCTGGAGGTAACAAAGAAAAACACAAACACACAGAAAAATAAAAGGCGCTAACTGGAACCAAAAATGGTTCTTCAGAGTGATGCCATAAAGAACCATTTTTGGTTCCAGTTGGCACCATTTCTGTGGATTGTTCTTTAAACAACCCACTTTGAGGCACCATAGTGTACAGATCCAACTAGATCTGTACACTAGAGTGTGTGTGAGCAATCAATCAATGCTAATTATAACTACCCTGGCCCAATCCCCAAACAACAAGCGAGTGCCTCGATCTCAAATCAGTACACCTGACTTCAACATTCACCAGAAGAACAGTTGAACAGCGGGTGCCACACACTACTCTCATAACAGTCATTAACAGGCACTGTGGCGAGCTGTGAAACTTGCGGGCTGCCCAAGCATTCATCAGTTCAGCCCATGGGTTGAAGCTGCGGCATTGGAGGACTGGCTTGAGCAGGGGCCAATCCAATCAGGGCCCTCACCGATCCCAGCCGGGAAGTGGGAGGAGCCAGGATGAATGAATACTGCTTGACATGAAGAGAAAGACACTAAGGAAAATAACTGCACACAGACACAAGGCAGGGGTTTGTGTGCAGTGTGTACAATGCTCCATAATATCTGCATCGCTGCTGAAGACATCCTGTATTCGGCTGAGGATGAGGATGCTGAGCCTCCATCACCAACACCACCTGTGCAAAGGGATGAACGTGGAGGTCAGCGCTACAAGGATGGACTGGCAGCACAAGTGTCAGCCCCTAAAAAATGTCCCTCACCACTGCAAGAACATGACTATTTCATTTTGTGAACAAATGGCTTTTTGGTTAAATTTTAGTTTTGAGTCAATAATTCAAGAACTTGTCTTTAACATTTTGGATTGCACATTAATAAATCTAGAATTTGCCTTTTCTTTCACACAGTTTTTGTCATATTCATTACAGTGAATCTTTCTGTGAGAGATGCAAAGACCACAGGCTGCCTAATAAACACTCCGTTCATTAACTCTCCAGTGGTAAAGGGAAACCCAACTGGTCAAACTATATTAAGTAATAACTGTGGTGTCTGAATGTAAATGGAAGTATTTAGTAAATAGGACAACATGCAACGTGCATTTAATGCCTCCATTCTAGACTCCTTTTTTCCATCTGTGTGGTCACTGAGTTTAACTTGTATATTTCACTGGAATAAGTTGGTCACTTTGCATAAATATATAGATAGATAAATAATAAATGAAGTTACACTGCTGTGCCTTGTGCATGAATGTGCACAGCGTTTCTTTTAATGGGAAAACACACTTATTGTTTCTGCTGGTGGGTAGGAGGGTGCTCACTGCAGGTATTAATAACCTCAAACAGGAATCTTTCATCATGTGCATCACGAGGCAGAGCAGCATAACTTCATACTTCAGCATAACACGCCAATTTGATTAATCAGCATCTAATGTTAATTAATGTTCTGTGTTCTTCTACACATCCAAAAGGTCTGCCGTTACATACAGTCCAGGTCCATACAGTCAAACTGTTTGGAGTAAAGCAGTCGTCCTCCTGATAACTTGACAGGAAACTATCTAGCATCACTTCTGAAATATTTATTAGACAGACAAGTGAAAAAAGTTATTTGCTGAGTTTGCTTTAATTTTTATTCCAAATGCCAATGTGTGTGTGTGTGTGTGTGTGTGTGTGTGTGTGTGTGTATGTGTGTGTGTGTGTGTGCATGTTGGGATGCAGATGTGCAGGGATTCATTGAATGATTGTGATTGTGAGTTTGTGGGTTGTTCTAGGGAGCTGACAGATTCCAGCCTACAG
Organism: Euthynnus affinis; assembly: GCA_029490765.1. Classification (NCBI taxonomy): domain Eukaryota; kingdom Metazoa; phylum Chordata; class Actinopteri; order Scombriformes; family Scombridae; genus Euthynnus; species Euthynnus affinis. The sequence continues at coordinate 35,077,479 of CM055841.1, read as the reverse complement.
GCAAGTGAATCAGGTGTGATAATATTGAAGCTGTCACGCTGCTTACTTTTCCAGTGAAATGAGTGTTTGTGTTCACATGAGAAAGTTTCAACACTTTCCAGTGAAGTGGTGGTTTGGCAGCTGTCCAGTTCATGGGAAATAAATGACTTATTATTTCAGGAGCAGATACTAATTTATGAAGAACATGTTTTTGTTGGATGGAGTTTCTTTTAACCATGTGGCAGTTTTAAACAGAAATATCAGCTGCTAAACTTCCTCTTTAGATAAGGAAAGATGGTCATCTGGTCATTACAGTCATGTTTTTTATGTCTGTATGAGAGGAAATGGAAGAGTCCAAAAGTCAGATTTGTGTGAATTATTGCTTTTAATTCTGCCTCTCTGATGGAGGAGGTTATTTCCATGTGATCTGTGAAGTGTTCTGTAACAGAGGATGAAGTGCAATTATTGATGTGAAGATATAACTGTATAATTATTATAAAAAGATGTCAGTTATGTCTTAAATCTCATGAATCAAATTAACATGAAAAATGAAAAACAAAATAATTAATTGTATATTTGTGTATCCTATTATCAAAAACAGCTTTGGATGGAGGGTACACAGACCGTTACGCTCCAAGTTTAACCTGAGTTTGATCAGTCTACAATAGTAGAGAAACGTTCATAATTTGCACATGAGTTTAAGACATAGTTGAAAGTTCAAAACATATAGCATATTAACAAGCTGTGGCATGAGATGGGAAATACTTCATAAACAACGGTAACTTACACAGAGATCTCTGTCCCTCCTCAGTCATTTAGATTGTTGTTCACATTTAATCATGTGAATTTATAAGTGTTCTTCTACACATCCAAAAGGTCTGCTGTTTCATACAGTCCAGGTTCATACAGTCACTGTTTGCAAAACTAAAAACTGTAGTTATGAACTTGACAGGAAACTATCCAGCATCACTTCTGAAATATTTATTAGACAGACAAGTGAAAAAAGTTATTTGCTGAGTTTGCTTTAATTTTTATTCCAAATGCCAATTTGAGGAGGAAAACAGGTTGGGAGAATGGGAAAAATGGGAAGTGGGTTTTGTCTTTTCACATGAAAAACGGGAAAACAAAATATTTAATTTCAAATAAGTTGAACAGCAATGCAATGCCAGTGTCTAGTGTGCTGGAAAATAGAGGACGTCAGTAGCCAGTTGTCTACATGAACACATGGTTAAAAAGCAAGTTAATCTCCAGTCACACATTTAAAACCGTACTGATCATTTCTCAATAATTATTCTTAAAGATGATCATCATGTTATAACCCAGAGGTCGTTTGAGTGCTTTTCTGCTGTGTCATTTGTATGTGGCTCAATTTTGTGTTGTGGGTCTCTCTATCCCTCAAGGGTTCCTGCTGAGGTGTGTGTTTGTGTGTATGTGCGTGTTGGGATGCAGGTGTGAAGGGATTAACTGAACGGTTGTGACTGTGAGTTTGTGGGTTGTTCTAGGGAACTGACAGAGTCCAGCTGACAGGCAAGTGAAACAGGTGTGATAATATTGAAGCTGTCAGGCTGCTTACTTTTCCAGTGAAATGATGGTTTTGGCAGCGGTCCAGTTTGTGGGAAATGAATGACTTATTATTTCATGTGCAGAATTTCTGAAGAATTTCTCTCCGATATCTCTCTGACTCCGACCTCTTCAGTGAGGGCGGGGCGACACTGGTATGGTCGTATGAGCCAGCTCTAACTTTCTCCTCACCAGCAGCCATCCATATCATGCAGGCTTCCAGCTCCTTGCTCTCTGCACAGCGTACTCGCAGCGCACCGTCACCTACGAGGCAGCAGTCTCTGCGTCTACAAACTGAGCCGAATATCAAAGACTGAACCATTGCTCACCTCCAATGTTTCCCGTAAGGTAACTGCATCGCATTTCATTGCAACGCGCATGAAGCTGACCTTCAGACTGTATTAAGCCTTCACCAACGCAGCGACAGACTCCATACCTCCCACACTTCCGGGTTTCTCACCTGAGCCACCATCTGCCATGTCGTCAGGTGTGATGTCCCCCTGTGCCTGCTCCCTCTTTTTATGATTTCTCTCAGAAGATTTCAGCTTTCTTTCATCCCTGTCTTTGCATGCTTCACAAATATCCCTGTGCACATACATCCCTCCATCCCATCATCCCTTCCTCTACCCTTCCTTCCTTGTTCTCTCTTCTTCTTGCAAAACCAACACAACAACAGGAGAGTCCCATTCATCAACTCAAGGGGTCCCATCACAGGCTAACCAGTTGGCGCTCATCGACCTCCTTCACTTCCAACTGGTCTATCCTTTCCCCCTTGCCTCACCAGCCCCACCCCGTCCCTTCCCCAACACTCAAATGTTTGTTTTTTCTCACTGTGCTACCAATTTCAGATCACAACCTAGTTTTTCTGCAGACCTGCTACAAGCCCTGTGTGATGAGTCAGCCTACAACTACCATCACAGTCAGGAAATGGACACCTGAAGCTAGTGAGGCTCTAAGAGACTGCTTTGAATTCACAGATTGGAATGTGCTGCTGGAAACAGACAGGAACAGTTTGGACATTGATGGTCAGGTTGACTGTTTTACTGAGTATATCAACTTCTGTAGAGATAGAGTCATACCGACAAAGACTGTACGATGTTTCCCCAATAACAAACCCTGGATAACTAGTGACATAAAAGCAATCCTCAACCAGAAAAAGGAAGCTTTTAGAACCGGTAACAAAGAACAGCTCAAACAGGTGCGACATGAGTTGAAGAGATGACTGAAGATGGCAAAGGTAGAATACAAAAAGAAAACCCACACCCAGCCCAAAATGTGGGCTGGGTGTGGGTTTTCTGTATTTGAAAACTAACAAAGTATTTGTTAACAGTTTTGATGTGCTGGTGGCCTTTTGAGTGGTTTTTTCACCCTAATGGTGTAACATGATTATCTGATCACTATCAGCTGTGCTACTAGGGTGTGGCCTATATAACATACCAGTGCCTGTGTCTTACTATGATTGCTGAACTTGAAGAAGGCCTTTCCGGAGCCAGAGCCAATACTTTTTTCCTGCTCTTGAGTCTGCGTCCAGTGATCAGCACCTCACTACAACCCTCGGTATGCAGTATTTTTCCATTATATATGAAAGCTTCAGAAATAAGCACTTTAACATTGTGCTTCCCCATGAACAGTAGGACCAGAAGATAAATGGCAGAGATCCACTGATGCCCCTGAGGAAATTGATTTATGATGTACCTGTTGTGTTCTAATGTGGTTCTATTTGGTCATTGTTCTTTTTTATAAAATAAAGTTGTTTTAGCAATTTATTCAGTGTTCTGCAAATAAAGTGTTCGAAACATAAACCCTATTACTGGCCTGAAATGTGGGGCATGTGTTGGCCCACACAGGGCCCAGCATAAATGCCCCTTTGGGGCACGTGTGGGGCCACTGTGGAAAGGAAAATGAGCCCACTGTGGGCGCCGTTACTGGCATGAAATGCGGGCCCACCTGGGGCCCATTGTGGGCCACAGTGGGCCTCAGTGAGGCCCATATTCACTTTGGGCTGGGTGTGGGCTGTCCACTTGGGGCACCACCTGGGGCCCTAAAGGGGCATGTTTACTGGGTTACAGTATCCATCTTAACAATTTTCTCATTGTTACTCCACTATCCTCACCTCTTTGCCACAGGCTCATCACACTGACAAACACTCCCCTGAATTTGACATCCCTCCGTCGAAGCAGAAAACATCAGGGCCTGACACTTCCATTGAGTTCCCAGGCATCACCATGGATCCGATTTCGTTCAAAGCATCTCTGCCTTTTCAGACATACATCACATCTCTATACTCCTGTTATTACTGTGATGGAATTTTCCATCTTTGAGGGGTTACATAATTTAGTCACAGAGTTCGACTTGGATGTTCGCCGTTTGAACCTGTTGACACGTAGTACTGCTGGAGCAAACCGTACCCCGTCTTCATAGCCACCATTCTTCGGGGGCATGATTGGTCAAAATAAATAATCTATGCTTATCCACTTTGATAACAGCAGTTCATCCTCTGGGCAGCCCTCATCTGGTTTCACTGTCTAGCTTCCCGTTTCAGAAATTCAGACACTTGGCACCAGAATCGAATCTTCAATCAGTGCCCATTCATATTCAGCCACGACATTCAGTTAGCTCCACAGCTAGCAAACTCCTCTAATGCTTCACAAGAATTCATCCTTAATGGTCTCATCACAAGCACACTTTGTCTACCCAACTGGTTGTAATTGCTTCAGAGCATATTACTCCACCCAGCTACTACCTCTCCCCTTCTGGACATCACGTCGTCCTGCAATTCCTCAACCATATTCATTTCATCATATCCGACAACATTCAGCTATTCGCTTCAAGGCCACGTTCAAATCTGTTCCATTAAAATTTGTTCTCTCTTTGGGGGCCATCGATCAGCTCGGGCGGAAATATGCCTGAGACGGAACCCCCACACTGAGTCTCCCTCCGTCTGGTCTTCAGTACATCCTCCCAGACGGGCCTAACAGATGACATCTTCCTTCTGCCTTCACCCACATCCATGGATCTATCAACATCCAATACCTGCTAAATTCCATTAAATCTTTAAACTACAATTTGATGTTGCGTGTTTCATGCTCGGGAATCAAATTAATATGATCCTGTTATCAAAAAGGTTGAACACAGCTTTGGATGGTGGGTTGTGACCCAGAGGTCCTTTGAGTGCTTTTCTGCTGTGTCATTTGTATGTGGCTTAATTTTGTGCATGTATTGTGGATATCTCTATCCCTCCAGGGTTCCTGCTGAGGTGTGTATGTATGTATGTATGTATGTATGTATGTATGTATGCATGTATGTGCGTGTTGGGATGCAGGTGTGCAGGCATTAATTAAATGATTGTGACTGTGAGTCTGTGGGTCATTCTAGGGAACTGACAGTTTCCAGCCTACAGGCAAGTGAATCAGGTGTGAGGTGCAGAAACTAATTTATGAAGAATGTTTTTTTGTTCGATGGAATTTCTTTCAATATTTTATCCATGTTATATCATCATTGCCACCTGTCACAGCTCCTCTACAGGTGGAGGTTGTGATGGAAAATAGGAGGCACCCTATGAAATAGGCTCCACAGTAGGAGGAACAACTACAGATGTATAAGACAATGCTTAGTTCTGATTCATGTTCAGATGGAAATACTTCATAAACAACGGTAACTTACACAGAGATCTCTGTCCCTCCTCAGTCATACTGATTGTTTTGCTCATTTAATCATTTGAGTTTATAAGTGATGCATTGCTTGATCGCTTTAAATTTTGCTGTTGCAAAGAATTGTGGGAATGATCTCCTTTCCTTTCATTAAAGGATGATCAAATGTAACATATTCTAAAGGAGATTAGAAAGGAAACACTGAAGCACCTTTCGTAAGTGTAGGAGAACCAGTTGACTCTGTTTTCCCTAAAATCAGTTTGTGCCTGAATCAGCAATAACCTCTGACCTCAAAGGTATGGACATGTATTCTACTTCGTCTGAGAAAGCTCCCAGATAAACTGAGGACCCTTTCTTCACACTGAAGTGTCAGTTTGACTCTTTGCAGGACCATCTCCTCTTCCTGAACCACAGGAGGAGGACACCCCTGGTGCAATTTACACCTAACATTCATCGACACTCCTTATCAAACCACATTTCAGAAATACTGGATCAAATGGACCCTTTTTTGGAAACATGTAGAAAGACTTTTTATCATGGTGAAAACCCCTCAGCCTGTTTGAATGTGGACAATTTATGTCTCCTCTTCACGCAATATCAATGCACAGTTGCATTCCTCAACACAGCCACCCTGTTATTCTCAGCCTGATATTACTTCAGATAACATAGCCAGACTCATCGTAAATTCAGCTAAGCCTAGTTGAATTTCTGTGTTACACATATATAAATACATATAACAAATATAGAGTTCTATGTAGTGATTCCTCCCACTGCTGCCGCTCCCCACTGAGAGAGGAGAGACGCTGTGCGTATTTACACATGAGACAGGGGAGCGTAACTTCATTGATTATTTAAATCTGCTGACAGGATGAGTCAGGATCTAATGTTAATTAATGTTCTGTGTTCTTCTACACATCCAAAATGTCTGCTGTTACATACAGTCCAGGTTCATACAGTCAAACTGTTTGGAGTAAAGCAGTCGTCCTCCTGATAAATCCTGAGCTCATCATGTCAAGCAGCGCAGAAAAACTAAAAACTGTAGTTATGAACTTGACAGCACAGAAGAAACTATCCAGCAATACTTAACTTCTGGAATATTTATTAGACAGCCAAGTGAAAAAGAAGTTATTTGCTGAGTTTGCTTTAATTTTTATTCCAAATGCCAATTTGAAGAGGAAAACAGATTGGGAGAATGGGAAAAATGGGAAGTGGGTTTTGTCTTTTCACATGAAAAACGGAAAAACAAAATATTGAATTTCTTATCAAATAAGTTGAACAGCTTTGATCGGAGGGTTCACAGACCAGGAGGCAGCAATGCAATGCCAGTGTCTAGTCTGCTGGAAAATAGAGGACGTCAGTAGCCGGTTGTCTACATGAACACGTGGTTAAAAAGCAAGTTAATCTCCAGTCTAATGCTCTAAATTTAATGACACTTACACACATTAAAACCGTACTGATCATTTATCAATAATTATTCTTAAAGATGATCATCATGTTATGATGCAGAGGTTGTGTGAGTGCTTTTCTGCTGTGTCATTTGTATGTGGCTTAATTTTGTGCATGTGTTGTGGATCTATCCCTCCAGTGTTCCTGCTGAGGCGTGCATATGTGTGTGTGTGTGTGTGTGTGTGTTGGGATGCAGGTGTGCAGGGGTTAACTGAATGATTGAGTGTTTGTGGGTTGTTTAAGGGAGCTGACAGATTCCAGCCTACAGGCAAATGAATCAGGTGTGATGATATTAAAGCGAAAGAAGTTTGGCAGTTGATTAATAGCTTTGACAGATGAGTTCATATTAATCTCATGTTATCTCTGTGCAGTGATCCGTGAACTCCAGCTTTCAAACATTCAAATAGGGTTCCTGCTGATGTGTGTGTGTGTATGTGTATGTGTGTGTGTATGTGTGTGTGTGTGTGTGTGTGTGTGTGTGTGTGTGGAGGTGCAGAAACTAATTCGTGAAGAAGGTTTTTTGTTGGATGGAGTTTCTTTCAACATTTTATCCATGTTATATCATCATTCCTACTTGTCACAGCTCCTCTACAGGTGGAGGTTGTAGTGGAAAATAGGAGGAACCCTCCACAGTAGGAGGAACGGCTAGGTGTATATAAGACAGTGCTTTCTGATTCATGTTCAGTGCTTCATGTTAATTTTCATATATTAATTTTTCGACAACGACCTCTAACTGATTCCAGGAATCGAGCTCAGCTGTGAGCCTCTCTGACAGATGTTGAATGGAGAGTCTTTGCCTTCAGCAGTTTGGACTGTGAACTGTAAGTTTTTTAAAAAATATATAGTTTAAGTTTCTCTTCAGTACTTGATTGATAACTGAAACTTTTATTTTTTTATTTGTGTTGAATTTGCTGAATATCAATGTTAAGGATACTTTCAAATGAGTCAGGGTCTGTCAGTAAATGTAATTCCTCCTCCATGCATAGACATTGTACATATTGACCCTAATAAGTTTGAATCCTGATGGACACATATCAGTGAAACGTACTGGAGTAACTCAATGTGACTACTGGAGAGCAGTAAATACTCTGATTATCAATACATATCAATACATCAATATTTATCTTCCCCAAGTTTTGACACCTTACACTACATTTCATTGAGATAGAACTAAATCTCATTGACGGCAGCAGTGTAACTGAACACGTGCGAGGGTTCAGAAAAAGAAAATTACACCTCAAGTAGCCTTTAATTATTTTTTTTACATTTACATTTACATTTTTCATTTAGCAGACGCTTTTCTCTCTCTTGTCTGATACATCACAAGCAAGGATCTAGTCAGGAAACAACAACACGTGTAAGTGCCATAAAACTTACGTTTGGGCCCAATTGGACATAGATTCCAACAGGCAGTGCAACAAGTCAACGATAAGAGTGCATAGATTTTTTTTCCTTCTTTCTTACAGTTCATTAAGTGCATAGGTGTTCATGGAAGAGCTCATAAATATACTTTATTGAGATATAACACATAAAGGTTACAAAGTACATAAAAATAGTATAATGGAACAAAACAATCAATCTTCATCATAATTACATAACATCAGCAATAATACATCATTAAATAGGACAAAATCATCATGCAGTTCAAGGTACAGTTGGTGCATACTGGTACTTTGTTTCTGTGAAGGTAAATGATCACACAACAATGTCATCATTGGTTTGTTCCTGTTCCAACAGCTGCTCCTCTACCTGGGCTACTACTAGATGCTTGCAGACATTGACTGATATATTACTGAATTCTCTAAACTGCACTGATATGAATTTAAAACTCACTCACTATCAAGTAGTCACAACACAGAGTTGTTTTAAAGCATGTTCTAAAAATGTAATTATGATTTGTCCAGATTTAAAGAACCATGTAGTCATGTGTAGGCTGGGAAACTGCCCCTGTGAGTCTATAGGCTGTTCTTCACGGTCACAATAAAATATAATTATAAATATTATTTTTAGGGGCATAACTTAAATACAGTATAGACAGATTCAATACAGATCCACTCACTTATGTTTTAAAGGCATGTTTCTTTAACAGATCCTGAACCATGGGTGCTAGAGTCTCAGTGACGAATGAGACTCCTTACCCCTGGTACTACTCCAACTCAGAAAGAGGGGTGAGAGTTTGTTTGATCATAATATCAACTATTCATACGTTTGCAGGATTTGGTATGTCATCAAGTTAAAGTATTCATTATACAAATTATTTGGTCATGTATGAACAAACTGTTGATGTTTTTGTCCATGACTTTTTGTTCCCTACCTGTTTCAAGTCACAAGGTTGAATGGTGAATGATTTGTTGCTGTTTTAGCTCCTATTTTGTCATTTAGGACCTGCACGTTGAAAATTAAAATGCAATATAAATAATGTCACCTGAATTTCCATTTATGAAAATATCTAAAGTGGCAATCTCCAGATTTCCATTTCGTCCTCTTTTGCAACACCATTTTTTCAGGTGTTGATCTTTTGCACAGATAACATCAATAAATTACTCTCATTGGCTTTTGGGATGACAGTGTTGGGCCTATAAGTTTGTGAGGTTAATTCCTTTGAATAAACTTTGTATCACTGCTGATTGCTTGCTATTCACCATAAACATGGAGTAACTTTTGTTATTACAAGAAGAGAGTTTTTTTTCTATCATTTGCGTCCCTCTACTTGCAATGTGGTGTCATCTTGAAATCCCAAATTTGACTTTTAGGGCCCTATTTTAACGATCTAAAGTGCAGGTGTAAAGCGCATATCACAATTGCATTTAGGGTGTGGCCCACCTACTTTTGCTATTTTAACGGCGGAAAAATGGTCGATGCGCCGGGCGCATGGTTCAAAGGGGTTGTACTTCGTCTCCTCATTAATCATGGGTGTGTTTTTGGCATAACATGCAATAAACCAATCACAGTGTCATCTCCCATTCCCTTTAAGAGCCAGGTGCGCTTGGTCTTAGGCGGATTGCTATTATGACGGCGCATTTGCCAAAAGGGAGTACTTCTCTGCTTGTGCAGGGAAAGCGCACGATCCATAACGCACACACTGGCCTCTGCTGCCCCGAGACCCTCCCGTGGTCCCCAGACCACAAGTTTATGATCCCATTCATTCATTTGCTGCAATTTTATCCTCGTTTGGTTTTTGCAAAGATCATTTTGTTCAGTCATGGAGTGACAGGTCATACAGCGGAGTTTAAATTGCTGAACGTGTGGAAACCTGATCACTGTAATCTCAAAACTGTTAAAGAATATATATAAGAATATAGAAGCTGTGCAGATTTATTCCCTTCGTTATTTTAACAATTGTTTTCACCTCATTTATTTCCTCATGTCATCATGTATTATATTGTATATGTATAAAATTATCTTTTTTTGTCTTTTAGGAATTTCGTTGTATAGCCAGTGGCTGTACTATACATTATGAAGAGAAGCTATCTGTCTGGTGCTACATTTATCTAAGATACAATGATCACCATTGGAATAGTTTTGGAACTGAATACAATTCTCACAAAGGTAACCCAACATTCACCATCAGAGAGAGCTGGGACCGTTCACACATTGAGTTGCATTGCGACACAGAAGGGAGTGTTTCAACGTGTACCAATTATGGTGAGTTATCACAATTTTTCGTTAATGTTAGTTTATTTCAGAGGAACTTTAAACCATAAAGGAGATCAAAACAATCAAACTACGTTGGTAGAGATTCCTCACTGATGCCATTGACTGTAGAGGGTGTGTTTGTTGGGTCATGTAAGTTAGGTTTACTGCACATTTGTGGTCATGAGTCTTGCATTCATTAACATTTTCAGTATTAACATATCAAAAAATAGCCATGTTCAATCTGAGGGTATGTTGGAATAATCTTTCCTCTGAATATCTTTGCAGTCAGTATAGGGCTCAACAAAGAAAATCTACTGATATATGAACTAAGCACAGAAAACGACCTTCCCAGTAGAATAAATTAATAGGTTTTAATTCCCCTACCCTACTGTGTGTGTATATATATATATATATATATATATATATATATATATATATATATATATATTTATTTACATGATTTTAATAAGGAAAACTAACTTGTATTGTTTTTTAGGCAGATGAAGCATGTTTGCAAAGTTAAATGTTGTAAATGTGCAATTATATGTTTGTGTATTATAAAATTCAAGAAATGAACTCTCTGGTTTCTTCAGGCTTCTGTCATTATCAAGATACTCTTCAAACTGGCAGCATCATCAAATTATCTACTGTGAAAAATTGATCAATACGGAAAAAATATTGTGATCATATTTTTTGCCATATCACTAAGCTCGTAGTCAGTCTGTTATAATCTCCTCCTCTCTATTCTGAGTTGTGTTCTTGAAAGAAAGAGGGAGGGAGAGTAGTTGAGCAAGAGACAACTCAGTACAAACAAAAGAGTTTGAACTGTTGCAATTCCAAATGCTAGAGGCTGGAATTCTATTAAAGCAGCTTTCAGTAATTCCTTGTGTAATTTTAAATGGAAAATTACACGTTTCGTCTGTATCTGAAAATAATCTTGAAAATTCCAGTTATAGTCAATTTTTTTATGAACTCAACACTATAAAACAAGTAGACTTCCCCCAACATGTGCCATTGTAACATATTAACATAAAATTTCCTGTTAATTAGCACACAACACATGTCCATAAAGTTTACATACACTATACATTTTTACAAACACTAATGTAAAAATATAGCTTTGTAAAAGTAATGAAAAAACAGTATTGCATTTTTACACATTAATAAAACAAAGTATATCCTCTTATGCAACAAATAAAAAACAAAAACTTAAAGAATTAATCTTTTTAACAGGAAAACAGGAAGAAGACGAGCAACAACAAGAGGAGGAGAGAAGACGCCAAGAAGAGGAAAGAAAAAGACAAGAAGAACTTAACAGACAACAAGAGGAGGAGAGAAGACGCCAAGAAGAGGAAAGAAAAAGACAAGAAGAACTTAACAGACAACAAGAGGAGGAGAGAAGACGCAAAGAAGAGGAGAGAAGACAACAAGAGGAGAGAAGACGACAGGAGCGTCTGGAACGAGAGCAAAGGATTCAAGAGGAGATCAACAGAGAGAGTGAGATCTCCAGAGAGAAACTGTCTCGATCGAGGGAGAAGCTTCGTCAGAAACAGAGCTTCAAAGGTCAGGTGCACCATCATGAGCGCACACAAGTTCTCCACCAGCAAATAGAGGATGATGCAGCTGCAATCGAGAGGAATGAGGTATGGCATTAATGGGCTACTTTCATAATCAGTGTCTATATCAGGGGTCAGGAACCTTTTTACCCAAAGAATCTAAATTTCTTTTACAAATGTAAATATTTTTTCAAAAGAACCACAGCACTTATACTGTCCCAGTGCTGAGGTCTGACTGGGCATTGCTAAAAACACAATTGCCCATGTTTCCCTGTGGATTATCATAATCGTAACCACTTCTTGGTCAACATAGTGTGTGCCTCTACATGCTTCACTTGGTAAGGCCTGTTAAAAGTTTAAAAGAAATGTATGGCTGCTTTCGTTTACAGCAGCAGATGTTCAAGCTAACACTAAGAAAAAACACAAAAAACATTAGACTTATTAATTTATTTAAGAAAATTATCCAATCTTAAATATTCATGTGAAGCGAAAGTATGTGACCCCCCTGCTTTCAGTAACTGTTGTTAACCCCTTTAAATGAATAATTTCACCCAAACATTTCAGGCAGCTGTTTATCATCTCTGCACATCAGCATGGAGGAATTTTAGCCCATTCCTCCTTGAAGAACAGGGATGTTGGTCCTTCCATAGCATTTCTATAGGATTAAGGTCAGGACTTTGACTGAGCCATTCCAAAGCATTCACTTTCTTCTGCTCTAACCATTCTTTGGTAGAGCAAATTGTGTGTTCAGGGTTGTTGTCATCCTGAATGACCCACTTTCTGTTGAGCTTCAGTTCACAGATGGATACACTGATATTTTCACGTTTGTAAGATTTGCTGGTACAACTCAGAAGTCATAGCTCCACCAGAGGCAGCAAAGCAGGCCAAAACCATGATTCTACCACCACCATGTTTCACAGATGGGATAATGTTCTTATGCTGGAATGACTGCTCTTGGTGTGAACTTTGTTGTTTGACCACTTCTTGGAAGGGTAAAAGTGCTGTTGGGTGTCTTCTGTTTGTACAGAATATGCCTGACAGTCAACTGGTGGAGTCAAAACTCTTTACAAATGGTTTTGTAACCCTTTCCAGCATGGTGAGCATCAACAACTTTTCTTTTAAAGTCCTCATGACACACTTCAACAATCCTGTGTTGTGAAGCCCAGACTTTGATAGTGAAGACCAAGATTTCTGTTACTTAAATAAGGCAGGACCTCCTAGACCCACACTTGATTGTCATCCCATTGATTGAAACACCTGACTCTAATTTCCCCTTCATATTTCAACTGATAATTCCTTTAGGTTCACATACTTTTGCAATGCACAAATATGCAACATTGGATAATTTTACTCAAAAAATGCCTAAATCCTGGCACAGGTTTATTAATTTGCACATATTGCAGCCAATAGTAAACTACATCTCTTATCCCATACTTTTCCCACTACACCAGATTGCTTGTAGGTGATTTGTGAGCTCTCTACAAACTGTCCATAACATATCCAGAGTAGTTCCTTATAGATGAGTTGTAAGCTATAAATAGACTATGAATAACCAGGTCTGTTAATAATCTCTTATTTGGAGTGTCAAAGGTCACATCCATTGACGTTTACCTACAAAGTTACTAAACTCATAGATCCTTAACCCTTTCCCTAAACCTAACTTTAACATTACACTAAACCTGAAGGATGCTGATAATCTACTGAATGCAGCTGTTCAGTAGATGTTTACCTTGGAAATTAGTGAACACACAAATTTGTAATTCTAATGATGTTGTCAGCATATATTCAATACATTAATATATGACACCAGTCAACTGATATTAGTTACTGAGGTGTTGTTTTTATGTTTATGTTTCTGATAGTCTACTGATATTTTTGGCATCTACAAGAGACTACTAAAAATAATGTTTGACCAATATTTACCCCTTTTATTCTTCAAATAGCCTACAACTGTCAATCAAAGAAGAGGCACCTGTAAGAGCAAAAACTTTTTTTTAAATACTAGTTATGATTTTTGTATAATTACTATGCATTTATCAATTTGTATAAATCCTTTTAAATTGCAGCATCATATTTGTTTTGCATTTCAGTCAATTTTGGAATATTTGAGAGTAATATAAAATCCAGCAATGAAACAAAGGTTCCTGACCCTTGGTCTACACAACTGAAGAAAATCCTTTTACAAATATATAGCATTTGAAAACCTTACAAATGTAAAATAACTGCATTTTTAATCCAGATGCATTCCCTCTTCTGTATTCTTTCTTTTTGTTAATGTCCCATGTAGCTTGCAGACATAGAGAAGAAATTCAAAGAACTTCTTTCAAAATACAAAATCACAGAAAGTGAAGACTTGCAGGACTGTGGGCTTGAGGACAGGATTAAAACACTTCATAATGAACTGACGCTCCAATATTGCAGAGAAAACAAACTTCCAGCGTGGTCTCAGTTTACGTTTGACCATGCTGTGGGATATGAAGAACTTTCTCTGACTGAGAAACTCACCATTCTTGAGGCAGTTCTGCAGTTAACTCTTCGAGGCACCACTGAGACCGAAGATGAAACTGTTCTTTCACTTAATTGGAAGAAGAAGTATGAGTTCCTTCTCTGTTTGGTTGAAGAACTCTACATTGCAAATCCAACTCTGGCTGAGCTAATTTCCTTGAGAATTCTTGATGCAGTTTCAGAGCTTTTACCAAAAAGCAAGGAGACTCTGGGTCAAATACTGTTCAATAACATCTGGACACCAACAGAAATAATGCTCTTCATTCGCAAAGCTTCATCGATAGACCAAAATCAGATTCCCCAAGTCCTCCACATGGTACAGACCTACAGGCTAAGCTGCCTCCTCACTCTCTCTGCTCTGAAGGAGCAAGAGCCGCTAATGTTTCTACAACAACAAGTAAGAAAAGACAAGGACAAAGACACCGACACCATTTTGAGGGAACTCTCTGAATCCCATTGCCCAGAGAATATTCTGACAGTGATCGAGGATGTTCTCAGACACATGGAAACAGAACTTCCAAAATATTGGAAGGTAGATCTTACTCAGAGTGATATAGAGGATCTCAAGATGAAGATTAACTCTCTTGATTTTGCAAACCCAGATATCAATACTCTGAAAGAAGTGTTGGTTGGAATGTCTGTAGCTGTGCAAGACAGCACAACAATAGAAAGGAAAGATGAAAAACCGATTCAAGGCTATTTTCCAAGACAGACTCAGTTGGCGTCATTGCTTTTGCTCCTACTGTCACAGCTAAGTGCAAGTAAAAGCTGTCTCCTTGAGATTGGCACAGGTGAAGGTAAATCCACCATCTTAGCAATGTTCGCCACAATCCAGGCTATTCGTGGAACAAAGGTGGACATTGTGACAAGTTCTCCAGTTCTTGCACGACGGGACCAGGGGGAGTGGGAGAAGTTTTTTAAAAAGTTTGGTGTCACATCATCTGTAGTTCCCCCACCCATCCCAAAACAATCTTCTCCTGTGGAACCAGACAAGTTGTTAGAAGAGGCATACAAACAACAAGTTGTGTATGGCACTGTTGGTGCTTTTGCAGCAGACATATTAAAACAAGAGTTTGAGAGGAGAACTACCCGTGGAACAAGAGGATTTGAGCTAGTGATAGTGGATGAAGTGGACTACATGACCTTGGATAATGGAGTTCAAGTGACATTTCTGTCTCATGAAGCCAGCAGTTTGAGGCATTTGGACCAAATTCTTGCCAATATCTGGTCAATGACATCTACTTGTCAACCAATTGAAATGCTAGATACAGGTGAGATACAATGGGCAACAAGAATCCAACATTTCCATAAAGCAGCAACATCTGCTGTTATGGGATCAGAAGCATCTGACAGCTTCTCAGCCTTTGACCTTTTGCTGCCAGGTGTGGATTTGGGGTTCTATTCATCAGAGGATATTGAGATGTTGAAGCAAGCTATGAGTAAGACAGAAACAGAAAGTACAGGTGATGACTTAAAGGATGCCAGCTGGACAGCGATTGAACAAGTCATGAAGAAAATAGGAGTTTCACAACAGTATGATCTGCTGAGTATATTTGAGGAAGTAATGGATAACAGTGTGGCATTTGAGTGCTATTCTGAAGAGAACAACAAAGCCAAACGTTACGGGA
This sequence comes from Euthynnus affinis, assembly GCA_029490765.1. NCBI lineage: Eukaryota > Metazoa > Chordata > Actinopteri > Scombriformes > Scombridae > Euthynnus > Euthynnus affinis. Next base: position 35,061,519 of record CM055841.1, on the reverse strand, counting down.
CTGAGGAAAGACATGCTGACTTAAAGGTCAGCATGTTACTTCTTGAAAATGGATTAGCATGTGAAATCATGTCAGAAAAATCTCTCATTGAAGCAACTGTGAGTGCAGTAAAGTCCTGTATTAAGTACTCAGACGAATGTTCTGATCCTAAAGAACACGGCAACTTTATCACTATCCCTCACTTCTTGAAGGAATATGTTGAAAATCAGTTACCAGTGTTTGTTGAGAATGCCTTGAGGGCCATTCAGATGACTCAGGGCAGAGAGTACATGATCGACATGTCACGGGCTGCTGACAGAGCAGATGTCACTAGTCCTGAGTATGATGCCATAATTCCAGTGGACTTCAAAGCGAGTGGGGTGTTGGAGAAAAACAAGAAGTGGGGTAATGGACTCCAGCAGTTTTTGGAGATGAAGCATCACCTTGCAATTTCACCTTTGTCCAGTGTGACCAACTACATGTCTAACTTCCATTACTTTAAACGGTACATCGATGGAAAAGGCATATTCGGTGTTTCTGGCACATTAGGGGGTGATTCAGAGAGAGACTTTCTGGAAAGGCATTATGGAACAAAGAGCTATACTATTCCAGCTCATCGTCATAAAAAAGTGGTTGAGTTGCCAGCCATGCAGGTGAATGGGGGCAATAACCAATGGATCCAGACTGTTTGTGATACTGCCTGGAAAGTAGCTAATAGAGGACAAGTTGTCCTGGTGATATGTGAAGATGTCAAGACAGCAAATGAGCTACATGTGAAAATTAAAGATGAAGAGAGATTTAAGCCACACCCGATCACAATGTACACAATCAGTGAGAGACACAACATTGAGAAAGTTAAATTTAGTGGAGGGAGGATTATCATCGCCACAAACCTTGGAGGGAGAGGAACAGACATCAAGGTTGAGGATAAAGTAAATGAATGTGGTGGCCTCTTTGTGCTTCTCACACACTTCCCACGCAATCGAAGAGTGGAGAAACAAATCTTTGGTCGCACTGCTCGGAAAGGAAACCCTGGTATGGTCCAGATGGTTCTGAACCAGGATCATCTTGCACCAGCTTACCAAGATCAGTCTGTTGAGATAATGCGGCAGCTCAGAGAAGAGTATGAAAGAGAGCGTATACGTGAAATGGAAAGTGATGAACTGGTAGAAATAGAGTTGAAGGAAGAACTTTTTTCCACATTCTGTGAATCCCTTATGGACTTTGACCAGAATTACACAGAGGAAGAAAGAAAAGATCTCTCACAGTTGAAACTTAGTGATATACCTGATCATCTCACAGACTATCAGGCTAAGTTTGATTACCAGCCAGCCCTGAATGCTTTGAAAGAAGCATGGGCATTGTGGCTGACTCTTCATGAGGAGCATATCAACAGACATGATGACATCCATGAACTTCAAGCAGACCTCATCAAGACAATGAATGAAACTCAGAGAAAGCTCTTGCAGGGGGAAAGTGATAACTTCTATGATCACATTAAGCAAGCCATTCTCAGGACCAACCTACACTGCAGAAACAAATCCAAATGTGACTATGGAGCTAAATCCTATTGGCAGAGGGCAGCAAACTCTGACCCACTGTACAAAGCTGTGGCACTCTATAACCAGGCATACGTCACCATCAACCTGGGCAAAGGTGACTATAAAGCAGAGGCAAAGAACCTGTTGGAGCAGGCTAAAAAGTCTGTAGATGTTTATATCTCTGAAACATCAAACACAATGGTCTCCTGTCAGATGTCAGTTACTGACAAACTGAAACCACACAGCAAAACTACCAACAACTTTCAGAGTCAAATGGAGGCCAGAATGAACATCTTCAAGTCGTGGACGACATACATTGATAATGCACTGAAGAAACTAAAGGAACTGGAAAAAGACGATGGTGATGTCACAGCAGAGGCATGTTCAGTCTACACGTTGTTAGAGGAAAAAGATTTCATCATCAAAAATGAACTACTGGCACTCTACGAGCTTGGCCTCGCTATTGTTTTTGAAGTGAAAAAGAAACCCAAGTTTTCTGTTGATGCTCTCATTTGCTTTGTCATTGGAGCAGCCCAGGTGTTGGCTGGGATTCTCGTTTGTACCTTTTCATTTGGCAGTGCGAGCCAGATTGGACTTGGCCTGATAATTGAGGGAGTATCAGACATGGTCAGTGGAATAGAGGGCATGATAAAAGGTTCATTTGACTGGGCAGAATGGGCAATATCCAAGAGTATCAGCATTGGTTTGTCTTTGCTCACTGCCGGATTCAGCGCCATTGCAAAATCTGTCACTACAGTGTTAAAAGTATCAAAATCCCTGATTAATGGTACTAAGTCCTTCACATCTGTTGCCAGTGATTTCATCAAGTCAGGAAAACATGTGTTTTCATCTATGAAAGGAACTGCTCAGTCCGCCATCTCCTCCATTAGTAAACAATCCTTTGGAAGTGCAATGAAAAAGATGACAACTTCAACAGTTGTAAAGCAGAACTTCAAACATGCTGCCAAGTACGCTGCAAAGGAAATTGGGAAGAAAGCTGTGGTCCCTGTTTTGAACTATGCAACTGATGAAAGCCTGAAGGTGATCTTTGAAAAGATTTTGAATTCAGCTTTTAAGAATGTTGTTACTTCAGCAGTGAAGCAGAACCGTGACTTGGATAAAGCCATCACTGAGTTCATCTGCTCACAAGTCCCAAAAGCAGCCTTGCAGAAAGAAGACTTTAAGATTGGCAAATTGGATGAAGAAGAAATGACTAAAGCAGTTGATTTATTAACTGAAAAAGTAATTCCTGACCTCATGATGGACTTCACAACAGTGCATGAGGTTATCAGTAGACTCACTGAGGTGTGCAATGGAGCAACAGAAATTATGAACAAAGGAAAACTTTCTGGTATTACTAAGGCTGCTGAATTATGTTTGAAAGTTGCAGAAGAAACTACCCAATTAATTGAAATATTGGATTCTGTTCCTACAAAAAGGGTCATTGATGAAACTTTTGTTCCCAATTTACTGAAAGAAATTGAGGAGCTTCAACAAGATGCAGAGAAATATGACCAAGATGGACGACACAATTTACAAGATGTGCAACGTCTTAAGGACAAAATTCTGAACACCCTTGCAGACAGTGTGTCCCAATCATTTATTGAGGCTTGTACTGGACATATGACCTCCTATTTAAAAAAGATGATTAAGAACAAGGTGATTGACGCTACTGGAAAAGCTGTTAGCGACATTATGGGCAGACATAAAACTCAAAGATTTTTTGATGACCAGAGACGCAAACACAACATGGGATCAGCCAGTAACAGAGTTGAGAAGTTGATTACAAAGAAGGCTAAGATGGATTTAATGGAATACATGAAGCAAATTAGCAATGATGATCAACCTGCTACAGATTTTGACCTTATCGTTCTCACAAAAAGTGGCTTACTCAATGGTAGAGGAATTCACCTCACTGTAAAGGATGAGCATGGAAACAGACTGTCAGAGGAACATTACAAAGGAACAGATGAGTCTGCTGGCAACATCACACTACAGCTGACAAAACGAGCCAAAGAACTGCAGCCACCAGAGTAAGTTCACTGGGAAAGTCTTAATGATAATTTCAATTTGATTATATACAGATTAAGTGGTACAAAAACCTTATTCTATAATATTGTGATATTATGGAAGATGGATTAAAAGGTCTACATTCATATATTTCATTTGTTCTCTCTCAGGAAAAGCAGTGCACAGCAGCTTTACACCGGCCATTTTGACATTGTTCAAGATGATGGTAAAGTGGTCAGTGTGAACTCAGAGCACCAGAATTCTCTCTATCATGCAGTCGCACAAGCAACTGGAAGTGACCCAAGCAATCTTAAAGGAACTGCTGAGAAGCTTCGTGAGAAAGTGAAAAACGAAGTGAGTATCCATCTTAGAGGTTGATAACATTTTATGTGAAGTTAGTGTAACAGCAGGGGGAAGAGTGCTGTGAGTGTATTGTGGGGCATAGACAGAGTCAGGTCTCCTGTAGAGATACTTTACTAATGGCGTAGTGTTAATAGAAACTTACATGCTTTGATCAACATAAATTATAAATCACCAAACTTAAAAAGAACATTGCTACTGAAAAAATGTAGTTTCAAATATCTATACAGGCCTGAAGCAGCTTATGTTAATGCTTGTTGGTAATCACCTACTTTGTCATATGTGTAGCCATTTAATACTTGAGTTCAAGACCCAAAGGTCAATCTGAGACTAGCAAGGGCAAACATCTATATGAGCTAATCTGTAATTGTTACACCTGACAGTTTGAGAGTAGCTGCAGTCAGTATTAAATAAGCTCACAGAAACTCAACAGATTTAATATGATAATGTATTGTCTTAGCTCTGGTAACTGATCAGTACTCACTAGTCCTGCTGAGGTGAGATTCCTAGGGTCTATTGAACTTCCTTACTTTGATTTAACTAACCAATGAAAAAGATGTTGACTTGAATAGAAGTACAGTTCCACTGTAACTCTAAGGACAAATTCTGTAAATGTGTTCATGTGAGCAATTCACTGTATTGAAACATTTTTTTTATCAGGTTCAGGAAAATTTTGCTTCGTATGCACCGATTCTTAAGCTTCAGAGAGGCTATGACTACTCCCACAAAAACCCTGGAAAATACACCATCACTGGAGCAAAGAAGCCAGGAGAAACCAGCCATTCTGAACTTCTTACCAAAGAGGAATATTTGAAGAGTATCAGTTCAATCAAACCTGGTGAATGTGACATTATAAGAAACTATAAGCTTGCATCTGTTGAAAAATACAAACGGTAAGTCACTTTAATAATTCCACAAGAGAGATGCTAGAATACACTCAAACCTTTGTGTTCTGAATCGGTCACATCATACAAATAGTGCTCAATTTTAAAGTATAACTGATATCCAGTAATTTGATGTCCATGAAGTTTCAATAAGGGCATAATATATATGGGCCATTGATGAAACAGTTATGTATTTTTATTTTCCAGGTTGATAGATGCTCGAAAATCCAAGAACAACAGTGGACCAGTGAATGCAGACCACATTCCCTCCAAGGATTCGATTCTCAAAGCTTGGGAGAGGACAAAAGACAAACCTGAGCTACAGGAGCAGCTCAGAAACAGTAAACCAAAACTCTACGAAATGATAGAGAGCATAAAGGATGACAATAATGGGCGGAATCTTATTGCCATGGAGGTGTTGGCCAAAGATCACAAACGTGCTCTGACCACAGGTGCAAGCCACCAAGCCAAGAAGTGCCGGTAAGTATTGGTCCAGTTCAGTTGGTTCAGACTTTATGAAGGAAACAGCTCATGTTGTGTCGATAGCCCAAAGAGATTTGCCTTTGAAAGTTATTCAACCAGATGAATCCAGTGATCTTGTATTTGATCTGTGGATGGTGTTCTTGTGTTCCTCACAGGGAGCTGCTAGCAGAAAGCCTTGTCGGTGGAGATGTGGAGACAATGCTGAAACAGTCTATGATTCTGGCTCACCCTCTGACCTCACAGGAACTGATGGCTGATTTAGGTAAGACCTAGCTGGCATGCTTCTTGTATGCTAACAGATTAACACAAAAAGTCTTTAGTGAAGAGGAGAGGGGACAAAATATAATCTTTTATAAAATTAGGAGACTCATTACTTTCATACATGCCACCTTTTAATTTACTGTTTTGGAAAGTGATAATCATACTATCATTATGTCGTGCTGTTATAAGCTATAAATGCCACTCAGGGTCTCTCAAATGCTACTGAAGTAAAGTGGCACTCAACTAATAAAACAGGAGACTACACTTAATAACAGAGAATACAACCATAACCATGCAATATTTAAACATTTCCTACTGTTCATTGTACCCATCAATCTGCTTCCAGGTGAAAACAGAAGACCGCCTCATAATGAGATGTCACAGGAAGGCATCAGGGGCTACTACAAGGCAGGTTACACCAATCTTGTGACAGTGTACAGTCGGCAGGGACTCATCGATCAGAATCAGAGGGATCAGCTGATGGAGTGGCTGAATCAAGACAAGCATGAAGATAAAAACACTCCTGAGTACCTGAGTATCAGGAAGTCCTTACAGTAAATGTTAAACCAATGGAAAAGAGAAAAAAGAGGGAAAGATGGGAGATGATAACTGATTATTGTGTATTTAGACTCATATTCTGGTTGTGGTTATATGTCAGCGAACATTGAGTCTGAGTACTTTGACAGCTTCCTGTGCCTCATTATAAATGGCTATAGGTGACGGGTAAAAGGAAGTGGTTGTAAAGTATAACTCTTTGACCACCTTCCTTGTTTTTCTGGTGGGCTTTTTTTCTTTGTTACCACTGATTCAACTGTTGTTTTTGTTTCATTTGGAGCGGAATTTAGTTTGTCATCATAGATAAAAGTATTTTACATGTAATGAGCAGCGAACTGTCTTGGAATACATCAGAGTGAGTCAAAAGTCACCATCATTGTACACTGACCACGGCTTTATTGAATGCCAAGACAGTCTTTGATGCATTAGCGACTCCAAATGCTGCCGTCATATTATTGTAGCTTCTTTTTTATTTGAAAAAAATATGTAAAATTATAAACACTTCTGTTTTCATTGATGCTATGTTATGTTATGTAACATGTTAAGTAAATGCTGCACTCACACACAAGCACACACACGCATACTGACTAAAACACACACGCTGACACAAACTATCTTTCTCTCACACACATACACACAATCATGGGTAAACCAGGTACTTATTTGTTAATTAGATATGCTCACACATAGCGACTTTTGATGAGAAAAAGTGATATCTAATGACTCAATTCTCAGCTTTTTAATGTTGGATTTGGATGTTCCTCTACTTTCCGAAGGGAACATCTGTCCAAGTACACTCTGATTGATTTACTTGATTAACACTGCCAGTAAGTGTTGTGATTTACATAACCCATACACCTTTAAAAGTGCGCTTTTACTTGATTAAATCCTTGCATGTCTAATAATCTACTATATATTTTTTTTAATTTTATCTTTATTTTAGTTTATTCTTACTTTTATGTTCTTTTTTTATCATGCTTTTACTGTTACTTTATTGGGTTCTGCCTTTTATTTTTCTGTTGTGATGCACTTTGTAACTATGGTGCCACCGTATCTCTGGTGTTCTTTAAGAAGCCATGCTGAGGAGTAATATAATTGATCTACTCATGAGGTGTTGAGCCTTGATCAGATATTCATGCCTGATCGATGTTTGTTGGATTTTCGTTGCAACTGTCTAACCTTTGAATCTTCAATCATACTTTTTGTGTCAATTTGATTTAGAATTTTCCTAAACTATGTACTATATAATTAAACCAACTATACTAATCATTGTTTCACCACTCAAAGCCCCTGCTATCCAGGCGCGAAAGACTCTTGTTGGATGTATTTCTCCGAATAAATTCTGGCAAGATCATGTTGTTGTCCTGTGACTATTTGCGCCTGTAATGTCTTACAACATCATACACACCAACATCTACACAGGCACTAAGAATGCTGAAAGCTAACTGGGTCATTAGTATATTTGAAATGGAGCCTCCATCCATCATATCTATGTGGATACATGACTGGTGAATTTAAAGAGGAATGACTGCCAAACAAAATTGCATGTTTGCACTTTGGTAAGCAAATTTTTTGGGTACCCTCGGTTTATAAAGGCGTGTTGACGTCATGGCTGTGTAGCTGGGACTTCCTATATGCTGGGAGCATCTCTGCCAATGAGAGACTAGTTTCTGGTTTAACACCTGGGTGTGAACTGAGCAGTCCACGTTGGGATGTGGCGTCTGTATTGGACTACCATTGTTCTCCTGTTCCTTGTTATCAGGCCATGCAGGCCTACCTTGATCTCATGTACATGGAGAATGAGGCCCAACACTACTTTTGGAGTCTGTAGGAACCACAAGTAAGCCTGCATTCTGGGAGCACAGTGTTCGAGTGGAGTAATTGGGTACTATGAGCTCTTTAAAATACAATGGTGCCTGACCATTAAGGGCTTTGTGGGTGAGGAGAACGATTTTAGATTCTATTCTGGATTTTACAGGAAACCAATGCAGTGACGCTAAAATCAGAGAAATACGATCTTGCTTAGTTTTGGTCAGTACACATGCAGCTGCATTCTGGACCTTTAGAGATTTGTTAAGGCAGCCTGATCATAAGGAATTGCAATAATCCAGCCTAGAAGTAACAAATGTGTGGACTATTTTTCCTTCATCTCTTTGAGACAGGATGTGCCTGATTTTTGCAATATTACAAAAGTGGGAAAAGGCAGTCCTTGAGATTTGTTTCATGTGGGAGTTAAAGGACATATCCTGATCAAAGATAACTCCCAGATTCCTTGCAGTGGAGCTGGAGGCTAGGGCAAAGCCTGTTACTATTACATTACTATATGTTGCAGTGGGGATCTTGGTAACTAAAACCTTCAGGCATTTATTTAAAGTGTGCTTTTTTTTCTAGTAGGACTCGATGACACTAGTGGTGAAGGAGTGAAAAGTAACATAACAGAGCCACCAGATCCCCTCACTGTAGGGGTCAGGCACTCAAACCTGGACCAGTTTTTCCTTTGATTTGTCACCCATCTGTATATTTTGCTTATATATTTTATATTTTGTGGCGTCAAAGGGAAAGTTAAAGAGGTCAACAAACTGTGGGTGAAACATCAACATCAGGTGTTTATTTATTCATTTTACTACACTGAAGATTTCAGTCACAATTACTGAGTACTACAGTAAAACCCAAAAATCAATATTCTGCTCAAACATACATTCTGAATACAGGTACATGGTTTCATATTATGACTTATACATATCTTACTGTGATTATACTTTTTTCTAACTGTGACAAAAAAAATTCTCAGAAACTGGCTAACATGTTAGCAAACAGTTGCCTGCTTCCACATCCAGCAGATACAGAGCAACATGATAATCCCATTGAGTTGTGTTTGTATCCCCCTGATGAATGTAAGTCGAATATTTATTTAATTTTTTTTTATTTTCACAGTGTATGTGCAGTTGGAGAACCAAAACTATGAGCTAAAAGAAGCTGAAAGCTGCGAAGAGCTGGCAGATTAATGTCAATATTTAGCACTACGAGTAACTTTAATATCACACAGAGGTGTTTGAGAGAGGTGTGTGGAGCATGTAAACATGGCTTATTGTCCCTTTACATCTTTTCTTAAGTGTGAAAGTTCCTTCTTGACCCTGGATATAATGTAGCAGTTCAACTAATTTATTTTAAGTCATGGTCGTTCAAGGTAAGTTCAAGCTTTTTCCGGAGCTTCCAATCACAATCTTAAGGTTTTCATTGGTGAATGGAACATGCTTAGTTATAATACTTGGGTCACAAGTGTTGCTGTTGACAACAGCAAAATACATCCACTGATGAAGACCATGGGATCAGTTTGCTGAGTAAAGCTAAATAAGCAGACCTTGATTTAAGATTATTGTCAAAATATCCTATTTTCTGCTCGACCAGCTTCAAATTCATGCACATTTCTCTGCATTTTCAGCTAAAACCCAAAATGTTTTCATTCAAAATGACACATAAAAAAGCAAAAGTAAACTTGTTTCTGATCAACTGCTTCTAATGTTATCACTTGATTGAATGAGATTTATCTGTGGTTATCAGCATCATATATATGGCTTAGAAGGGGCCTGATACACCTACTAGTTCAGGAGGGTGTCAACCATTGGTAAGATAGACGTCATCTTTGACGTACAGACGCCATCTAGTGGACGTGTATTTTACTGCACATGGTTGCGACGTTAAATCATGTTTCAAGTGATCATTTTACCCCAAGCCACGATCTTTTCCTAACACTAACCTAAACAGCGTTGTCATATCATTATTTTGTAGCATAACATAACTTAGCGGCATATTACTGACTGATAGGTGCCATGGTCCTATTGCAGTGGGTTGATATTCACCACTAGCAGGTGTAGCAGGCCCCCTCTAACCCATATCTGTGAGGCTGATTGACAACATACATTCAATCGAGAGATAACATCTGAAACGGGTGTTCTGATTCCACACAGCTGCTCACATATAACCACAGTACCATGAAATGCAGATCAAACCACTTCACAATGCTTTACAGTGGAGAAATACAGAGCAATATTGACATGGTTACATACAGTAGATTTAGTCCACAGTCCCCCCTACACCCTTCCATGATCCAAATAAACACACAACGACCAAACATGAGAAACGCCACAAAAAAACAACTGACACACTGATAGTGTTGAGCTTCACTCAGCAATCTGCAAAAACAGAAAGAGAAAAGTCTGCTTAAACATAAAATATAATTAGATGGATTGATTTTAAACCAAAAAACAATTAATTTAAAATTAAAATGCTGCTCACATTGATAATATTGATGATTTATTGAATACTATATTATTAATAATTTAATAATATATGTTGGGTGTGGGTATGACTTACCAAGACAACCTTACTGGTCTGTTGACGGGTTCGGACCCGCATCTTGTTGACAGTTGCCTCTGCGACGTCGGCTCTCTCCTCGGCGTCATCCAGCTCGTGCTGCATTTTCCTGACACGCACCGAGCCGTAGCTCACCTGCTCCTCCTGGTGGACACACAGAGCAACAGCAGCTGCTCACATAACCTTTCTTTTATCTCATCAGACAGGTGGTGTTATTAGAGGATCGATCTTTATCCACTCCATTTCTTCACCAGGAAGAAGTGGAGTGACTGAAATTTTTGTTCTACAAAAGGTATTTAAGTATTTATGTTTTTATTTCAATTTAAATTTCAAATTCATGATATGTCTGTTCTAAATAATTAATTTATTAAACAAGCATTCAACTCACTTTATATAATAAATTGGGGATATTCTCTAAATTAAGTTTAAAATAAGTTTTTTCATATATAATGCAGGATTTTCAAGATTCAATAACTTAATTGTCCCCAAAGGGCAATGGTTTGTGCAGCAGTAGTACAACACAACAGCACAGAACAAAGACAACAGCAAACATAACAGGATAACAGCTCATTAAACTACATTAATACAGAGGGGGATTATTTGAATTATTTATATTAGTTGTTATTTGCAATGTGATCATATTAAATAGATCAATAATAACTCACAGCGTTCTCAGCTTGTCTCTTGTAGCTTTTCACTTTAGCCTGAAGCTTATCGATGAGCTCCTGCATCCTCAGCAGAGTCTTCCTGTCCTCCTCTGACTGCCACGACACAGACAGAACCGATAAAGAACGTAGAACCAACAGAACATGTGTGTGATGCCAGTGTGTGATGAGTGTGATCAGACCTGGTACGTGAGCTCTTTGACTTTCCGCTCGTAGTGACGGACTCCTTTCTGATACTCCTCGCTCTTCTTCTGCTCCACCACTAGCTCCGTCTGCAGGTCTCTCACCTGCACACACAGCAGTCCTCCTCTCTTAAAACAGCTTCACTTTTGTCTGGACTCATGTTTATTAGTAACGCACAAGTCCTGCATCTTAAAGATTCTCTCCAGACATGTTTTAGGACATAAACAATTATCAGTACAGTATGTCCGATGTGGTTTTTCTACAAAAAATTATCTTTAACTTCTAGTTAAAGATACTTCTCCCTCAGTGAAAAATCAAGAATCAATGTAGCTCATTTAACAAGTTTAGCAAGATGTTTGCTAAACAATATTTGCATATTCAGAGATTCTGGAAGAAGAATATGTCATGTGGGGAATAAAAAACTGGATTAAGTCAATTTTTTTTAAAACTATACATTGTGTATGTATTTACTGAGGATTTTGGACTCACTCTTGTCTCCAGTTTATGAAGCTGTTTCTTTCCACCTTTCAGTGCCATCTCCTCAGTTTCATCCAGTTTGACCTGCAGCTCTGTCAAAGACACTTACTGTTAGCATCAACCAGTAACAGCCCATTTATTTATCCACAAGAGCAGCAGGTGAACTGTTTGATTAATCAATCATCATGTTGCCTCCACCATGAACTCTGTGTTTTTGTACCTTTCACTGTAGTCTCCATGTTCTTCTTCATTCTCTCCAACATGCTGCTGCTGTCCTGCTCTTTCTTCAGCTCCTCTGCCATCAGAGCTGCCTAGTGACACACACGCACACAGATTCAGGTAACCTCAAAGAAAAACAGAAAAAGTCTCCTTGTTTGCAGTATTTAAACAGCCACTCAGACACCTGTGAAACAGTTCAGGGTTTGTTTTTGTTTTAACAGAGGCCAGAGGTCAGGGTTCAGGACTCACATCAGTGATGGCCTTCTTGGCTTTCGCCTCAGCGCTCTGACTGTCCTGCGTCGCCTCTTCCACCTCACCACTCAGCTGGGAAACATCCGCCTCCAACTTCTTCTTCAGGTTCACCAAACCAGCGTTCTGCAACACAGGAAGTAATCAATCAGTCAGTCTGTCGCTCAGTTAACCAACAGACCAGTCAATCAATCGAACTGTCGGTCAGTCCAACAGACGTTTCTTCAAGTGATCAAATCGTCTGCTTGGACAAAAAAAAAATGAAACATGAAAGTTTTCATCAGTTTTTACGTCTGTCAACTGCTCTTACATTATAGACCACAGATGATATATTATAAATGACAAATTATAGATTAAAGTTTGCAGATTATATATTGTATATTAGATATTATAGATTACAGGTTACATTTGATCAGCATGATGTTGCCATGTGTCAGTGTGAGTTTTGTACCTGTGTGGTGAGCAGGTTAACCCTTTCTGAAACCTCCACCAGTTCGTGTTCGGCCATCTTGCGGTTGCGGTCGGTCTGTTCCAGTATCGCGCGCAGCTCCTCCTCCTCGGCTGCCAACAGTGAACAGCGTCGCTCCACCAGGACGATCTGTTCTTTCAGCTCATTGATCAGCTGGAACTTATCAATGAGCTCCACTTGCTGCTCTTTCACCTGGAACAGGGCACAACATATTTAGACCCCATGCAGGAACATTTTCTTCACCTGCACCTCTCTGACTTTTCTGTGCGAGGTGTTTTCATATGAGTGATCCAACAAACTCTCTTAATGGCACAAACTCTCTTTAAATCTCTGGTTGATGGTCTGATGGATGTCACCGATTCATGAGGAGCTGAACATTCCTGAGATTTCACCATTAGCATCGTCAACACCGTAAAATCTCCATATAAGGTGACCTGTTCTGCTCAGTTTGTGGGTGAGTTTTTTGACAAGACTGAAAAGGCGGTTTCATTGGAGCCTGTTTGAAGCCCAGAGTTGCAGTTTCTGATTGGCTCCAGACCTTCCAGTTAAGGAGTGTGGGGTGTTGTCTTTCACATTCCACTCTGGAAACACGCACCGCTACCTCAGGCCCAAACTAATGCTAACTTATTGGGAACACTGAGCAATGCACACTTTAGCTAACATTAGCTACTTAAGCTAAACTGTGCTAGCACGGCAGGTATCTTAATCAAGTACCTTTAAACTGAAATATCGTTACAACAGTCCAACTCAGTCTTGAAGCCAGAAAGAGCAACAGGTGAGACAACTGTCAATGAAAGCTATGAATCAACACCTACACAGCAGACATCCAAGCTACTATAAGTCTTCAAATCTCAAGGTTCATATTAGCTTCAGATAAACTTTTAAATACATTTTTGCACAGAAGGAGGTGCATTATGAAGGATCTTCTAATGGTCAGTATGAACAGGAGGAATGATTACAGCAAGTAACAGATTTCAATGTTCACTTGGGCTTCTGACTGTTGTTGTTTGTTCAGACAAAAAAAACTGTGAATCTGTCCTTTAAATTTGTTTTAGTTCAGATTAAGACATTATAATTCTACAGCGAGTCAGACAAATGTTTCTCGTCTAGTTGAGAAGGTCAGACTCATCTGACAACTCTCCTTTCTATCTACCTTTTCCTTCCTGTCTCTGAGGAGTTACCGGCCCTGCTGTCTTTGTTCAGATCAGTTCAAGTTACCTGTGTCTGAAGGTGTCTGATGAGCCTCTGGCTTTCGGCCGCCTGCCTGTTGGCGTGAGCTAGCTGAACCTCCATCTCGTTCAAGTCACACTCCATCTTTTTCCTCAGACGAACTGCCTCGTTGCGACTACGAACCTCCGCATCCAAACTGGTCTGCATGGTCTCCAGAGAGCGCTGGTGGCTCCGCCTGGTGGACGGCACTGTTATTAACACTTCATATTTTTGTTTATTTGGTACCTGCAGTTGTCACTTGTTGAATTAGTTAGTCAAGAGCAGAGCTGCAATAATTAATCAATTCATTAATTGACAGAAAAGGAATTATCTTTTAATCTACTTGATCATTACATTACATTTTGTAAATAAAAGTGCCAAAAAGAACTGTTTTCAGCTTTTCAAACATGATTAAATGCTTTTCTTTGTTGTACGTTACACTAAACTAAATATGTTTGGGTTTTGGACTGTTGGTCACCTTTGACTGTGGGGAATTGTTATTTTATAGACCAAGCAATGAATCAATTTATTGAGAAAATAATCAGCAGATTAATCGATAATGAAAATAAACATTAGTTGCAGCTCTAGGCAGGATGTTTAAGGTTTTGTTAGCTGCTAATATATCAATTTTTAATTTGCTGGCAGGTGTATGTTAAAATTGTTCCTCATATATTTGATACCTGAGATTGTCCATCTCTTCATCTTTCTCAGCAATCTTTCGTTCGATCTCAGCCCTTATCTGCTCCAGCTCCATCTGAAATCTCAGGGTCTTACTTTCCTCATGCTCCAGAGTGCCCTGGTTGGGAGAGAGTTGGCAGGTAGGGCAGGTTGGTAAGCAGTTTGATTGGTAAAAAAAACCTGACAGGTATCTTCAGCAGGTAGTCAGTTACCTCTGCCTCCTCGAGAGCAGCTCTGATATCGCACTTCTCCATGTCCAGGATCTTCTTCATTCTCTCCAGCTCATGGATGGTCTTCCCTCCGTGACTGATCTGATCCGTCAGGTCCATTATCTCATCTGCAAGCAAACGTCAATCAATCAGTTAGTCAATCCACAGACCAGAAAAAACATCAAAAGAAAATTTGAATCAGTGTTTGTTTCCATCCACTCATGTTGTGTGAGTATTAGGATATAAACAGCAGGTGGTGCTAATTCTCCCGTCAGTGCCAATAAACTGTTGCAGAAGAAGAGGACATACTGAGATAACATCATTAAAAGAGCAGCAGTCAAAGCTCAAGTGACGACGATGATGAAAACCATGTGGAAAACTTGAGAGAAAATGTACATCTTTTGTGGTGTTAACTCACTATAAAGTTACACTGAATGCACGTAACAGCCGACAATTTCAACAAGTGTTCTAAATTACTACATAATTTACAAACAAATTTTTCATATACCTATTGTAATAGAGACAGTGAGGGGGGAGTACCTTGAAGGTTCTTGTTTTCTCGTTTGACGGTCTCCAGGTGGTCCAGAGCTTCTTCGTAACAGTTCTTCAGTTTTAAGAGCTCAGTGCTCAGACTGCGAGACTCTCTCTGCGTTGCCTCCAGATCCGACTGACTGTCCTCAAACTTCATCTTCCACTCACTCAACAGCTGCATCACACAAACAGAAGAAAACACAGATGGTGAGTGTGGTCATTTAATTCCTACTCTGACAGGGACACTATTTGGGGTTACAGCTGTTTGTGTTGCTGACTGACCTTGTCGAAGTTGCGTTGCTTCTTGTCCAGAGCCAGCGCAGCAGCGTTGGAGCGATCCAGTTCGACCGTCAGATCCTCAATCTCAGTCTGCAGACGCAGTTTGGTTTTCTCCAGTGAGGAACATTTGGCCTGAGATGCCTCCATCATCTCCTCAAGTGTCTGCAGTTTAACCACCAACTTCTTCCTACAAACATCAACATTGTCATCATGTAGTTAGAACAGAAACCATAAACTTACCTGCACACGGAGGAAAAAAAACAATTAACTAGAAGCAGGAAAAGACGCTTTGGGTTGTAGTTATGTAGAGCTGCAAAAACACATTTTTTCTTTTCCTACCCATTTTAAATAGAAGATGGAACATGTGCTGTGGAGGATTTTAAGTGTTTTAAGGAATCTTTGAGAGATCTTACTCTTTTAATAACTAATATGTATATATGATCAGAGTGTCTTACTTTGCGTCTTCGAGCTCCTCGATTCGCAGCACAGCATCGGTCTCGTACTTGGTCCTCCACTGAGCCAGTTGGCTGTTAGCTGCAGACAGTGCCCTCTGCAGTTCAGCCTTGGCCTCCTGGTCCTCCTCCAGCTGCTCAGTGGCCAGACTGTAGTCATGACGGGACGCCTGCACAGCATGGGCCAGCGCCACACGGGCCTAAAAACACACACACACACTATTGTTAGTATCCATGTACACGTTGCTCTAAATTCAAGCATCTTATTTTAGAAAATTTGTCAATTAATCGATTGGTTCCAACTTCTTAAATGCAAATATTTTCTGGTTTCTTTAGTCCTCTATGACAGTACACTGAATATCTTTGGGTTGCGGTGGAAGAACTATTCAGATCCTCTGCTTCACTAAGAGTACCAATACAGCAATGTAAGAAAAAACTCCACTACAAGTAAAAGTCCTGCATGAAAAATCGTACTACAGTAAAAGTACATAAGTATTATGAGCTTGATGTTGTTAAAGTATTGCAGTAAAAGTAGTGGTTTGGTCCCTCTGTCTGATATATTATTATATGTGACATCATTAGATTATTAATAGTGCATGCATAGAGCAGCATGTTACTGTTGTAGCTGCTAGAGGTGTAGCTAGTTCTAGCTAGTTTCTAGTTTTGATGCACAATAACACAATAACAAAGTCACTCTGCTCATTTTAAGGAAGATCTCATTGATGAGGACATAGTTTGACTATAAATTAAATTTTATCTGCATATTTTATTCTTTATTGACATTTAGTGACTGCAATTTGTCAGCTGTGCTTCTCTGGCCTCAGCTCTGAAGTCCAACCCCTCCCATCTGAGAGAGCTGGATCTGAGTGGAAACAAGCTGCAGGATTCAGGAGTGAGGCTGCTGTGTGCATGTTACTGTTGTAGCTGCTGGAGGTGGAGCTAGTTTACACTACTTTATATACAGTTAGCTAGTTTAGTCCACTGGTTCACAACCTAGGGGTCGGGGCCCCTCCAAAGGGTCAGCAGATAAATCTGAGGGGTCGTGAGATGATTAATGGGAGAGGAAAGAAGAAAAAACAAAGTTCTGATTCACAAATCTGTTTTCAGTTTCTGGACTTTTTCTCTAATCTTTGATTTTTGCTGAAATATTGGATCATTTGAACATTTATTGAAATGAAAGCATGTGAGAAGTTTAGAGGGAAAAATCACTATTTGGTGGAGCTGTTAACAACTCATAGACATGTGAAATGTGACCCCGACTACACACTGCTTTTTGTAAGACGTCAAAAGCCAAAAAGGTTGGAAACCACTGGTTTCATCTTTAACAATGTGTTGTATTTTAAAAGCTTGTTATATTATCCATTGTGTCAAATCTGCATCTGAAAAGTAACTAAAGCTGTCAAATGAATGTAGTGGAGTAGAAAGTACAATATTTCCCTCTGAAATGTATAAAGTAGCATCACATGGAAATAAAAAAGTAAAAAAGTACAGTTACCTCAACACTGTACTAAAGTACAGTAGTTGAATAAATGTACTTAGTTAATTTCCATCACTGCAATCAGGGATGTTCTGTATTGAAAAGTTGTGTCAGAAAGAGTTTAGTATTACTTTTTTCTCCTCCTCCAGCTGCCTCTTCAGATCCTCAATGTTCTGGCTGAGTCCCACCTTCGAGCGCTGCAGCTGGCCGTTCAGAACATCCCTCTCCTCCAGACGCCGGCTGTACTCAGCTGGAAGAGGGACAGAGAGAAGAGATAGAAAGATGGAGAGGAAGTGAAAGAGACAGAAGAGGTCTGAGTAATCCTACATTTAGTAACATTAACGACATTCAAGCTTAATTTTCTAATGTATTGATTATTGTAATTCTGTTAAGAATCAGAAGTCAAGCTCATCATCATCAATTGTATATGAGGCTCTTTATAAAATATCTTATCTTATCTTATCTTATCATCTTATTATTATTATCATCATCATCATCATCATCATCATCACTTTGTTGTACCAGTCTCTGTGACTGCTCGTGCTTTCTGAGCAGACATTTCGGTCAGTTGTCTCTGCAGCTCATCCGCTCTGACCCTGCTCTCAGTCAGCTGGTCCTCATAAACCCTGCACATCTTCTCCACAGAAACCTACACACACACACACACACACACACACAAATCATCAGTAACTTTGATAAATAAGACTGTGTAGTAACAATATTATGTGAAATGTAGGATTCTGTGTTCTGGGGCATTTTTAATCCCCAAGTCAATTGTTGTTGTTTTTTTAATCCCAATTTTGTTTTCATTTTTATTTTCATATCATATTTTTATTGTTACAGATGATTCTCAGCCAGCAGCTCCTCTCTGGTTTGAATCTCAGCTATTCATAAGAACTACAAAAATTCAAACTTGTGAGTTGAAACTCATGGCAAACCTGACATCACACTGTGGTACAGATTTGTAAAGGTTTGGGCTCCTTTACTTCTACTTTATTTACAGTGCAGCGTTGAAACAAACTGCTGAATAGACTTCAGCATCAACCAGGTGCGACCCGATAGGTCAGAGCCAAACATCAAGCTGTTTACTTCTACAAGGTTGTGTTGTTATGTTTTTATTTCACCTTGCCCCTGGAGAGCTGCTCCATGTTAGCGGCCAGGTCCTCCGTCTCCAGCCTGTACTCTGCTTTCTCCTTCTCCAGCTTCTGTTTGGTTCTCTGGAGAGTGTCGATCTGCTCACTGAGCTCTGTCACCATGTCTGAGTGCTTCTTCCTCAGAGATGCAGCCGTCGCCTCGTGGTGAAGCCCTGTCTCTTCCAGCTCCCGTCGCATCTTCAGGAAATCTGCCTCTCGCTTCCTGTTTGACATTTAGGTAAGTAAAGAGTCACAGGATTCACCGCCATGTTTAGGTAAACACCTTCAGGATGTTTCAAGGATGTAAACAGGATTCAGAATGAAAACTAAACAAGCTGATTTTAGTGATTTTGACAATGAAATGAAATGTTTGTGCTGTGTACATACATGGTGCTAACTACCAAAGGTTACTATTAATATCTGGACAGTTGGTTCATTGGCTGTTTGGTGCAAATAAACACAATATGCACAAACAGTCCTGAGGTCAAATTCACACGAATAACACAAGGTCAATATTCACTTTGCTTTCTGTCAGAGAACACTTTAGATTTCAGCTGTCCACCAGAGACTTTAAATCATTACTGTTTCACCCCAAAACGGTATTCATCATTGCTTACAGCAGCGAGCAGAGCTGGGTACTGTTTAAAAAATTAGGATACTAATACCGATACCAGTACCCTTAAAGTGATACTGATGGTAATAGCCTACTTCATTGGATACCTTTCTTTTTACTTCATTCGATACCCATCATGTGATTGAAATCATTCAGCTGTCTAAAATGCCGCCACTCCTCCCCGTCCAAATGATTTTTACACAAATCATTTGCAAAGTGTTCAAATGATTAAAATATTTAATTTTGTGGCATCTCGTCATGCTGAACTGCCAACTCAGTCAACTGTGCTTGACTTCACCACCACAGACTGTTTGAGTTGTAGCTGCTGCAGTACTGGACCAATCACATGACACATTAAAGCAAAGAACGCTTGCAGTTATTAGCTGTGAGCAAAACCATACAAGTAGTAATTTTTTTCCTGATCAGAGTACAATGCAGGTTTCATTTGACTGGAGAAGTTTCGATACTACTAGGTACTTATTTCGGTCGATACCTTTGAGTTGAGTCCAGCCCAAGCGGCGAGTACAGATGTAAATGAAGCTTTCACTCAGGTTCATTTGTCACAGATATTCTACTTTTGTACAGAAGTCTTGTGATTTCAACATTTGGTAAAGTAAGACAATTTGGAAGCACTGACTTCTTCATTTTCCTCTGTGATGGGAAGATAGTTCGGGATATTTGGGTACCATATTCCTGACTTAACTATTTTTCTGGAACACAGTCTGTGTTTTGCAGTTTGACCCATTTTCAAAAAAGAGAACAAATTCTTGAAATTCAAATAATCAAAAAAAAAAGCATATTATTGTAATGAATCAACTTGTGAAAGACTTCAGTGAGAGTTCTGACCTGTTGAGTGCGATATGAGCAGCGGAGGCTCCTCCGGCCTCCTCCAGTTTCTCTCCCAGTTCCTCCAGCTCTCGGGCGATGTCGTTCCTCTGACGCTCGGCTTTGGTGCGCCACGCCCGCTCGGCCTCCAGCGCTTCCTCCAGCTCTTCGATGCGAGTCTGAGGGAACAATCACATCACACTTCTGTAGCAGCAGAATGAAGACATGGAAGCTGAACTAGTCTCTGACTCTGTTTCAAACCAACCTGAAGCTCTTTGATCTTCTTCTGAAGCTGAGCGACTAAACTCAGCTCATCCTCATTTTTAGACTGAAGGTGACCCAGCTCAATGTCTTTTCTTTAAGAAGGTATGGAGAAAGAGAGAATCAGGACGATTGCGGAAAGAAGGGTGAGAGAGAGAGATTTTGTTCATACTGGTAAATATTTGCTACCCAGTTTTTTGTGTTGTGTTGAATTACATTATTAAATTAGTGTAAATTACTAAATTAATCTCTAATCAATTCTTCACTACTTTTGGCACACCTGAAACTGAACATCAAATCAGTCCTGAATGGTGTCAATAATGAACCAAATGTTTTTCCTACTTTTTCAGCCTGTCCTCCAGCTCCTCCCTCTGGTTCTCCAGGTCCTTCACTGAGTCCATGGACAGCTTCAGATCCCCCTCCAGCTTCCGTTTGGTTCGTTCCACTTCAGCCCGCGCCTTCTTCTCCTGCTCCAGGGAACTTTCCACCTGCAGGGAGGAGAGATGGGAGACTCTTAGCACACAGTACGTCAACCTTTCTTGACCTGAGAGCCTTTTAGATCCTTAAAGGTACTAAACTTTCTAACTGTCATTTCAACTACTTTATCTTCACAATTCATATATTAAAACTAAGTTTTGCACATTTAAATTGTAGTTTTAAATCTAAACTGATTTGTACATTTGGACTATGTTCTTCATACTTCGTTTCATAGGAGTGTCAGCACTGTTTTAAGACAGACCTGTCCTATAAATCTGATGTGTGTGACATCACAACTAGTTTGGACCAATCATGCAGCTTATGTGTGTTGTGGACAGGTGAAGCCTCCAGGGCACATACACACTAGGTAATTGAACTTTTTGTGGAAAAAACATATCAGACACAAATTCTTAGTCGAGTATTTTCATGTGTATTAAAACATGTCTGGAGGGGATCTCATGTACGTTTTCTGTTATTTCAGCTTTAACAAGATCTTTTCTTACACTGTCCACTTGTTGCTCCAGCCGGAGCTTCGCTTTGGCCAGCATGTTGACTTTGTCCTCCTGAGCCTGAAGGTCGCTCAGAGCGAGCTGGTGAGCTTCCTGCAGGGCGACTTTCTCTCTATTCAGAGCCGCTATGGATTCGTCCTGAACACTCATCTCATGAGTCAAGTTCTTCACCTGAAAAGACAGAAATTCTTTTTTAAATTGATTTAAACTCATCACTTGCAGCAACATCCGTATGGCACCAAACTATTATGAAGTCAAGATAAATGAGCATAAAGGACCACTACTCTTAATAAATGTATTTTTTTTAGTCCAAAACCTATATTTCAACATTATAAAAGATATATTTTTTATTCCAACATTGTTCAACAATAAATAAACAAAAGTAAATATGGGCATAACAATGGAGGAATGCCAGAACAAGCAGGTCTAACTTAAGGTTTTTGGCTCCAAATGCACCAACTGGAATGTGTATTCATCTAACCAGACAAAAGTAGCCTAACAAGGACTTGAATTAGCCAAAACTCAAGATGAAAATTTCGACTGTGCAGGAATAAAAATCAACTGGAATAGGATTTGGTTTATTCACTTTTACGTGTGATTCTGTAGCGAAGGAGCCCTGTGGAGACACATGGCTGTCCGTCAACACACCTTATTCTCCACTCCGTGTCTGTCTTTCTCCACTTTAGCCAGCGTCATCTCCAGGTCGTCCACGTCTCTCTTCAGTGATGCCACCTCTTCGTCCAGCTGACGTTTCTTGGCCGTCAGCGTGGCGCTCATCTCCTCCTCGTCCTCCAGGCGCTCGTGCATGTCCTTCAGCTTCGACTCCAGCGAGATTTTAGACTGAATGAGCTGGTTGCAGCGTTCCTCCGCATCCATCAGGTTGTCCTGCTCCTGTATGATCAGGATGAAGATTTTACAGAGAGGTTTAGAATATATGAAGACTTTTCTGCCCTCCCTTTCTGTGTTGCTAATTTATCTCTAAATTTGAGCGACACTTTCTCAGTCATTTGCTGAATATCATTATTCATTTTTAACTTAAAGAAGAAAACCTGTGATTGTTGCTGTTGGTGTGTAGTACTTTTGAATCATCAGAAGTGTTTTGCATTTGCATATACTGCTTGAAATGGGCTTTATATGCAGCAAGCAGCTTTATTTATTCATGTATTTATTATAACCTCCATATCCACACCAGAAAATAACACATAACCTAACAAACCCCAGCAAGAAAAAATCTCTGGTGCCATCTGTGTGTGGAGAAGAGAGATAACCAAAGGAGTTCCCAAAATGTGGGACTGTTTCTTTAAGTTCCAGTTTGACTTACAGCTTGGACCTGCAGATTAAGGTCGTTTTTCTCCTGAACCAGAACCACCTGTCGCTCCTCCGCCTCACAACGCTTCATCTCCGCCCTGAAGGAGGAACAACAGCAGCCCTGTGAGGTCAAATCTATCTGCCGCATTTTAATGTCTGACCTGATAAAAAAAAACAGAAAACACACAGCTGGTCAAGCATAAAGGTAGACAAACAGACCTGTCAAATGCCTCTTTCAGTTTTCTGTAATCCTCCTTCAGAGCAGCCAGCTCTTTCTCAACTTGGGCGCTCCTGAGCAGGGGCCGGAGTTTGTAAAACAGCAACATCCACGGCCAAGTCCGCACCGCGAAGTATGACCGCATGTTTAACTGGATCACCAAAATAGCATACCTGAGAAGAGGGAGTCAGACCACACAACTCCTTTTACTCGAAAAACACAACACATTTCCCAAACGTTCAGATTCAGACAGATTTAGACTCTCCTCATAATATTATTTGTTATTTGTTATTTGTATTTGTCATATTGACCTATGCTCCATCATCCTCTCTAGCTCCATCCTCATCAGCTTCCCTCTGCACATGGCCTGGACGGTGGTCAGGATCTGAGACAGGCGGGCGTCCCTCATGTCCTCCAACTGACCCAACAGACCCGCCTTAAAGAAGACCTGAGGAGGGAGAGATGAGGAGGAAGAGGACAAGAGAGAGGAGAAAGGAGAGGAAAAGGAGGAGAGGAAACAAGGGAGGAAGAGGGAAAGAGAGGAAACAATAAGCAAAGAGGAGCAGATCATATTAACTCATCATGTTTTGTCTCCAAGCAGCCGTAAGCTACAGTACCAGTACTGTAGTATTATTCACAGGATTAGTGGCTGTTGTACCTTCAGTTTTCCAAACTTGTACTGTGTGTGGTCGATGTCCAGAGAGCCCAGCAGTTTCTCCACAGCCTTCCTGCTGTCCACAAACAAATTGTCGGGAATCGCAGACGGGTTCAAGATACGATAGCTGGGGAAACAAAAATAAGACCACATGGATTCATGAGGAGGTCAGAATGTGGCTCCTGTAAAAGCTTTAAAGGAGCAGATTTAGTACTGCGCTCATATAAACAGTACAAGAGAAAGATTTAGAGGAAAAGTTGAGATATCCTGCAACCTGTAACACAAAAGGGATTTCCAAGCACTTTGAAAATGCTGGTTGGCTGTTACAAATTAGGCAAAACAGGCCCCTCAGTTATAGTCAAACTCCAAAAACATGTCGGTTTCTGGGTGAATATGAGATTGTTTTTTCAGACTTGAAGAAACTCCTGTAGCCACAGAAGGAAACTGAAAACTGACTCCATGTACAAAACAGTTGCAAAGTTTGAGAGGATATTTCAGGTTCCTTCGCCCCAGAAGTAAACATTCCATGGTTCATTTTTCTCACAGACTGTTCATGACTCTCAGTTCTCTCCTGGTTTAATCATCAGAACAAAAGATGAACAACTGTGTTAGAAAATATCTGCAGCTCCTAAAGTCACCTTTAGTCTGTTTCTGTAAACAGTTTGAGGGTTGAGACTCACCGCTGTTTAAAGTCTGCGTACAGGATTCGGTTTGGAAAGCCCTTTCTGCAAATCCTGATCCCCTCCAGGACTCCGTTACACCTCAGCTGGTGCAGAACCAGGAAGGAATCCATCACACCTGAACAACACATACCACAATACAGCCATTAAGGGAAACTACATTCGTCTTGAGTATAAAAAGTTCATTCTTCATCTTGAAAGTCTTACTAGTTTTTTACCAGTCAGAATCGGTAGCTCAAAGTATCATCTGATAAATTAACAGATGCAGATTTGAAACAATAAGCTACAAGTAAAGAATGCTGAAAAGTTTAAATACTTTGCAATTGATACTTAAGTATTGAACAGTTAAAATTGTTAGCTATAAAAAATGGAAAAATGGCACTTAGTTGTGTGTAAAGTGAATTATAAGATGGGTTGAGCTGATTTAGTTGACATTATGATTATGATTATTTCCTCTTTTTTGTCCCACTAGTGGTAAAGTTTAGACTGTAATTACAAGTCACTGAATCAAGAAGTTTATGGCAGCCTTGTTGTTGTAATTCTGAGTCTGACATGTCTACTTTATGACAATTACAGTCAGTTTCTCCTACTTGGTGAGAAGAACTAGAGGAGTTTCACCAAATCGGTGACAAAATGGCTCCAAAGCCACGATCACTGTCAGTGACACATAAATAAAACCCCAAACACTACTATAATCTATTCAGCGAATGAGAAAAGAGCTATACTCTGTTTGTATCACGTTTCACTTGTTAACAACCTCTATTTTGGCTATTTAATGGTGTGACCACCATTAAATTGGAGTAATGTGGTTGGAATAAGGTTTCCTGGTCCTGTCTCCATTTTTCTTTGATGTATTTCCTGGTGTGTGATGAAGGTTACGGCCTCACAGAGCAGCTGCAGAGTGTCGTTGTTGTCTGGTTACCTGGAGTCTTGCTCTCGTTGGGGATGATGCAGCGGACAAAGTGCGGCTGAGTGCTGCGGAGGTTCGCCATCAGCTTGTTTAGATTCTCCTGTAAATAAACACACACACACAAACAAACAGCTGATAATGTGTCATGTGTCAAATAAAGGACCAGTGTGAAAGATTTAGTGACATCTAGCAGTGAGGTTGCAGATCGCAACCAACTGACTACCCCTTCCCTCCCCCTCCCCTTCCAAGTGTGTAGGAGAATCTACGATGGTAGTGAAACATGCAAAAAAACATGAAAGTGCCTCTCTAGAGGACCCACTCCTTAAATGGATGTAAAGGGCTCATTCTAAGGTAAGAGAAACACAATGATTTTTAATTTCAGGGGATTATAAATTAATTAAAACATACTTATGAATATTATATTCCATTTCTGCCAAGTCTGTTCTGTTAGATGACACTGAAGTCTACACTCTGCATCTTTAACTCACCTTGTGTAGCTGTGAAACTGTCTGGAAGGAAGCTGCTTTCCTCTTCCTGTGTTTAATCTCCATCTTCGGATCACTGGCTGTAATGCAGCACAAACCACATCTGCTTACTACATACCAACACACTGTCACAACACTCACTTATATTTTTTTTCTTATAGCTATGTTCTTTATCATCTGCATTTTTTTCCTGTTTGAAGTCTTTAGAGTCTCTTTGTTTGTCATAATTTCTTAAACAGTCCAACTAGTGAAACGTTACCCATCTCGGCGCTGATGTAGCTCTCAAACAGTGCAGCCATCATTTTGTTGGAGGATTTCTGGAACAAAGTCACCACCGTCTCATTCAGGGGATCTCTGTTTTTTTCCAGCCAGCCTATGATGTTGTACGGTACCTGCAGAGGGGTAAGTGCTTTGAGTGGTTGGAGGACTAGAAAGGTGCTATACAAGTACAGTCCATTTACCATTTACAGACATCAACATACTTCACATTCAATACTGAAGAACTGTGTTTATGCATTGATTTTGCACAAAATAAACAAAGAACAGTTTGTCTTATATTTGAGTCTTATTTCCCAGATAGGGATAAATATACATCTGAGCAAAGCATGTGGAGTTCCCCATGACTCCATTCTGGGGCCTCTGCTCTTTAACTGCTACATGCTCCTACTAGCTAAATTTGTAGGAAACAACAAACTATGTGGTCGACACAGATTTCATAACAACATCACCAGCTATGGTCCTATTAATCAGTGATTTCACGTGCCAAAATTTCCTCCAGTTAAATGAAGATCAAGCAAAAATAATTACTTTTGTTGCCAAAGAAGCTTGAGTCACTGACATTAATGACTACAAACCAGTCAGTCAATATGGTTGTTATAAATTTCAGCACCCATGTCTTTGGACAATAAGTGGCAGCAGGACAAATTGTACATTGTATACTATCACTTTATAAAGTTGATATGGTTAGCACGTCAGCAAACAGTTGAATATTTTCGCATCCTGCGGACACAAATCAGCATTATCATACTATTGGAGTCATGTTTCTGTCCACCTGATGAATGTAAGTCTGATATTCACTCTCCTAGCTCTTAAATTAAATTTTTATGTCATAGTTCCTCGCTCCCAGAAAGTCTTATTTTCTTCTTTGGAGACATCTCTTCACTACAACAGTTACAAAAGCAAATGCCAAAGAACAACCTGAATATGTTGTTTGCACAAGTTGCCTAAACCAAATGTGGTGGAAACGCAAACAGGAATGCGCAAAAAGAAACATTCAGTCTTTTAGTTCCTGGAAATATTTAGTCGATAGAGGCTAACAGCTGAACTTATTATCACTTGTGCTGGTGGTATCATTGCTATAGCGATGATAGCAGAGGAAGCACCACCAGTGTTCATTGATTAAATGTCATTAGAATCAGCTTATCCAATAAGGGCTCTGTCTTTGTTATTAAACTGTTAAACATAAAGCCTGTGACACCCAGAAAAGCCACAATTCTGCCTCTTTTCAGTGTTAGCTGTGTTATTTTCTATTCTAAATCTATATCGTGATATTCTGTTATGGCCTCCAAAATGAGCAGCTCCTGGGAGAAACTCAGAAACCTTCACTTGCTTTTCAACTCATCTAATTCTGACCTGGCTTTTCTGATTAGAAACTTTAAAGTCTTCCAGTTGAATAATCTATATCGTTTAAGTGATTCAGATTGGAGCCCGATCAATGAAAGCATCCCTGAGCAGCAAAACCTGTAGTATCAGCAGTAAACTGGCATCCATATGAGAATTTACAGCAGATGTAGCAGTAACAGTAGTAGTTGCAGTGGAACAGCTGAAGCTGATACTCACCACTCCAGCATAGTGAACCAGCTCAAAGTGAGTCTCATATTTGCGCTTCCTGTCGAGCCGTGGTCGATGGAAGTTGGGCGACTTCCCCAGATGGTTGTCGTAGAGTTTTGTTTTAAAGCTCTGGTCCGTGGACTTGGGGAACATACACTCCTCCTCCATGATGGACAGAATACCCATGGGCTGCACACAGAGAGTTTCCACATTGATTACACCTGCATTAACTGATGTTTGAACACAATATCAGCATATCACCAATAGCTCAATTACACCTTGGACATTGTTTCAAAATATATGTAATCTATTTACCTGTCAAGACTCATTGATTATGTCCTGCCCCAGCAATATGTTCAATGGAAAATTTAAAAAATATATTAGCAGTATTTGTAGTTGTGTTCTGCAGCAACTACAAATACTGTGTGTGTTCTGTGAGTGAGGTAGTACAGTGAAGTTTAAAACATGGGGAACAACTGACATAGAAAATTACTCCAACACCTGCTTTCAGAAAAATATATCCTCACGCAGAAGGACGATCACAAAACAAGCAAACACACCTTCTCTATGAGGTCTATGCAGGCCTGTAAGTCCAAACCGAAGTCTATGAAGGTCCACTCTATCCCCTCGGCCTTGTACTCCTCCTGCTCCAGGATGAACATGTGGTGGTTGAAAAACTGCTGCAGCTTCTCATTGGTGTAGTTAATACACAGCTGCTCAAAGTTATTGAACTGCAGAGAGAGAGAGAGAGAGAGACAGAGAGAGACAGAGGGAGACAGAGAGAGAGAATACATTTTAGTATCAGCAAGTTACAGGCCACAAACTGTTCTCCCAGCTCCATCAAAAGGGAAAAAAATCACCTTCCAGCATGACATTCGGCATGACATTTTGTAATTTGAGATGTATTGTGGAAAGTGTCAGGTCCAATATGTTGACCGTATTCTAAATCACCTCTTTCAATATTCAATCTAAACAGCTCAGACATTATCAAGATAACGTAAACCTGTTTGTTCATTCGGCTAGTTTATACAACAGTTCCACCTGCAGTTATTAGCTGTAAATATTTAGCAACAACCCATCTCTATGTGACAACTCGTTTGTGTGGTGCAACTGGTTCTAATTTAGTGATGTGTAAATGTGTACTTAATACACATTTACTATGTTATAACCAGGCTAAGCTTGAACTTTGAACAGCTGCTGAAACCGGATGCTGTGTGCAGTCAAAGCGCTCAGCATGAATAGCTTTAATGCCAACTGCTGCTAAAAATGTCTCATTTTTACATTTCTACTTCTACACATTTAAGAAACAAGATACATCATGAAAACCAGACGTGCATTATGTCTAGTGCATTATTTTGTATGTATTTTCCCCAAATTATTGATTTGTGGTATGTTTGGAAACTCTTGATGTAGGATGAAGAGTTGGTGTGATACTCTGTCTCTTGTTTACCTCAAAGATCTCAAAGCCAGCGATGTCAAGGACTCCAATGAAGTACTGGCGAGGCAGAGCTGTGTATAAGGACGAGTTGATACGATTCACCAGCCACTTAAACATCCGGTCGTATGTGGCTTTAGCCAGGGCTGCCACTGCATAAATGACCTGCACACACACATTAAATAGCCAATCAGGTTCACGGTACTTCCATTTCAATAAAAGTTCAATATTTCAACAAAAATCAAAGATTAGAGAAAAAGTACAAAAACTGAAAACAGATTTGTGTATCAGAACTTTGTTTTTTCTTCTTTCCTCTCCCATTAATCATTTCACAACCCCTCAGATTTATCTGCTGACCATTGGGAGGGGCCTGACCCCTAGGTTGGAAACCAGTGGACTAAACTAGCTAACTGTATATAAAGTAGAGTAAACTAGCTCCACCTCCAGCAGCTAAAACAGTAACATGCTGCTCTAACACTGATGCTTCAGTATTAATAATCTAATGATGTCATATATAATAATATATCAGTCAGAGGGACCAAACCACTACTTTTACTGCAACACTTTAACTACATCAAGCTCATAATACTGATGTATTTTTACTGTAGTAGGAGTTTTCATGCAGGACTTTTATTCATAATGGAGTATTTGCACTTAAGTATTTAAGTAAAGCGAAGGATTTGAATACCTCATCCACCACTGATGAAGGAATACAGAAAGAAATAGATTTAGTTAAATTAAATTTGATTGACTGAGTGATTGGTTACCTGTTCTACAGTCTGTCCTTTAAAGATGTACTCATTTCCAACTTTGACGCGGGGGTTCAGTAGGCCTTTCAGCAAGTCCGCAGAGTTGATGCCCATCAGGTAGGCTGCCTTATCCAAACCTAAACACACAACACATACATCATAAATATACTATATGTACATATATGCTTATGTACATTATTATATTATGTACATTATTATGTACATTATACCTTGGCCACTGATTGGCCTGATTTTCTAATGTTAAAAGTCATAGCCAGTCATAGCCAATGGAAAGACTTTTACTTAAAAGCAGTAGTAGTAATAATAAAAGTAGCAATACCACAATGATCTATGTGTACTTAAGTATCAAAATAAAAACTACTCATGCAAAATTGCTCAAATTAGAGTGTTATATTTATCATGCATGTGTTTACTTTATTTGCCTGCCATCAAGTTAATCACAATATTGACCTTGATCAGGAACAGCAGTTGACCTGCCGCCGTCAACATGTGTCATTTTTAATCAGACAAAATGATGCTCAGTGTGGCTAAAAATAAGAAGCTACTTGCTGAATGCTACTCTTTTCCAATAAGAAAACAAAAGCAGTGATAAAAAGGTTTGAGAACAGTTGCATTAACGTCATACTTTAGTGAATCCATATATTTACCAGTCTAGTTGGTGGACTACCAATCACTGCATACTGATGTGTCCAAATAATTTTTCACCTTCCCACACTCAAGTGTTCTTGGTTTAATGTGAGGGAATGGCACTCATTTCCCATGCATATATCCTCTACCATTACAGCAGCCCTGGCCTGGGGTGATGAGAATTGGTGCTAAGGTGGATCTCCACAAAATCCTTGATGTTCCAGTACACTCATTTGGTGTTTTTGAAGTCCCTGAACTTAAGAGCGTCCCACCTTGATGACCTATGATGGCCCTGTTAAAAGTGCAAGGACTGGGAAAGGAATCATTCCTATGTTATAGGTCCACCAGCAGCAGCCGCACTAGCTCTGCCCCAATGATCCAAAGTTTTGGCAGTGTGGTATAAATTATAAATGCCTGGTCCTGCTCCAGGATGTTCATATAGGAAATGTTGGACAGGCTGGTCTTGTCCTTGAGTAGTAAGCCCTTAATCTTGTCTACAAAGGACTGGACTGCCTCATTTGCCTCACAGTGTTCAGGTTCTTAGGGACAGCCATCAAGTCCAGGAAGTAGCCTCTATCCATGTTTTCCATGGTTAGT
The DNA here is from genome assembly GCA_029490765.1 of Euthynnus affinis. Classification (NCBI taxonomy): domain Eukaryota; kingdom Metazoa; phylum Chordata; class Actinopteri; order Scombriformes; family Scombridae; genus Euthynnus; species Euthynnus affinis. Next base: position 35,030,643 of record CM055841.1, on the reverse strand, counting down.
GCAACCATGGCACAGAGACACTTCATGGCCTTAGGGCTAAGTCCCTGAAGTCTGAAGTGCTTTTTCAGGTACAGGTACTGCAGGTGGAGGTACCTGGCTTCAAACACGGGAAACCTCAGGTGATGGACCTGGAGTTTGATGGCCACCAGTGCAGTGACATCAACGACTAATCCATCAAAGTCATGGGAAAAATCAAGATCAGCTTCAGGGTCAGTCGCTGCAGTAGCATTAACAGGTAACCTAACCTTTTCATCCCGTAAGAACTCCTGAACATCAGTGTAGCTTGTGAATATCTTCACCAAGCTGTCACTGTTTTCCTGAGTAACTTCAACCTCTCCAACATTTTTTGGAGAACAGCAACCACAACCTCACTTCTGAGTTTGGATGACAAATGAAGTTAATCAACATAATAGCAGCAAAGAAATTAATAAATGTTTCAGTCTTTAACTTTAAATGACTGTTTTTACTATGTAAAAGGTATTCCTTTTGACTAACAGTGAAATGCTTGTTAGTTATCTTTTGTTTTGTGGTAGATACATATGTATTTTAGTATAAGGACACTTGAGGGGCATGTTTCAGCTTTTACATGACACTTAAGTCCATCAGATCACATGTTGTAACAACTAAATGTGTGTCTTACTCTCAGTGCCGTCAGCATCGGCCTGCTCCTCTCTCTGTCTCTTCTTGAACTTCATGTTGCCAAAGTGCATGATGGCTCCAACGATTTTATAGCAACCGTACTTTTCCTCTGGCGTGAAGCCCAGTGTGTCCATGGCATGCTAAACACATATACACACACCTTTAGATGGAGGTGGCTGTTAGAGATGAAATCGTCAATGCACAATGCAGTGAGTGTGTCTTACATCAGTGAGTTTCAGCTCCTCATCATCTTTGATGCTATCCACTGTGGTCACACCCTGAGAGCAGAAGTGGTAGTCGTAGGAGTTGGTGGTCACCAACAGCATGTCTGGAACCCAGGACAACAGCATAATTACATTAAATCAGTGGAGGAAATAAGTACATTTACTCAAGTACTGTAATAAAGTAAAATTTTGAGGAACTTGCACTCTAAGTACTTAAATTTACTTTATAGTTCTACTTCATTACATTTATCTGCAACTTAAGTTACTTTTCAGAATAAAGTTTGTCATGAAATAAGATAAACATCTAAACTAAACTGCATTATTTAAGATTAAAGCAGCCGTTCCCAAACTTCACATGAAATCAGTGTGTATTGTGTCTCCTTGTCATCATGTTTCAGATGTCTGTGAGTTGTGGGTCCCCTTCAGTGTCACTTTACTTTATTTCACCGGGATAATCAGCTTAGTACAAGGTGATGATCCTAGCTTGTGATTGGACAGGATTTGGTGGTGGATGAGGTTACCTTGTAGTTCTGGCTTGTGATTGGACAGGATCTGGTAGTAGATGTGGTAGCTTCTCTCTCCCGGCTGCTGGAACACAACTCTGGACTTTTCTAGAAGGTCTGATAAAATACAGACACAGATCTCATAAACACACCAATTATACTACAGGACCATATACCACAAATAAAATACAGAAAAATTACCACTTAAAAAAAAAAAAATCTATTGAGCACATCAAATGTTGCTTGAAATTTGCAGTTTTAAGATAAGAGCTACTTTTAACATTAAGAAAATGAAAACCAGCCAGGACTGTTGTAGCAAATCTTGTTAACACACAAATGCAACTCACAGATGTCGATGTCAGCAGACGCCAGCCTCCCTGTCGGCCCAAAATGAATTCTGATGAACTTTCCCTGAGACACACCAACACAGATCAACACTCATTATAACCATTCCTGCCAATAGCTGTTAGCAAGACAACTTTTCATGTGTTGTGCAGAAGTTACATTAACTCCAACTAGTTTTGATAAGTTGTGTGACAAATTGTATTTTTGTGCGTATTTGAAATTCAAGTTCTTGGCTTGTTTCTTTCAGTGGGTGAAAATTGTTGTTGTTGTTGTTTCTGTCCACAAGAGTATTAAGGACTTACAACATTTGTGTTTGCAAATATTCATAATAACAATGAATACACTTACAAAGCGAGAGGAGTTGTCGTTACGGATGGTTTTGGCATTTCCAAATGCCTCCATGGCTGGATTAGCTTCAATGATCTGGTCCTCTAAAGATACCTGAACACACAGACAGAAACAAACAGTCCAGAGTGAAATATTTCAACAAATGTCAAAATGTCCATAATAAATAATGAAATAATTACAGACTCTTAACCCTTACATACTCTTCACAGTATCCCCTCATAAATAATCTCTATACCAAACTTCTGAACCACAGAATTCATTCATAAATACCTCATCAATCATTAATAAATACGTGAGTAATCCTTAATGAAGCATTCGGAGAGCAGAAGGAGTGTTTGTGTGATTTGTTTATGGAGAAAAACATTCACAGTCACACTATATGACGGTCCTAAAACAAAAGAACTTGATAGCTGTAATGATTCCAATGAATCTTACTGAATGTGACAAGTGCAACATTTTTGAATGGAGACTTTAGATTTTTTTAATAAATAGGAATCAAATTTGAACCAAGAACATCCTCTACGGTTTGTACAGAAATGTGTATCAGCTAAAAAAAAAAACATTCCCAGTTTTGCATATTCAGGGTCACTTTAGGAAACGTCATAAAATTTCAAGCTGAAATAATGGAATTTAGGATGTTTTTATTGCTCTGGAATATAAAAACAATACGGGATAAAAGCGTTTACTTGTAGTAATCTAATAAATTGACAATTTGTAATTAATTCCACTAATTACACTTTAAAAAGCTTTTAAAACACTGTACCCATGTTAACATTTTAGCAAATACCAAAGTTCCTAAAGACACTAACTTCTGAATACAGGCAAGTCTGTTATCATAATGAAGGCAAATAAAACAAACAAAATGCTAATCAATATAAAGAAATGACATATTGGGAAGACTTACTCCTTTTTTCACAGTTTCTCCCAAAGCAGCAACGATGGCAAAGTACTGTATCACCCTCTTAGTGTTGACTGTCTTCCCTGCTCCTGACTCACCGCTAACACAAAGAAATAACAGACAGAGAAGGATCACAAACTGAAATTACAAAGTTCAAATAACATTAAAGGATGAGTTCACAGTTTTTCCAGTGTGTCTTAAAACAATGGCTACTCCTACGATCTGTGAATCTGGGGTTACGTCACGTTTACGTTACCTTACCAATGTTGTTGCCGTGGTAGCGGCTTGTCAATCACAACATAGCTTCGCCCTCAAGCATACCCTGCTTTATTGTCACATTTAAATTAAATGGGGCCATAATTGACTAAATGAACATCACGCTGTATTGAAGAAGACTTGAAACAAGCGATTGAGGCCATACACTCAATTAGGAAACTGTTTACTAAGTGAGATGTAGGGTCGTTTTCTCATAGATTTCCCAAGCAGCAATCTCCGGGGCTGGAAAACAAAGCCAATGACCACTTGAGGCTCCTAAAACAAGTCAACCCCATAGACCCCCATGTAAAAATGCCCATCTTTACAGCAGAAATAAACATGTTTACAGCCTGGTAAAAGAAATAGTTTTGGTGTCTAAATGACAACTGTATGGGGGGAATTTTTTTAAATTTTTTTTATAACTTACCCGTTTAAATTGTATTAAGCTGTAAAGTTATGTATAATGAAGGACATGGCTGCTTTGAGTGACAGGTTCACCAGCTTGTTTCAGCCATTCAGCCCGCCTCTTTGTTTTTGATCGGCTGGGAGTTAGACAGTGTCACACACTTCAGCTTGAACTTCAGAACTCCTCTTCAGAAACCAATAGGTGACGCCATGGTAACTACGTCCATATGTTTATACAGTCTATGAAATTTCTGTACAAATGCAGGTTTAGGGCACTTCTCATCAGTTTCACTTTTCACACCCAGACCGCTTGTTGTGAACAGGAGGAATGATTACAGCAAGAAAAACATGTTTCACTATTCACTTGGGCTCCTGACTGGTGTTTTAAGACAAACTTGAAACACTGAGAATCAATCCCATAAAAAACAGACTTTTTGAGATGTTTAACAGTACAGTGAAAGAACACAACGGTTTTTAAATTAATGTATTTAGAGAGTGATTATTAATGAAAACAAGGATCTGATCTGAGCCTGTTTTTGATATATAACAAATTTCAAATTTTCAAACCGTTTTTGGATTATAATATTACTAGCATTTGCAAAAATGTAAAATAAAATAAATATATTAAAATAAATGTAAAGTGTTGAATGTAAAGCTTATAATGTTATATCACACTTCAGCATTCTGTTGTACATTTTGTTGCAATTTAAATAGACTGTAATGTTGCTGTGGCTCTGACTTACGTGATCAGCATTGACTGGTTTGCACGATCTGTGGAGGAAAATGAAAGTCATGTGAAGGAACAGCAAAGCACTGACTGGTAGCAGAACTGAAAAGATGTCTCAATGTTCTCAGTCAGGTCTGTGGTGGTTAATGGAAAAATGAGATACCATTGATATCAATGGCTAGGAGCTAAGCTGGGATTGAACCTGGGACGTGATTGTTACATTTTCCAGGAGATTGATTAAAGGAATATTTGAAAAGGGGGTACAGGATGAAGAAAAGCTCTTTCTGAACCAGCAACCCCTCCCATTTAGCAGCTCCAGCTGTGTCTCAATTAAGGCTGCATTTGAATACACAGAGGCTGTTCCATTTCGAAGGCTCCTTCAAATGAAGACGCTTTTTTCCTGAATTTAGAGAATCCAATGGATGGATCCTTCACGGTCCTACCTATCCCAGAATACATTTCCCACCAACTGGCAGCAGTAATGGAAGACTTTGGTCCAGGCTAAGCTGTTGTCATTTTTGCTGTAGGACTGTTAATATGTCACTTTGCTATGTTTTTAAAAAATTCTTAGGTGAGAAAGTAACCATCTAGACATGTGGTCAGTTTATCCAGATAACATAAGAGCAGGTGAGACCGGCCAGTCATCTCAGCAGCTAGCAAACTGACTTCTGAGATGATCAGCTGGTCAACATGTCATCATCCCAGGGAGAACATGAGCTTATGAACTGATCTGTGAAGCTCTTGAGTAATTTACCACCAGCTCTAATGTCGCTATAGCATTTTGATACATGATATACAAGGTACACGTTAATGGGTTAGAGGTTAGAGGATAGAAGTTAATGGTGACTCACTCAGCAGCAAGTCACAGTAGGCGTTGTCAGCGATGGCATAGATGTGGGGCGGCGCGTCTGAGCGACGTCGCCCTTTATACGCCATCACCACCTCGGGAGTGTAGACTGGCAGCCATTTGTATGGATTAACTGTTACGCAGAACAGACCAGAGTAGGTCTGACAGACAGACAGTTAGACATGTAGGAAAAGATAAGAAAGAAAGAGAGAGAGGAATTATTGTAGTCATCATCTCCAAATTTATAAATGTCACAATGAAAAGATGAGTAGTTTTTCTTTGATCAGGCTCATTTTTAGTTTAATTTCTGGTATTTTCATTCAGATTTTCTTGTATACAAATTCAAAATTTACATGAATACAAGTAGAATCAAACAGTGTTTGTGTGTATGGTAGAGCAGATACTCACATAGATCATCCACATGCTGTATCTCCTCTTCAGGTTGAAGAGGACGGATGCTTCATTGAGGTGAGTCAGCATGGCCATGTCCTCTATCATGTCAAACTTAGGAGGGTTCATTTGCTGGAGATCGTCTTCTTTTACTATCAGAAACTGAAACGTGTGGAACACAAGTTTAGCTTCTTACAAGATCTGCAGTGTTTACAACCTCCAGACATCAGATTATCATCAGATGGTATAAATTATTTCTGCAAACAAGATGACAGTTGAGGATTTTGTAGTCTGTGAAGCATTAACATTGTAGCTGATGTTTACTTGTTTGCCTCCGAGCTTATCGATTCTTTTTTTTGTTAGCAGGTCTTTAGGACAGTTGTGCATTGCAAAACAATGATGTCATAGACATAGTGGCAAAATAATAAATAATAACTAAATTAAATCTTAAATAACAGATTAACTAACTAACTGACTGACCCGTCCATCTTTGGTCTCCACAGTGGTTTTGTCTCCATTCCGCTCTCTGACCTCCACTTCAGTATACGCTTCAGTTTCATCATGCATCCAAACACGCTTCGTACCTGAAAGAAATCAGTTTTATTTAATATATACTGCATGTACACACAAATACAAAACACAAGATACAGATGTGACGTGATAATACGTGTGCTATATACAGTTAAGCACACAGGGCTGATCTTCATTTAAAACATAATATAAATTATGGTCATATGTTTAAATATGTAACTGATTGTATACCGTCAAAAGCCTGCGCCTTGGCAGCCATCTGCTCCATGTTGGAAAGACGAAGGAAACGACCCGATTCTCCCAACTCCCTCATGTCCATGAACCGAGACATCTGACCACAACAACACATAGAAACGCACATCATTTAAAAGTCTGTAGCACTTGGTGTTGCTCAAAATTCAAAGCACAGTTTTCACAAACCCTGATGCTTTATGAGAAGAAGGTGATGATCCTTGTGGTTCCTAGACAGCTAGTCTTTAGAGAAGCTTCAATTAAACACTGAGGAACCTCTGTGAACCCAGCCTCGAAGAACAACCTCAACGAACAATCTTCTAAAAGAATCATGAGGTTTCAAGAACAACTTGAAGACGAATTCTGAATTACAGCCATGAAGAACTTGAACTATTTTGAAAAGAAACCTTTAAAGAACAGCCATGAAGAACAACTTAAAAGAAAACTCCTGAAAAGTTTTGAAGTTTGATGAACCTCTACAACAAACCACAGCACTTTTTAGAGGAACCTTTAACATTGTAATTTGCTGCCAATTGGATTTAGAAATGTCAAGGAGGAAGTTTGCTCATTTTTGTGTAATTTTGGTCTAATTTAAAGTAATGTGAAACAATATATTTTATACCTGGAGGCAGTTATTAATCAGGAATAAAAAAAAAAACTTTCAGCACAAATCCTAACTGTAAATATAACTATGTGACAGTCTTTTATTTTGGTTTGGTAATTTAAATGTGTTTATCACAGGAACAAAACCTGTAGAGTCAACTTCCCCTGACAGCTTACTGAACAACTCCCTCCTAGAAACTACAGATACGACTAAAGTGAGATAGCAAATATGTTTTGCTAGAAACATAGTGTGGCTGAATCACGTTTTCTCTCAACATAATGAGAAAATTTAATTTAATTTATGTATTTGTCAAGTTGCAAACACGTTGATTGATTACTGAACATATGAGTGAAATATTTTCACCAAAATATCAGCTGGTAGAAATTCCAGCAGTATGAGAGTGTTTATGGTGTTGTGGACCTGGGTCTCTGCTATCATCTTGTAGCCCCCATCCACCCTGACCTCTGACCTCTCACTGCAGAGTCAGATAGAAATGTAGCTTCATTCATTCGACGAAACATTACTGTGATCATCATCCAGGCAGAGATTATGTTTGATAACGCAGCGTCACTGGGAAACAGTTCAGTCATAAATGAACATAATTTCTAGGAGATAGAGTTGTACTGATGTAGTTACACTTGAGGAGTAAAAATGTATGTATTTAGCTCTTTAAACATCTAGATTGTGTCCCATTGGATTTTAATCCACATGTACTTTTGGTCTTTTTTTAGATGCTGAAGTGGCTGAATGTAAAAGTACAAAAAATAAGTAGCAGGAGAAAGTTTAAGTCACTTCCTTTCAAGAACTTAAACTTGATCGATAAAGTCAGTGCTACATTTACCAGAGTATTTCCTAATAACCAAGTATTATTTCTCAACATCACAACCCATAACTAACAACATAATGACAGGCCAAACTACACTGTGCTGTCAACAAATTGGCATGGCGGCCATTTTTACAATATATTTGGCGCAGCTGTACCTCAACACATTACTCAGGATTACAGACAGAGCTGACAGCTGTCACATCAGCATCAGAGGATCGCTCGGACCTCTCCCTGAACTATTCTTTGTCTCCATGCCTGAGCTGATACACTGTCACACCCACAAAGAACTGCCAGCACAAATGCTAACTGCAAATATAACTATGTGACAGTCTTTTAGCTGCTGTCGACACCAGAAGTTGTCTTTGTCAGTGTGACCATGCTTTAAGTTGGGCTAAATTTCAGCACTTACTGACCAACCCACTCCCCATCTCCCCTCCATGGATCAGAGCAACTTCAGTTTAAACTTCATTTTGACACAGGGCCTCCCTACAAGATCAGGTAATAAATGCAGGATCTGCCTCAGTTTATATTGTTTGTAACATTTCCAATTAACCAAATTACCAAGAACTGTGTCTTACAGTGAATCCGGGTCTGTTGAGGCCCTAAGTTGGTTCTCTAGCCACTGAGAAACTTGGAGACTGAACTTTGCAAGACATGTTATATAAATCCAGATATTTTAAGTTTAAGTTAAAGCCATTTTATGTTATTTTGATGAAACACAGAGAAAGCAGCTGCGTCATCAGCGTCGTGTACTCACCGTGCTGGGTTTGTCTGGTCTGAAGCTCTTAGAGGGATTTGTTTTGTCGTTGTTGCAGCGTAGTTTGTGAGGATGAGCAAAGGATCAGAATAAGTTCGCCCCCAGCATCACCTCACTTTATAACCTCCCTGTGAAGGTCGCTGCAGCATGTGACCTCCTCTGCCGCAGCTGATAGGTCAGACTGGCCTTGTTGAACGGTCATAAAAGGCCTGCTGTGGTCAGGAAGGAATACCAACAAGAAGTAGAGCTAAAGCCCACATCTGCTGCCTCCTCATCACTCTTTTCTCTCTCACCTTCTGAATCTATGAGCTATTTATAGAAACTGACTGTCCATGTCCCTGTGCTCTGTGTTTCTGTCCATCTGTCTGTCCGTCTTTCTCTCTTCCTCTGGACTCATTCATCATCTGGACTATCAAAAGTCCATCTCTCTCTCTCTCTCTCCTTTTCTCATTTCCCCTCCAATTAAAGATAATTCACTTATTACAACTTGGATTTTACTTTGATAGTTTTGTTGATCAGTTACCGTACCACCAAGTTAACTGAGAGCATGGGCAGTTTTAATATTTGAAATTTAAAAGGTAGATTTCATCTAAATTTAGAGCAAATTTTAACCAACTTTCCAGAAAATCTGCAAAAGTAAAAGTTCTGAATGCTTGTTTCCATCCACTGCTGTTGTGTGAATATTAGCAGATAAGCAGCAGGTGGTGCTAATTCTCCAGTCGGTGCCATTAAAGCATCACAGAAGAAGAGGACACATCATTAAAAGAGTGGAAGTCAAAGCTCAAACAATGGAAAACCATGTGGAAATGTGTGTTGTTTTTTTTTTTTTTTAATTTTCAGCATTAAAGGGTTTTTTGTGCAAATTGAAAATGTTTTACTGACATGACAACTGTCACTGGCAGATTTTATGAAGTCTCAAGCCGTGGCTCACACACAAGTCCACTGTAATCTCACAAAATAACACCTAAAATCTAATTCTTATCTTTGGATGTAATACTATGCTAATAACACTATATAGCTAAGTATTTTAACGTTAACCACTTGTGTTTTTGTCACCATCAGTAACAGAAATGATGGACAAAGCTATGACAATAAGACCCACATTGTAATAAACCAGAATAACCCAAACATAGGCTCCATCCTAAGCTCCCTTCATCCCTTTCCCTCCCACTCGCCCTCTTCGTAATCCCCCATCAGTGAATGACAGTTATGAATGAGGCAGTGACACAAACCATGTTTCATTCAACAGCATGGCAGCAATGTATTGTGAGATTCAATTCCTCTGTGGGAGATGATCAGCCGTGGGATTAAACAGCTTGTTTCAGTTTAAGTCCTGTATTTAGTGCATAAGTATTACCTGTTAAAGTTGCTTAAAGTATAACTAGAAGTACTTGTTTGGCAGAAAATCAGGCTTTGACTGATATATTAAATAAATTTAACAAAGTACATCATTAACACTGATGAGTCAGTGCATAAACAGCATTTTACAGCTTTAGCTACTTGAGCTGTCGGTATGTGGAGCTAGTTTGAACTGCTTTGTGCGGGTCTTGAGAGGATAGACTGAGTAGAAAAGAGGAAAAAAGTCATGCTTACTGTAGGTTTTTGTAATTTTTCAGAACTTTTCTTAATCTTTGTGTCTAGAAAGTATAATATTTCTCTTTGAGATGTAGTGGAGTGGAAGTATAAAGTAGCATCAATTGGAAATACCAGGAAAGTACAACTACCTTGTACAGTACTTGAGTAAATGCACTTAGTTAGTTTCCACCACTGCCTGTCAGGACCCCTGGGATTTTATTTTTTCTGCTGAAGTCTACAGAACATTTTCATGAATGGCGTTGCTCAGAAACAACTTTTGTCCAAGTTTATTGACTATATCAAATAAACTATCAAAAATATTTATCTTTAAAATTATCATGTCGTAAGGACTCTGAGGACTCAGTGGCCTGGGAAGAGTTAGTCTGTTGTATCACAGTATAAACAGCTAACCTCACAGAAATGCCAACAGCTGAAACAAAAATTTAAAATGTGCAACAGAAAATGAGACAAAAACTAGACCAAAATGTCTTTAGATGCACCAGCTGTTTGTAAATCCACCAATAAGTTTCATTTACACATTTTAGCGATGTGTAAATCAGTGGCTAACTGTAGAATAACTCCCATAAATGACAATTTTAGTTGCCAAAAGATAAAACAAACATTACTTCTGGTTCTCTGTGAATGAAGGTGTGACTTTTTTTTATTTCTATCTGCATACCCGCAGCAGTATTCATGTAGGTTTTTTCTGTGAAATGTAGTGTCAGGTCAGATCTTGTATGTCAATCAAATTCCTATGAAAGTTGCTCAGTGGTGCATGACACCAAAAAAATAAATTAATCGGATGTTACTCATTCTTCCATGTGTTTGGGCCTACAAGCCTGTTTTAGGTTGATGAGTGTTGACCTGACTGTGCTGCCTGGGAGAGGCCGAAGACAGTTTTCCACACATTTCCATCTATCTATCTATCTATCTATCTATCTATCTATCTATCTATCTATCTATCTATCTATCTATCGATCTACAGAGCACACTCAGAAGAGACTTCCACTGGTCGACCTGGCTGACTTTGTGTGTGTGTGTGTGTGTGTGGGCGAGTGTGCATTAAATGACAGACAGGAAGTTGTAGTTACACAGTTTGGACACTATAGTATGTCAGTTTGGCTTCACAACCTGACACTGCTCCTGGGGGGTTAGTTGGTTCATTCAGCTAGCTTAGCAACAGTTCCACCTGCAGTTAATAACAACACATACACAACAGTTAGTTTGTGGTGCAACTGATTTTAATTTAGCGATGCTTAAATCTGCATGTAGTACATGATATAACACTGACATCACGATGAGGCTGAGTTTAAACCTATGACCAGCTGGTATAACTGCATGCAGATGACCAAAATGTGACTAAAGCAAATATAGATTTTCATCAGAAACCTTATACAGAATCAGGTGCAAGAATAACACCGATTCCTGTGGAGGACCTTTTCTCCTGCTGCTGCTGTGTGGCTGTGCCCTCTGTGACCCTTCGTGTTTATAGGTGTTTTATAAATAAAGATTTACTCACAGACTTACTGCTGATGCCACTGCACATTTCTCTGTAAGCCCTCCATCCATCCACCCATCCTGCCATCCCTACCAGCTGCCTCTCTAAACGAGTGGAGGATGGATTGTTCCATTTCCCAGAGAGCTTTGACTTTCTCCTGGAAAAGGACAAATGATCTGCATGCTGCATCTATTTCTCTTCATCTCTCTTTCTCAGTGGTGGAAGAAGCACTCAGATCATTTTAAAGTAACAATACAAGAGTGTAAAATACTCCATTACAAGTCCTGCATGGAAAATTCTACTGTAGAAGTACATAAGTATTATGAGCTTGATGTAGTTAAAGTATTGCAGTAAAAGTAGTGGTTTGGTCGCTCTGACTGATATATTATTATATATGACATCATTAGATTATATACTGAAGTATCAGTGTTAGAGCAGCATGTGACTGTTGTAGCTGCTGGAGGTGGAGCTAGTTTCAGCTAGTTTCTAGTTTTGATCCACAATAACACAATAACAAAGTCACTCTGCTCATTTTCTGTACATTGATGAGGACATAGTTGGACTATAAATTACATTTCATCTGCATATTTTATTCTTTATTCAGATTTGGTGACTGCAGTTTGTCAGAGATCAGCTGTGCTTCTCTGGCCTCAGCTCTGAAGTCCAACCCCTCCCATCTGAGAGAGCTGGATCTGAGTGGAAACAAGCTGCAGGATTCAGGAGTGAAGCTGCTGTGTGCATGTTACTGTTGTAGGTGCTGGAGGTGGAGCTAGTTTACACTACTTTATATACAGTTAGCTAGTTTAGTCCACCGGTTCCCAACCTAGGGGTCGGGGCCCTCCAAAGGGTCAGCAGATAAATTTGAGGGGTCGTGAGATGATTAATGGGAGAGGAAAGAAGAAAAAACAAAGTTCTGATACACAAATCTGTTTTCAGTTTTTGGACTTTTTCTCTAATCTTTGATTTTTGCTGAAATATTGGATCATTTGAACATTTATTGAAATGAAAGCATGTGAGAAGTTTAGAGGGAAAAATCACTATTTGGTGGAGCTGTTAACAACTCATAGACATGTGAAATGTGACCCCGACTACACACTGCTTTTTGTAAGACGTCAAAAGACAAAAAGGTTGGAAACCACTGGTTTCATCTTTAACAATGTGTTGTATTTTAAAAGCTTGTTATATTATCCATTGTGTCAAATCTGCATCTGAAAAGTAATTTAAGCTGTCTAATAAATGTAGTGGAGTAGAAAGTACAATATTTCCCTCTGAAATGTAGAAAGTAGCATCACATGGAAATACTCAAGTAGAGTACAAATACTTCTTTACTGTACTGAAGTACAGTAGTTGAGTAAATGTACTTGATCAACTTTTGACTTTAGCTTCTCTTCCCTGCCCCTATTCTTTTATCTCTTTGTCATCTGTCTCTCTTCACCTCCTTTCCTTTCTCTCTCTGTCTCTCTCAGCAGTTGTCCCTCCTCTTGATTCTCCCTAATCCCGGATAACTTTGTTTGAAGCCTAAATACTGACTCACACACCCATAATACCCGACAGACCTGCAGTTCACACATGAACACTCTCACACAGCTGCACACACTCCTGTAACACTAACACTGACTCATCTCTCCAGTCTTTTGTGTGCTTTGTAGTCCTCCAGATCTAAGTTTAGATATATGATCACAGTTTATTAGATATTTTAGTATTGTCACAGCCATCATTATAAACTGGGGTACTGAAACTAATAAACATATGTGTTTTACATGAGGTTAGAGGTATAGAACAATGCCACAACACATTGACACCCATTAAAGTCAGTTAGTTGTCCATAATGTGCAGAATAGAGCTAGAGTTGATTAAATGATTGCAATTATTTTTAAGTCTCTATGACAATAAACTGAATATCATTAGGTTGTGGGACGTTATCTTTGGGGAAACACTGACCCACATTTTTCACCATCTTCTGACATTTAAAATTTCCATTCACGCTCTGACTTTAAGAGTAGATTTTACCCAAAGTAACTGATACACTTTTACTTGCTTATGCTAGTAATTCAGTAATTTAATGGTACCCACACAGCCAACTGTATATGAGGTGGTCATGCTGTACAGATGACATTACACCTGCTGAGATCTGATCACAATGAGTGTGTTTACATGCACACTGTTATCCTGAGTTTAGAAACCTGGATACACTACCTGGAGTACTCCAATAGAAACTATGATGTATGTAAAGACCTGATCCAGATTTCTGAAAATGAGTTGGTGAGAAATCAAGATACAAATGCACACAGTCGAATCTGATCGCACACAGTCACAATGCATTCTGAGAGCATTTGTAGCTGCATTAACCTGCAACCAGCTGCTCCCACATCATGAAGATGAAGTATCTTAAAGTGTCACAGACAGCTGTCAGATACTCCAACTGAGTGAAATACTGAGTCTATCATTGTTTTCAATGAGTCATTATGGTCTGAATCTCTAAATTCAGACCCTCTAATAAGTGTGCTGGAAGTCATTTTGGACATTAGTGCTCCGTTAATAAGATCTGAAGACTTATAGTAGCTTTGATGTCTGCTGTGTGGATGCTGACTGACAGCTGTGATTGACAGTTGGCTCACCTGCTGCTCTCCCCAGCTCCAGGACTCTGAGTCTGAGACACTGAATCGAACTATTGTTGCAATATATATTTCAATAAGTTTAATGTCACTTGATTACAATACCTGCCCTGTTAGCACAGTCTGTAACTTTACCTTCGGTTGGAGGTATAAAGGTGTAAACACCCTGCACTCGTTTGGAGGGTCTAAATCTAAATGCAACTCTGGGCTTCAAACTGGCCCAAATGAAACCAGTTGGTGACGTCACACCTCGCTACGTCCATCTGTATATACAGACTGTGGTTTTTCTTTATCCAGATACAGACTGCATGATAATGTCAGGTGTAAAGCAGGTATATGAGACCACTGTGTTGAAATATCCAATCATACATATTCATGCATAGATTCCTGACAGATTCCTTTGTACTGTGAACAGTACATAATTAATCTTTTAATGATGTGATTATGGAGACAGAGGATAAAATAATTGTCGCCATGTTGAAAAAATTCTTTCTCATACCATTATAAACCTCTGCGCAGTGTTTTGGCATCTGATAAGCCTTCAGATTCATGGAGCTATTAATCAAAATGTCTTTCCTGGATTGAATTCCATCGTTCTGCAGGTACACGACGCAGCTCTTTGCATTTTCTTCTAACACAGAGCTGTTTTCAGCCTAAAAACACAGTAATAGGTGTCATTATTTACATGAATGTAGAGGACACAGTTTTGATAAGAAATTATAATATGAATAATACACACAGTGAACTCTAGCCTTTTACACACACACACACACACACACACACACATACGCCACTTGTCCAGTGTTAATACCAATATAACACCTCATAAACCCACTACATATGAGCCAGACTGCACACTCACACACCTGTCATACCAACCGCAGCTCACACACACACACACACACACACACACACACACACACACACAGACACACACACACACACATACAAAGGGAGTTCAGTCAAACAATAGGATGATGCTATAAACTTATTTTAGTTGAACAACAGAGACGCCACAAGAACCCTGAGCTAGTCCCCTCAATCCCCCTGCTGTCACTCAGACCGCCACAACCGTACACACACACACACACACACACACACACACACACAGTCCCTTCATCACCATTTTTCTTTGTTTTTATTTCAGTTGTTCTGAAGATGTAAAATTAGCTGCTAATTCACAAGAAAACTAAATCAGGCATAATGTATTTATTTAATATTTATTTGTTTAGGGACATATATACATATGTATATACCATGAAACGGGGCCGTCTGGGATGATGGGTCTTTAAAGTACATAAAACTCAAACAAAACAGCACAAAACAATTTTCAAACAATGACACAATATAAAGTATTATAAAACAACAAGTAGCTAATCACTCGTGACTACATGACTGATCCCCTTTAGAAACTGTTTCCACTGATCCATTTCAACTTCTGTGGGTAAACAGAGTCACATGCTGAACCAAACAGAAAGTTGCAGTCCAAGTCAGGATTTATGAAAAGCCGCCTCACAATTCCCAGCTGATGTTCCCAGTGTTACTGAGCCAGAAACCCTGAGAGGAACCAGCAGGTCACTGAGCACCCGAGAAGCTGGTTATAAGTATTTATAGATAGACGAGTTTAAGATTAGCATGTTTAATAAAATGGTCAAAACTACATATTTAACTCTTAAGAACATAGCAGTGATGTGATCTTACCATTAGTCAGCTTATATAGAGAATATCAATGATAAGAGGCTTGTGACCAAGAAGAACCGCAATAACTTAAATGTGAAAAGATTGTGGAATTAGACCTGAGGACAGAGTCAGCAGCAGCAGCAACTTATATGTTAAATTTAAACACAATTAGCTGCTTGCGTCAATAGTTGTTGCAGTTTGGTTTCACAGAAAAAGATGTCATTAGGAGATGTGTCTGTCTGGAGTCTAGGTGAGGCAATAGGCTGTATTTTACATGAACCCTTTGCATCTGAGAGTCACAACGTTCATCAAAATTCAAACCCTTTTAAGGGGAAACATCCTACTTTTTTCATTTTTTTTTCTTTATTTGAGGCTAAGTACCAATAAAGCATCGTGAGTCACTGACCAGCGGATGCATCGACTGAGTAAAATCGTATAATCGTCTTTCACTGAATGCCAGACTTATAAAGTGTTTCTGGGGCTTGAATGCACACACACCAACATACTGGATTCCTATAAACATTTGCTTCTCCAGTTATTGATCCATTCAAGTCGATGTAGTGTATGAAGGCCAGCTGCTGTCCTCTTGATAATTTATGTGAAACCTGGTATTTATTCAGTATTACTATAGGTAAGATTCTAAGAATACATTGTTAAGAACTACATACAGAAATGCTTTTGCTGTGCTTTCTTGTAGCTTTAATGATGATATTTCTGTGCAAAGTCTATTTACTAACATTACTGTGTTGACAGAATTATTTAAAATTACAGCTGTTAAAGTTAGTAATTTGTGCAAATTTGCTTTAATGCCAATCTTTTTTTTTTAACGAAGGTTCTGTTACTATAACTCCTTGCCTCACCTGTAGCTTAGCCCACTAGCATCAAGTCAGATGGCAATGAGCAAGGACCAATAGATGAAGAAAAAGGAATTTCAAATGACAAGTTCAGCTTTAAAGCTCTGTCAGATGGCTCGTCATACACAACCGGTATGGCCAAAGAGCAAAAGTCATTTTCTTTCTTATATTCCTGTTTCACTGTTTACTGCTCACTTTATTTATCGTTTGGTTCATTTTGTATTATCCTGTTTTTATCCCCCAGCACATGGGATGTTTTTGTGAGCCTTTATTTCTGCCATGTGAATTTGGACACAATTACTTTACTGTGTGTGATTTACTTTTGAAGTGGGGGATCCAGGGAGTGATCTCTCATCAGTAATGAAGTAACGGACAATTTATCCGGCCAATGTGGCCAACTGTTGCCTGTTGAGGTTGAGTTATGATTAGACCATATATTTAAAAGTTTAATGCTTTACCTGTGAGGTAGTAGATAGTTCTGTGGTTTGTTTACTGACAGCAGAAGTACTGCTTTGTGTGATTTCTTTTATTTTGCTGGCGTTTCCTGTCCAGACTGTGGAGATGCTTTGACAGCAGAGGGTCCTCACAGAGCAGGCCTGTAGGCAGACTGTCTGAGATAGTTCAGTTTTTTTTTTTTAACTTTCCACTCAGGTTTTTTGTGAGGAAATTGACAATTCAACACCCCAATTGTATTTGAAGCCGGGAAAAAGTCTCAGTGACTGATTGAAGCTTGATTAGCAAACAGCTGCTGCGGCCTGTTAACAGCCAGCAGCTGGAGGGTATCGATCCAATCACAAGATAAGACCAGCCAGACCATAAAAATATCTGAGACCTTCGGGCATGACTAGTAAAACAAAGTATCTGGGTCACACACACACACACACACACACACACACACACGCACACGCACACACACACACACACACACACACACACACACACACACACACACACACACACACACAGGACTTGGTGACTGGTTTTGTCAGGCAGTAACTACGGGCAGCATTCCTTTGCGGCTCCACAGCAAAGCTCCAAAATCCTACTGGAAGCTCTACGTGCACGTGCACACACACACACATAGTGGAAACACACATGTAGACACAGATCATAGGTAGCACAGACCATGAGATCACCTGTTCTTATGTAAAACTTACAGGGAACAATGAATCATTGTCATGGGTTCAATAACCAAGAACAATAAACCCTATTTATAGACCACCATGACACACACAGACAAACCCTCTGTGTGTGTGTGTGTGTGTGTGTGTGTGTGTGTGTGTGTGTGTGTATGTGTGTGTGAAATCAAGTGAACAACCGTGTATCTTGACAGAACCTCAGCTGATGGTGGAGGTTAGTGATTCATCTCAATAAATAAAATTTATGCTAAATGAAAATCTAGATTTAGTTTCTTTGACGTGACACAGTTGTAAAACTTACACACAAATACAAAATGTCAAGGATGTCACATTAAATCTCTATATTTATTTCAGTTGTTGCCAACAAACAAATAAATGATACAAAATGAATTATATAAATCATAACAAAAAACTACAAACTACGATGTGATATCCAGTACTATGAAATGAAATGCTGTGATGTTGAGACATATGACCTACTGTGTGACATAGTATACTATGATATCCTATACCAAGCTATGACATGTTACACTTGTTATACATGTTATACATTTTTTTGCACATCTGATGGTCAGATAATGTCAGACAAAGCATTGCTTGTCTTTCCTTATCCTCCATCAGACGTCTGCTTTTCACAGAATTGGGTGACTGCAAGACGTTGACCACCAGGCGGCGCCATCTTGCTACTATCTAACCAAGACACTGCCATACTTCCACCATTCATCATGTCACCATCTTAGCACACATACACATACACATGCATTCCCCTGCATGTGTTCAACCCTGTACATAGCTGCTTGTGTTTTGCTTTAATAGGATTAGATTTTAGAATAGTTTCTTATTGACTGAAGCATTTGTTAACTTTGTTGATTCTGCTAAGTTTAATAAACACTTCAAGTCCTTCAAGTCCTTCTGTCATTATTGTGTCTAACATATTGAAGTGCTCGATTTCACCTTTCTCTGTTTACCTGTGAATATTAATATGCCTTAGATCTTTGGCTTGTTTGGTTATTGGTTTCCAGTTTCCAGGTGGTGCCCCGTAATTGTTAATTTATATCAATAAATCTATTAATTTTTATTTTTATCTTTAACAGTTTGTGCCCAAGTTATTGACAGATATTAATAAACTTTTGATAATTCATAATTATGGAAGTTATAATCACCCTGCACATCAGGAAGATCAGACCCTATCTGAGCATGCCGCACAACTGCTGGTTCAGGCTCTCATAATATCGTGCATTGACTACTACAGCTTACTGGAAGGCCTCCCTGCATGTACACCCAAACCTCTGCAGATGATCCAGAATGTGACAGCAGGAGTATACATGCAGTTCCTCCTCCATGTAGGCTCCTGCCTACCTGAACTCCCTTATTCAGGTCCACACTCCCTCCCACGCACTACACTCAGCCAATGAAAGGCGCCTGATACCACCACCACAACATGGCCCTAAGTTACTAGCCAGACTCTTCTCCTCTGTAGTTCCCTGGTGGTGGAAGTTCATTAAAGGCTTCTCATAAATATCACATTATAAAGTGACACTTGATGATTACAGGCCAAATGTATGATGCAACATGTGATGTTAAACAAGAAAAGGTACAAAGATGAGCAGCTCAGATTAAAAAGCTGCAGCGTTCAAAACAATTTGAATCAAATGTTAAAGCTCTCTGTGTAAGTGTCTTTTTCAATATGACCACTAGGAGGCAGCAGAGTCAGACACTTTTAAAGTTTACACATACTGGCTGTGAAATGACTCACTATGGTGGACAGACCTTCCTACAGTATTGATGCTGGAGCAGCAGTCACTTCCTGTCTAAAGAGGTTCAGATTCATCTCCTCTGATTTGAGAATGAACTCTGCTCCCAGGCCACATCTGCTGTGTGCTGTGATTCAGTCACCGAGAGCAAGACTGCAGACAAACATGGACGTGGAATCTGTCATTTCACCCAGGGACTTCAAGCATCTGCTGTACTCCATTTCTTTTTTGTGAACAATGTTTATTAGTTTTCCGTTATGAGTATAAATGAAAAAAGACTAATAATATTCCACCTCCCTCTACCTCACTTCCCCAGACCTTCACAATAACACAATAATAAAACATTACACTAGCAATAACATATTACTAAGAAAAGACAAATGTGTGACTTAAATCCACTCACAGAAAAAAGAACAGCAACAACACAGCAGTACCAAACATACAAACAAAAATGCATCATGTCTACACTCTAGGTAGTACTGTCAATGCTGTTCTTGTCTCAAAGGTGATATTTATGTATATCATTTTTAAGAAACTTGTTGAAAGTTTCACTATATGTGGCTGAGACAAACTCTATTCAGGCCTTCTTCCAGGCCTATTTTCAACTTTTTTTTTTTAATTAAAGTTGGGGACAAATTAACACAATGTGTTGCACCAGTTTCTGAGGAATTTGCACAAACTTGTGCAACATATACTAAATTAGAACTGAATCTTCAAGAATGCAACTTCCTGAAATTCTGAGGCAATACAGGAGCTGTGCTCATGCATCTTGCAGACATCCTTTGATAACAATCTCAAAAACAGTGAATAAGAAGTTAAAAAGTTCTATGTACCTGTACGTGACAGATGAGAGCCTGAAAATCTCCAGATGATCCAGAATGTGGCAGGAGTGCACATGCAGCTCCTTCTCCATGTAGGCTCCTGCCTACCTGAACTACCTCATTCAGGTCTGCACTCCCTCCCATGCACTACACTCTGCCAATGAAAGGCGCCTGGTACCACCACCACAACATGGCCCTAAGTTACTAGCCAGACTCTTCTCCTCTGTAGTTCCCTGGTGGTGGAACCAGTTACCAAACGCTGTTCGATCTGCAGAGTCCCTCTCAGTCTTTAAGAAAAGAATAAAGACCCAGCTCTTTCACAAACACCTCTGCAAAAACTGATTGCCAAACTTTGTGCTTACTTACTTTGTGCATGTGGTTATGACCTCACTGGTAAGCAGTGGTGGAAATGGCCACTGCTCAGTTTTACAGCAGCTCACAGAGAGGGGAAAATATGGCCTACTACAATTTTTTTTAGCTATTATGGGGCTTATACTTCAAATTCCCTAGCCATGTATGGCTATTGTGGACCAGGAACTTGACTGAAGAAAGAAAGAAAAACAATGTTATAGTTTCCAGTATTATCCACAACATGATTGGATTGTTTGGAGGAACATGTGTCAAAGCCAAAAATCTGTATGCAGGTATCATGCTCCTTATACACTTTCTCCTCAGGTTCTAAGCTGACATGTGATCAGTCACACAGGTGGTAGCTGCAAAGTGGCTGCCAGTCGGAAGGAGCAGGCAGTAGACAAGTGCTATAGAGATCCTTCATTGGGTTCCCCCAACATCTTTGTGGCACACATATGCTACCTAACAATCTGACCAGCGCCACCACTAACCACAAACTTCCTCTCTCTCATTTTCAAGTATGCCTCTGCCAAGAGAGGGTGTCGAGAGTTCCACTATTTGTGGCCAAGACAAACTCTATTCAGGCCTACTTTCAACAATTTATTAAAGTTGGGGCAAATTAACATCATGTGTTGCACCAGTTTCTGAGGAATTTGCACAAATTTATGCAACGTGTACTAAATTAGAACTGAACCTTCAAGAATGACTAAACAAGTACAAACAAACAGCACAAAACTTACACAACTTCCTGAAATTCAGAGGCAAAACAAGAGCTGTGTTCATGCATCTTGCAGACACCCTTCGATAACGCAAAAAAAAGTGAATATGAAGTTTAAAAGTTCTGTGTACCTGTACGTGACAGATGAGGGCCTGAAAACCTCCAGATGACCTCTGTAGATGATCCAGAATGTGGCAGGAGTGCACATGCAGCTCTTCCTCCATGTAGGCTCCTGCCTACCTGAACTCCCTCATTCAGGTCTACACTCCCTCCCGCCCACTACGCTCTGTCAATGAAAGGTGCCTGGTACCACCACCACAACATGGCCCTAAGTTACTAGCCAGACTCTTCTCCTCTGTAGTTCCCTGGTGGTGGAACCAGTTACCAAACGCTGTTCGATCTGCAGAGTCCCTCTCAGTCTTTAAGAAAAGAATAAAGACCCAGCTCTTTCACAAACACCTCTGCAAAAACTGATTACCAAACTTTGTGCTTACTTACTTTGTGCATGTGGTTATGACCTCACTGGTAAGCAGTGGTGGAAATGGCCTCTGCTCAGTTTTACAGCAGCTCATACAGACGGGGGAAAATATGGACGACTACAATTATTTTAGCCTTTATGGGGCTTATACTTCAAATGCCCTAGCCATTTATGGCTATTGTGGACCAGGAACTTGACTGAAGAAAGACAAAAAACAATGTTATAGTTTCCAGTATTATCCACAACAGGACTGGATTGTTTGGAGGAACATGTGTCAAAGCCAAAAATCTGTATGCAGGTATCATGCTCCTTATACACTTTCTCCTCAAGTACTAAGCTGACGTGTGATCAGTCACACAGGTGGTAGCTGCAAAGGGGCTGCTAGTCGGAAAGAGCAGGCAGTAGACATGAGCAATAGTGATCCTCCATTGGGTTTCCCCAACATCTTTGTGGCACACATATGCTACCTAACACTCTGACCAGCGCCACCGCTTACCACAAACTTCCACTCTCTCATTTTCAAGTATGCCTCGGCCAAGAGAGGTTTTCAAGAGTTCCAGTATTTGTATTTGTCCCAGTATTTAGACAAACTCTATTCAGGCCTAACTTTAAATATTTATTTTTAAAGTTGGGACATATTAACATCATGTGTTGCACCAGTTTCTGAGGAATTTGCCCAACTTGTGCAACGTGTACTAAATTAGAACTGAACCTTCAAGAATACAAGTATGAACATCACAAAACTTTCACTTGAAACTCTGTGGCAATACAGGAACTGTGCTCATGCATCTTACAGACATCCTTCGATAACTTTCTCAAAAGAAGTGAATAAGAGTTCACAAGTTCTATGTACCTGTACGTGACAGATGAAGCTCACTATTTTGTGTAAAGTCATGTAACATGAAACACAGCGTCAATATCAACATGAAATTGTCAGATGTACTGAAGTTAGAAAATATGTGGTAACACAAGTAAGAGGATGTTGAAGAGATATAAAAAGTAAAGCCTAACCTTCTAATGTTATGAAAGCTGTGTCGACAACAAATGAACTGCTTCTGTTCCTCATCTATTATGTTCGGGAGTAACCCCTCTAGCTGTCTTACTAGCACCTTGCTAATCATTTTTGTGCCCAAGTTCAAGAGACCAATTGAATGCATATTCTCACACCTGATATTTGATTTTCCAGGTTTTGGTAGCAGAGTTATCAGGGCCTCTCTTAATGGGGTAGGAAGAATTTCAATAACGAATAGCACTATACTAATATAATACAATAATGAATCAAATTATGGTGGAATTACTGTGCTGATGAACTGAGTGATGTGTTTCACTGATATTTCAGCTCTCTTTAGACTCTGAGGTTGTTCCTGATCTCTGGAAGAATTCTAACATCATTCCAATTCTGAAGACCAGAACATCTAAAATCCTAAATATCTATAACATTAACGCCACTAGTAAGGAAAGATGAGCCTGGGAGAGGTGTTGCTGATGCAAAGTTATTTATTTTGAACTCCATACATGAAGATTTAGAATAAGAAAGCACATATGTAAGATTATTTTGTGCAGATTTTCCATCAGTCTTTAATACAATGCAGCCTCACATACTAATAAAAAAAAGCTCAGATGTTATTTCCATTTAGTTCATCAACTCTTTAGATTATCAGTTTTCTAACAGAACTCAGACAGTGGTTATAAATGGTTGAATATCTAAATCAGTTTGTGCTTCCACTGGCTCACCACAGGGTTGTGTTCTTTCTCCTTTATCTTTTACTTTGTATACAGATGGCTGTCATAGTAAATACAAAAATCACCATATTGTAAAATTTGGTGATGACAATTATTCTCTCTCTTCTCAGTCAGTTGGATCAATCACATGGACCCATAATGCCTGAGCTGTGGACTAGTGCAACAGATCTTTTTTTAGATTTAAATGTGTCCAAAACTAAAGAAATGGTAATCTCACCAAAACACAGATCGTTCCAACAATCATTCTTGACTTCAGTAAGTGTTGAACTCTTCCAGACGTGCAAATACTTAGAAACTGTGTTTGATGACAGATTGAGATTTAGTGACAGTACAGATGTTATGTGAAAAAGGCTCAGCAGCATCTGTGCTGTAAAATAAACTCCATTAGAGTCAATCAGAGAATATTGAAAACGTTTCATTCCTCTTTTATTGAAAGTATTTTAACTCCTGGTTTACATTTGTCAAAAGGACAAGAACCCATTGCTACATTTTGTTAACCTCAGCCTCAAAATTATTGGCGAAACACAAAGATTCCAGTTACAGCTTAATACTGAACAAGTCCTCAACAAAGAAGAGACAATTATCAGCAACCACGCATAAACATGTTGAACTTCAAGTCACTGCAGACTTTTTTCTGTATTAAACAGAGACCCTGATCTTTCTCTGACCTGAACCAAGTGCTACCAGAATCTGAACACAAACACAAAGACTTTCATGCTGCTGGAGTTTCTACCAGCAGAGATTTTACTTCAACATCAGAGATTTTGGTGGAAAAACCACAACCAGGTATGTTGTCTCTGAACATTTCACTCATATGTTCAGTATCAACATTCAATTTAAAAACATTAATTAATAAATATATAGTCAGAAGGTCATGGTAGAAGATGTAATGAAGCCTTGTTTTGATCAGAAAAATTAAAAGTATGTTTCACACATCTAAACATGAAAACCAATTAAATTTGACCCTAACACAATAGGAGGGTTAAAACATTTCAGCATTAAACTGCAACATAGTAAAATATGAAAAAGTAGAATCTGAATATTTCTGAATGCACTGTTATATGCAATGTAGTCAAATATAAATGTAATTTCTAGGATACAGAGTTGGCTCAAAGGGTAGAAGAACAATATCAAACAACATCTACATTTTTGAAGAAAAAATGAACATTTCAGAATAAGCAAGTAAGAAGAAACATGATCAGTTGTGTATCATCAGCATAGAAGTGAAAAATAGCATGTTTATAGTTAATATCTGCTGATCGAGCACAAAAAGAAAGAAAGTGGAACAAACTGGCAGCACATGTTAACCTGCAAAGTACAGAATCCAGATCCAAATCCAAACATCATCATTTGTTTGCTGTGATTGCAGAGTAGCTTTGGTCTGGATTCCTGTCAGCTGAATCCAGGCTCTGGTAGACGGAGTCTTCACACGTGGAGACTGGAGGACGGTTCTCATTGCTGACAGATACCTGAAAATAAAACAGGAATGACATCAAACCTAAAATATAGCAGTAACCAGGTTAACAGACCAGATATTGTGTTCTTCAATTGTTTGTTGATATTTTAGTGATAACAACTGGACAGGCCAGAGGTCTAGTAACAGTAATTGTGATTTTATTTAATTATACTTTTGTGCACAGTAGTGAAGTAGTTGCAGACATGAGATTGTTTATTCCTAACTGAAAAAAATAAAATGTCTGCCATCATTAAGAGTTAACATGTTAACAAGGGCCACTGCCTTTATTCCTCGTGTGTTTAAACTCTTTCTGACATTGTCATATTTGTATTTTGTAGATTTTTAAATGTGAGTGAATTAATTGTAAGTATGTACTTGTTTGCAAATGTGATTGTCCCTTGAGGGATGAATAAAGTATTTTTGAATTCAATTGCATGAGACATACATAGTTATTGAAAGTCACCATCATGGTTCCGCTGCCTGAAGTTCCTCTGCTGTTCAAAGCAGAGTTCCTCCTCATCATCAGTTTGTAGAGGAGCAGCAGAACAACAGCCAACAGCACAGCAATCACAGGCACGTATACAGCCGGAGGCAACACATAGCCTGGGTCAGGGACAGCTGGGAAGGAAGAGGGAGAGACATGTAGTAGTTTGAAAGACTGGGATCTGTTGTCTTGTATTAGAAGCTTAAAGGTTCTCTGTAGAGTTTGACCACAAGTATCTTGTTTTTACATGTGGATCTACATTGTGCACATGTGGTTGATGTGATACACATTCCTGCCAGTGGTTTCACATCATCCTACTGATCTACAGGATGCAGGAACCTGCCCAGAAACACAACAATGCACCAACAAAAGCAGGAGGGAAGAAGACTGCAAGCAATGCAAGATTTAAAATACTTTAAATAATCAGCTTTACAAATATTTTATGATTGAGGAAACATATTCAACACTTACATTGGACCTAAAGGATACACTCAGCATGTTTTGGTGGGTAACACTGAATATAATATAACCTTTTTACAAGAAAACTACACAGAGAACCTTTATCAAAAATGAGATCTTCCTGTTGGAAAAAAATCCCAAAGACTTTGGTCTGAATGTTTCCTGACTTGTCATGTGCTGACATCACATGTTAATAATTATCTTACATCATTAGAAACGTGTGTTTAAACATTAGATGTGAAGATAAAGAAGAAATTTATTGTAAAATTGAACGTTAAATGTTTTCTTCTAAGTGCTGAACTGTCTTATGTGCTGAAACACATGTTGGACCATCTTGTTATTCTTATTAGACAACGTTGTTATGCTGAATTTTACTGTTTTAAGAGGACGTTTTGTTGCAGAGAGACAGTGATGGACAGATGGACAGACATGAACTGTCCTGTACCTGTAGACTGCTCTGTGGTTTCAGGGAAAGATGATGAAGGTGTGAAGCTACCTGAACTGGATATTAAACTCTGTGTTGTTGCTGGTGTGGAGGCTGATGGGACTGATGTTGGAGAAGGTGGGAGAGTCGGGTTTGGTTTCGAAGTGGTTGGCGCTGTGAACAATGAAAACACATTAAAACAATCAGATACTGAATCAATAATGCAGAGAAATGAGATGCTGCTCTAGAAAGAAAGATCATATTGACAGCATCGATCACATACACAAGAAATAAACAGCATTAAATATGTTAATAAAGTAAATGATTAAGAATATTTTAAAGATGAAGATGATGAGAATATTTGAAGTGGGTTTGTCCTGTTAATCACAAGAAATTATTGTTATTTGATTTTTGATTACAAAAGAGTAAGAAAATAAAATCCACAGGTTGGTTTTCTGACATTAAACATAAAAACACAAATGTCTGAAAAGCTTTTTAAAAATCATACAAACTGATTGTTGCAAATTAAAAAACTAACATTATAAAGGCAACACATTTTACATCAGATTACTTTGTGACTCTACAAATGAGTTTCATCTTTAGAAACATTTTAGAATCTGATGTCTTGAACATTAAGGAACCTAAGGAACCGTTCTTCTCTATGTGACCTAATGTCAATTATTAGACAACGCTGTTATGCTGAATTTTACTGTTTTAAGAGGACGTTTTGTTGCAGAGAGACAGTAATGGACAGATGGACAGACATGAACTGTCCTGTACCTGAAGACTGCTCTGTGGTTTCAGGGAAAGATGATGAAGGTGTGAAGCTTCCTGAACTGGAGATGAAACTCTGTGTTGTTGCTGGTGTGGAGGCTGATGGGACTGATGTTGGAAAAGGTGGGAGAGTTGGGTTTGGTTTTGAAGTGGTTGGAGCTGTGAACAATGAAAACACATTGAAACAATCAGATAAAAAAACAATAATGCAGAGAAATGAGATGCTGCTCTAGACAGAAAGATCATATTAACAGCATTGATCTCATACACAAGAAATACACAGTATTAAATATGTTAATGAAGTAAATGATGAAGAATATTTGAAGTGGTTTGATCTGTTAGTCACAATATTATTTGATCTTTGATTACAGTAGAGTAAGAAAATAACACCAGCAGGTTGGTTTTCTGACATTAAACATAAAAACACAAATGTCTGAAAAGGTTTTTAAAAATCATACAAACTGATTGTTGCAAATGTAAAAACTAACATTATAAAGGCAACACATTTTACATCAGATTACTTTGTGACTCTACAAGTGAGTTTCATCTTTAGAAACATTTCAGAGTATGATGTCTTGAACATTAAGGAACCTAAGGAACCGTTCTTCTCTATGTGACCTAATGTTAATAGAAATATAGAAAAGGTTCCAGGTTGGACAACTAGTATGACTCTGCCAACCTCAGCACTCCTCTTGTTGTCACTAATCAACTTCTGACTGTAACCAGCAAAATGATATTTGTTTCTGTAATGTCATTTCCATCCACTCTTTTTTAATTTTATATTCAAAATTCTTTTATTCATTTTAAATGAAAACAAAAGAAGTTCTCATAATTTTAATGATTTATCAATTGATATTCATTGAACAGAATATGGAGAGAAAACTAAATATAAAACTCACCATCTATAACAAAGATCCGGAACGTCTCAGATGAATTTGGAGACAAAGCTCTGCCGTAACCACACCTGTACCGTCCTGTGTCTGACTTCTTCAGCTGTGTGATTGTCACATACAGTCCAGATTTAGACCCTTCTCTATATTTGATGCTATATCTGCCATTCTGAGCTCTGTTCTCTTCAGTTTCAACCAGGATGTCTTCTTTTCGTTTACATTTATCCTTACAGAAGAACTTCCTGGTCACGTTGACACTATTGAAGCATGGATATGTGATATCTCCTCAGAAGTAACCTGGGCGAGGGACATCTGGGAAGGAAGAGAGAGAGAGACATGTAGTAGTTTGAAAGACTGGGATATGTTGTCTTGTGTTAGAAGCTTAAAGGTTCCCTGTGGAGGTTTTGACCTCAAGTATCTTGTTTTTACATGTGGATCTACATTGTGCACATGTGGTTGATGTGATACACATTCCTGCCAGTGGTTTCACATCATCCCACTGATCTACAGGATGCAGGAACCTGCCCAGAAACACAGCAATGCACCAACAAAACCAGGAGAGAAGAAGACCGCAAACGATGCAAGATTTAAAATACTTTACATAATCAGCTTTACAAATATTTTATGATTGAGGAAACATATTCAATATTTATGTTTTGACCTAAAGAATACACTCAGCATGTTTTGGTTTAGTTTATTTTTTTGGCCATTTTATGGCTCTATTTGATAATGATAGAGAGAGACAGGACATGTGGGGAAATATAGTAGAGAAGTGACATGCAGCATTTCTTTTGTTTATTGTAAATTAAAACAAGACAAGTATGTAAACCATGTATATACATTGAACACAATGAAAAATAAAACTCACCATCAATAACAAAGATCCAGAACGTCTCAGATGAATTTGGAGACAAAGCTCTGCCGTAACCACACATGTACCGTCCTGTGTCTGACTTCTTCAGCTGTGTGATGGTCACATACAGTCCATATTTAGATCCTTTTGTATATTCAAGGCTGTATCTGCCATTCTCAGCTCTGTTCTCTTCTGTTTCAACCAGGATGTCTTCTTTTCGTTTACATTTATCCTTACAGAAGAACTTCCTGGTCACCTTGACATTACTGAAGCATGGATATGTGATATTTCCTCCCTCAGTTCCAGCACGGCTGAAACGAGTGTTGTCAATGAA
Organism: Euthynnus affinis; assembly: GCA_029490765.1. Taxonomy (NCBI): domain Eukaryota; kingdom Metazoa; phylum Chordata; class Actinopteri; order Scombriformes; family Scombridae; genus Euthynnus; species Euthynnus affinis. Next base: position 35,001,213 of record CM055841.1, on the reverse strand, counting down.
TGTTGCAGCTGAAAAGATGAACAATCAACAGTTACTGTCTGTACTTCCTGTAAGATGCTGCAGTCTGATCACAATATTTCCTGCTTCACATTTACACAGATCCACAGAGTCACACTGGGAGCTGCCCAGTTCAACCAGTCTGACTGCTGGAGTAATGATTTCATCCAACATTGATACACTGAGTCAATATATCATAAACGTCTCACATTCTTCCCACAATTTAATTTAATTAGATTCTATCTGACTTCATTTATTCTTAAGCTTCAGAATCATTAAATGGGATGAACATAGTAAATATATCAGGTTTTATGACTTTCAGTAGAAACTCACCATCTGTAACTGTGAGGTCAAAGTCCCAGTAAGTATCTGGGCCTGAAGATCCACCCAAACCATATCTGTACCGTCCTGAGTCTGACTTGGTCAGCTGTGTGATGTACACAGTCACCTTTCTTCTTCCAGAAGATTCGTCTTCATATCTGATGCTGTATCTGCCACTCTGAGCTGTGACATTATCTGTTTTAATGAGAACGTCTTCTTCTTTACATTCTCCTTTACAGAAGAACATGGTGCTTCCAGATGAAGTGAAGTATGAAGTAATTGAACCATTTCCTCCTTCAGCTCCAGCATAAAAGTATCCTGTACTGACAAGTCCAGTGTTTCCATCCTGCAGTGCTGTTGGAAAGATGAACAGTGAATACTGATGATCAATACTTTGTGTATTGTAGACTTCCTGTAAACAGACTGCAGATTAATGAGGGCTAATCCATCAGTTCACAGAGAAGCAGAGATGATACAGAGGCAGCCATTAGCAAAGTTTTCACTGACTGTACAGCAGTTGCTGTTGTTCTACTTGTAGCTGCAGTTGTAGTCACAGTGTCTCTGTGTAACGTCTGTTTTTCAATGTTTTTCTTTCATACTTTCTGATATCAAACACATGACTGAGCAACAAATATTCATGATGGATGGCTCATAACAAGCTCTTTAAACTTCTGAACACTTGCAGGGAATGTGATTGGAAAGTCACAAAAGCAACTTATTATATATTTGACAGTGCTGCACACAGGAAGGCTGAACATATAAGTGCAGATACCTCTACACTACACAACTACACTCAGAGACTGAGCTGCTCCCATCTGGCCGTCCATTCAGGGCCCCAAGGGCCAACCGGTACATATACACAAAGTCTTTTATTCCCTTCACAACACAGGTGTTGAACACAGAATGATGCATCAGCAAACACTTGTTATTTTATAAGATTATATCTCTGGTATTATTTATATAACCTATTTGCTGCTACCTGCCCATTTACACTATAGTATGTTGTATATATTGTATGCTTTTAATGGTGTGTTGTGCTATGTGTAGTGTTTGTACTTTTGCTTTACTTTCTGAGAAGCAAAAGACAAATTTCCACTGAGATGGACAATAAAGTCAATTAATCAATCAATATGTTTTGTTAAATTCGATTACATTTAGTTTAGTTAAATTCCAAGATTAGATTATAGAGATGTTGCAGCAGCAACTAGTAACAGAATAATTTAGAGAACGACAGGAAAACTAATTAACATGACAGCAACATGAAAACTTGTGTGATACAAATCTGACATTTGTTAAAATGAACACAACGAATGTCCAGAAGCAGTTTGTGCTGCAGCTTTACAGACACAGTCAGGTAATCAGTCCTCACCTGATAAGAAGCAGAAGAACAGAACGTGGTGGATATTCATTCTGAGTTTGATCCTGATGCAGAAAATCATCAAACTGTCAGAGAACTGCCTCTATATGTCTGTCTGATCAACCAGGAAGCTGAAGACGATTTAAGTTAACACTACTTCCTCTCTCTCTCTCTCTCTCTCTCTCTCTCTCTCTCTCTCTCTCTCTCTCTCTCTCTCTCATTAATTAATTAATACATTAATGAATGAATATATGAATTAATAATTTCATGTGTTTCGTGTATGTAAACACACCAGCATCAATATATTGACCTCATACAAATCTGTACATACTGTATAATATCCCAGGAGATATCCAACAATAAACATTAAATAAATACATACACACAGCCTAACCTATATGAACACAAGTGTAATATTAATGTGTGTAGATGAATCAACCAATTAAACTTTATTTATAGAGCACCTTTCATGCAAAGTTGCAATACAGGTTGCTTAACAATACAATGAAAATACAACAATACAGTGAAAATAAACAGTAATATAAGGAAATGATAATATAGGAAATAAGAGCAGAGAGAGTGTAGCACAGTAGAAGAGGATAGATTCAAATAAAATGGATTAAGAGGATGCTAAACTAAAAAGGTGTGTTTTAAGACTTCTTTTAAAGGTGTTTACAGATTGTGATGGTCTCAGCTCCTCCGGCAGACTGTTCCAGAGGTGAGAACAATAGTTTTCCCTGTAGTTCTTTGTCCTCACTGAGGGAACAACTGAAAGGCCAGTGCCAGAGGACCTGAGTGATCTACAGGGAGCATACATGTACAGTATTCAGGTGCTAGTCTACTGAGTGATTTAAACACCAATAAAAGGATCTTAAAGTTAATTCTAAAACTGACAACCAATGAAGGGACTTTAGGACAGATGAGATGTGTGCTCTGCTTCCTTAGTCAGTACACATGCTGCTGCACTCTGAATGATCTGCAGTTTATTTATAGCTTTCATAGATAGACCGGAAAGGAAAGCATTGCAGTAATCAAGCCAGCTAGTGATGAAAGCATGCAGAAGTCTCTCAGTATCTGCCTGAGAGAGGAACAGTTTCACTTGAACAATATTTCTGAGGTGATAAAAGGCAGTTTTGGTGAGATTACTGGTGTGAGATTTAAACATTCTAATCAGGCTCTGGAAGCACACTAAGATTATTTTTGTAGAGGCTTGACGTTTTGTGCCATGGGTTTTATGTTAGTACATATTATCTCTCTAGACCTCTGATAATTAAAACCTCAGTCTTGTCTTTGTTCAGTTGCAAGAAATAATGTGACATCTACAAGTTGATATGATCAATGCATTGAATCAGTTTATCAATAGGGCTGATGCCACTGGGTGATATAGAAATGTACAGCTGTAAATCACTGACATTGTTTTTAAAATTAGTCCTGTGTTCTCTGATGATATTCTTCAGTAGCAGCACATAGAGACTGAACAACACAGGTCCCAGGAGTGACTGGATTGGACAGCCTGCAGGACCCATGGATGGAGGCACACCCCATCTAGTCCAGTGTGGACTGACCATTAGGGGCTTTGTAAGTAAGAAGAAGGATTTTAAATTCTATTCTGGATTTTACTGGAAGCCAATGCAGCGAAGCTAAGATGGGCGAAATATGATCTCTTTTTCTAGTTTTAGTCAGAACACGAGCAGCTGCATTCTGGACCAGCTGCAGAGTCTTTATAGACCTATTTGGACAGCCTGATAATAAAGAGTTACAATAATCCAGCCTAGAAGTAACAAATGTGTGGATTATTTTTTCTGCATCTTGTTGGGAAAGGATATGTCTGATTTTAGTGATATTACGTAAGTGAAAAAAGGCAGTCCTAGAAATTTGTTTTATGTGGGAGTTAAAGGATGTTTTGTGAGGTGTTTAGGACCAAACACAATAACTTCAGTTTTATCTGGGTTTAGCAGTAAATTGCAGGTCATCCAGGTCTTTATGTCTTTAAGGCTGCTTGGAGTCTAGATAACTGATTGGATTCATCTGGCTTCATTGATAAATATATTTGGGTATCATCTGCATAACAATGGAAATTTATGGAGTGTTTGTGAATAATATTCCCTAAAGGAAGCATGTATAAAGTGAATAGTAAAGGTCCCAGAACAGAACCTTGTGGAACTCCTTGTCTAACTTTTGCTTTTATGGAGGATTCATCATTAACATGAACAAACTGAAATCAATCTGATAAATATGATTTAAACCAGCATAATGCAGTACCTTTAATGCCAATGAAATGTTCCAGTCTCTGCAACAGGATTTGATGGTCAACAGTGTCAAATGCAGCACTAAGATCTAACAAGACAAGTACAGAGACAAGTCCTTTGTCTGATGCAGTCAGGAGGTCATTTGTGACTTTAACCAGTGCTGTCTCTGTGCTATGATGCCTCTAAATCCAGACTGAAAAACCTCAAATAAATTATTGTTAGCTAGAAAGTCACGTAACTGATTAGCTACTGCTTTCTCGAGAATCTTAGACAGAAAAGGAAGGTTAGAGATGGGTCTATAGTTGGCTAAGATGTCTGAATCGAGAGTAGGCTTCTTAAGGAGGAGTTTAATTACAGCTACTTTAAACCCTCACCCATATTGATTATATTTAGGAGGGAGGTGCTAATTAAGGGTAAAACATCCTTAAGCAGTTTAGTTGGGATGGGATCTAAGAGACAAGTCGAAGATTTTGATGAAGAAACTTAATCTGTGTTCACAGTGCTCTCAAGGACAGGTGTTCCCTTGAGGATGTTTTTTCCATGTGGGTGACAGCACTATCAGGGAGTTTTCCCTGTCAGCAGAGGGGCCTATTATTGGATTTTATGTTATTTTATTTGATATTTTATTTGATTATGGAAGCAACAGCAGTGTTGCAGAGCAACTGTGTTTCTGCTCTGAGCTCTAACACTCTCAGCTCTGGAGTTAAATGTAGTGAAGTCATTAAACGCCTGTTTAAACAGACATGTACCAGCGTCTCTGTGTCTCCTCCTCTACAGTCCAGTGTGATCAACTCTCCAGCTGGCAGCGCTGGCAGCAGCCTGCAGGAGAGATGCTCTGTGGTGCCTTTAGATGTTATAACTGAACTAATACCAGGATACAAGCGTTTTATTTCTCTGATGTTTTCACATCACAAACCATGAACAACAGCATTAAAACATGAGTCTTGCAGGTAAAACATGCAACTTATATAGCTGTTATATCAGTTTAGTGTGGTGCGGCTGCTCTGAAGATGCGCTTGATTTTATTGTAGCTGCATTAACCGAGTGGAGCGGAATTAGCGACCAAAGTGCTCTCAGAACTTTAATTTATAATTTCCACCACAGCCTCCATAACCAAAAAGAGGCAGAAAAAAGACACAATGAGGTAGGGAGGTAGGGAGTTAACGCCCCCAAATAACCATCACTGACCAAACATTCAATACAGTAAAAAAAAGACAGATGAAAGAGCAGGAGGGGTTAATAATAATTAGGACATATTAAACATCCCAAGATATGAGTGGAAAGTATTGTTCTTGCAACTGCATTTATATCCTTTTTTTACTCAAACGTAGCTTAAACATGTCATGTGATGCTACTTAAATACAATTTACCAGTAAATATTACTTGGACCACTACAGAAGATTTATGAATCTCGTTAAGCAGACAGTCAGCTGTAAAATATGCTGAACACACACAACCACTCACAAATAAGAGAGTGAAACTTCTTGTTTTTGTTCAGTGTTGTTTGGCCACATGAAGCATTTTTACCTCATCTTGTGTGTAACAAAAGCTGCTGCAGAGTTTGACATTATCTCTTTACAATCACCACAGTGACACCAAGGCCAACAGCTCAGTGAGGAAAACTGATCAATATGATGATCAGTTCTCCAGATCCTCTGTGTTGCAAAGCTGCTGTGCTGATCCAGTTTGACCTGTTTTGTGTCTGTGGTCACCTGACTTCCTGCTTCATTACCTTGAACAACTAGAAGTCTGTTTAGGAATAGTTTCATAACAATTCAGTAAAGTAGCTTTAATTAGTATTTTAACAATTTTAATCCGTGTGTATGTTTGTTTTTGGAGAGGAGGAGACCTCTGCGGATAAACCTGCCAAACGTCTGGATCTAAAGTTATAAGAGAAATAAACCAAACAAGTGTTAGCAGCAGCTCGGCTAACAGCCTGTACCGGATGTCCGTGGGTCGCCACACATCGACACACCGTCATCACAGTCGGTGTTTTATTATTGTTTTGATTGAGAGGCCTAGTGGCTGAAATTATATATTGTGCACTTAATACAGTTAAAAACAAAGTAGTGGAAGGAACTCACACAGCAATTGACTCTGTAAACAGAGTATTTGAGAATACATGGCAGAAATTCTTATCAGTCTTTCACAAATTCAAATGAGCCTTATTGGTTATATTTATTATCGTTGTGGTCACAGTTGCCCTGGGCATTTTGCATAAATTAGATTCTGATCAAATTCATAGCTAAATTATTATGGTTTGGAGTAAAACTGATATGGAAGCTGATGCACATCGTATGCCATTTTAGTTTCTATCCTTGTTGAAGAAAGGTCAGGCGCTTAGCTCAACGTTAGACACAAAGTAACGATTTGTCTCTGGATTTGCAGGAAATGAACAGACTGATGTGAATCATATGATTGTTTCCTGTTGAGGATCATGAAAACATTCATAGTAGTAGTAGATATGTGTGAGTTAAAAGTTAAAAGAATCTCTCAACCTTCACTGTCTATTTTGATGATGTAATAACTTCTTCTTTAGACCTAGCAACGGTTGTCATGCAGTTTTGTGGTTTGGCTCAAGGCTTCACACACACTCAGGGTGTTCCTCCTTAGAGGTATGTCACATCCTGCCTGGACTTTGTTTGGTTTTTGGACTTTTTCTGTTCTTTTGGGTTTTGGTAGCTTAGAGTATTGTGTTCTTTGGTTTCCTGGTTTCTCTGTTTCCTCCTCCTGTGTTCATGTGCTCCTCCTCTCACCTGCCCTTCATCACCCTCTTTAGTCCTGCCCTGCTCTGTGTCTTCCCCTCACCTGCCCTGTATCAGTCTCGTCATCCCTGCCCTGCTCCCTGTGTTTCCCTCAGCCAATCACTCCCAGCCTACCCTTGTGTCTCGTCACCTGTTCCCCATTCCCTGATTAGTTTAGTTTGTACTTAAGGTTTTCAGTTGAGTCTTTGTTGGATCGTCTGTTTTCGTCTTGCCAAGCTCTCTGTCAACTTCTGTTTGTATGCTTGTGCCAAAATAAAGTGTTTTTCTTCAGTCTTACTTTCTGGCTCTGCATTCTGGTACAAACGGATGAAATTGTGAGTCAAGTCTCTGAATAATTCACTCATATGTTCAGTATCAACATTTTTACAATTTAAAAATGATTAACAGAAAATGTAGTCAGTCGGCCATTGTAGAAAATGTAATGAAGCTTTGTTTTGATCAGAAGAATGAAAAGTGTGTTTCACACATTTAAACATGAAAACCAGTTAAATTTGACTCCAATACAATTAAACAATTTTAGCATTAGACTGCAACATAACAAAATATGAAAGAGTATCTGCACAGTTATATGCAATGTAGTTAAATATGAACATAATTTCAAGGAGACAGAGTTGGCTCAAAGTGTAGAAGAACAATATCAAACAACATCTACATTTTTTTGAGACAGAATGAACATTTCAGAATAAGCAAGTAAGACGAAACATGATTAGTTGTGTATCATCAGCATAGAAGTGAAAAATAGCATGTTTATAGTTAATATCTGCTGATTTAACAAAAAAGTAAAAAAAACTGGAACCTTGCAGCACATTTTAACCTTCACAGTACAGAATTCAGATCCAAATCCAAACATCATCATTTGTTTGTTGTGATTGTAGAGTAGATGTGGTCCGGATCCCTGCTGCCTGGATCCAGGTTCTGGTAGTCAGAGTCTTCATATCTGGAGACTGGAGGATGGTTCTCATTGCTGACTGATAACTGAAAATAAAACAGGAATGTCATCAAACTTAAAGTATATCAGTAACCATGGTAACAGACCAGATATTGTGTTCTTTTTAAATAATTGTTTGCTGATATTTTAGTGATAACAACTGGCCAGAGGTCTACTAACAGTAATTATGATTTTATTTAATTATAGTTTTGTTCATACTAGTGAAGTAGAAGCAGACATGAGATTGTTTATTCCTAACTGCAAAAATAAAATGTCTGCCAACAGTAAGAGTTAACATGAGACATACAGAGTTAAAGGAAGTCACCTCCATGTTTCTGCTGTCTGAGGTTCCTCTGGTGTTCAAACCAGAGTTCCTCCTCATCTTCAGTTTGTAGAGGAGCAGCAGAACAACAGCCAACACCACAACGATCACAGGCACACAAACAACCAGAGGCCAGAAGTAACCTGGGCGAGGGACATCTGGGAAGGAAGAGAGAGAGAGACATGTAGTAGTTTGAAAGACTGGGATATGTTGTCTTGTGTTAGAAGCTTAAAGGTTCCCTGTGGAGGTTTTGACCACAAGTATCTTGTTTTTACATGTGGATCTAAATTGTGCACATGTGGTTGATGTGATACACATTCCTGCCAGTGGTTTCACATCATCCCACTGATCTACAGGATGCAGGAACCTGCCCAGAAACACAGCAATGCACCAACAAAACCAGGAGAGAAGAAGACCGCAAACGATGCAAGATTTAAAATACTTTACATAATCAGCTTTACAAATATTTTATGATTGAGGAAACATATTCAATATTTATGTTTTGACCTAAAGAATACACTCAGCATGTTTTGGTTTAGTTTATTTTTTTGGCCATTTTATGGCTCTATTTGATAATGATAGAGAGAGACAGGACATGTGGGGAAATATAGTAGAGAAGTGACATGCAGCATTTCTTTTGTTTATTGTAAATTAAAACAAGACAAGTATGTAAACCATTTATATACATTGAACACAATGAAAAATAAAACTCACCATCAATAACAAAGATCCAGAACGTCTCAGATGAATTTGGAGACAAAGCTCTGCCGTAACCACACATGTACCGTCCTGTGTCTGACTTCTTCAGCTGTGTGATGGTCACATACAGTCCATATTTAGATCCTTTTGTATATTCAAGGCTGTATCTGCCATTCTCAGCTCTGTTCTCTTCTGTTTCAACCAGGATGTCTTCTTTTCGTTTACATTTATCCTTACAGAAGAACTTCCTGGTCACCTTGACATTACTGAAGCATGGATATGTGATATTTCCTCCCTCAGTTCCAGCACGGCTGAAACGAGTGTTGTCAATGAATGTTGCAGCTGAAAAGTTGAACAATCAACAGTTACTGTCTGTACTTCCTGTAAGATGCTGCAGTCTGATCACAATATTTCCTGCTTCACATTTACACAGATCCACAGAGTCACACTGGGAGCTGCCCAGTTCAACCAGTCTGACTGCTGGAGTAATGATTTCATCCAACATTGATACACTGAGTCAATATATCATAAATGTCTCACATTCTTCCCACAATTTAATTAGATTCTATCTGACTTCATTTATTCTTAAGCTTCAGAATCATTAAATGGAATGAACATAGTAAATATATCAGGTTTTATGACTTTCAGTAGAAACTCACCATCTGTAACTATGAGGTCAAAGTCCCAGTAAGAATCTGGGCCTGAAGATCCACCCAAACCACATCTGTACCGTCCTGAGTCTGACTTGGTCAGGTTTGTGATGGCCACAGTCACCTTTCTTTTTCCAGAAGATCCGTCTTTATATCTGATGCTGTATCTGCCACTCTGAGCTGTGACACCATCTGTTTTAAGGAGAATGTCTTCTTCTTTACATTTTCCTTTACAGAAGAACTTGGTGTTTCCAGATGAAGTGAAGGAGTAAGAAAGTGAACCACTTCCTCCTTCAACTCCAGCATAAAGGTTTATTGCACTGACGAGTCCAGTGTTTCCATCCTGCAGTGCTGTTGGAAAGATGAACAGTGAATACTGATGATCAATACTTTGTGTATTGTAGACTTCCTGTAAACAGACTGCAGATTAATGAGGGCTATCCATCAGTTCACAGAGAAGCAGAGATGATACATAGGCAGCCATTAGCAAAGTTTTCACTGACTGTACAGCAGTTGCTGTTGTTCTACTTGTAGCTGCAGTTGTAGTCACAGTGTCTCTGTGGAACGTCTGTTTTTCAATGTTTTTCTTTCATACTTTCTAATATCAAACACATGAATGAGCAACAAATATTCATGATGGATGGTTTATAACAAGCTCTCTTGTTCTGACAAGCCAAAGATACATTTCCACTGAGATGGACAATAAAGTCAATTAATCAATCAATATGTTTTGTTAAATTCGATTACATTTAGTTTAGTTAAATTCCAAGATTAGATTATAGAGATGTTGCAGCAGCAACTAGTAACAGAATAATTTAGAGAACGACAGGAAAACTAATTAACATGACAGCAACATGAAAACTTGTGTGATACAAATCTGACATTTGTTAAAATGAACACAACGAATGTCCAGAAGCAGTTTGTGCTGCAGCTTTACAGACACAGTCAGGTAATCAGTCCTCACCTGATAAGAAGCAGAAGAACAGAACGTGGTGGATATTCATTCTGAGTTTGATCCTGATGCAGAAAATCATCAAACTGTTAGAGAACTGCCTCTATATGTCTGTCTGATCAACCAGGAAGCTGAAGATGCTTTAAGTTAACATTACTTCCTCTTCCTCTCTCTCTCTCTCTCTCTCTCTCTCTCTCTCTGTCTGCAACATGATGGTGATGGTTAAGGGTACATTAATGAATGAATGTATGAATTAATAATTTCATGATGTATGTAAACACATCAGCATCATTATATTGACCTCATACAAATCTGTACATACTGTATAATATCCCAGGAGATATCCAACAATAAACATTAAATAAATACACACACACAGCCTATCCTATATGAACACAAGTGTAATATTAATGTGTGTAGATGAATCAATCAATCAATTAAACTTTATTTATAGAGCACCTTTCATGCAAAGTTGCAATACAAGGTGCTTAACAATACAATGAAAATACAACAATACAGTGAAAATAAACAGTAATATAAGGAAATGATAATATAGGAAATAAGAGACATGGTAGAACAGAGAGAGTGTAGCACAGTAGAAGAGGATAGATTCAAATAAAATGGATTAAGAGGATGCTAAACTAAAAAGGTGTGTTTTAAGACTTCTTTTAAAGGTGTTTACAGATTGTGATGCTCTCAGCTCCTCTGGCAGACTGTTCCAGAGGTGAGAACAATAGTTCTCCCTGTAGTCCTTTGTCCTCACTGAGGGAACAACTGAAAGGCCGGTGCCAGAGGACCTGAGTGATCTACAGGGAGCATACATGTACAGTATTCAGGCGCTAGTCTACTGAGTGATTTAAACTCCAATAAAAGGATCTTAAAGTTAATTCTAAAACTGACAAACAATGAAGGGACTTTAGGACAGATGAGATGTGTGCTCTGCTTCCTTAGTCAGTACACATGCTGCTGCACTCTGAATGATCTGCAGTTTATTTATAGCTTTCATAGATAGACCGGAAAGGAAAGCATTGCAGTAATCAAGCCAGCTAGTGATGAAAGCATGCAGAAGTCTCTCAGTATCTGCCTGAGAGAGGAACAGTTTCACTTAAACAATATTTCTGAGGTGATAAAAGGCAGTTTTGGTGAGATTACTGGTGTGAGATTTAAACATTCTAATCAGGCTCTGGAAGCACACTAAGATTATTTTTGTAGAGGCTTGACGTTTTGTGCCATGGGTTTTATGTTAGTACATATTATCTCTCTGGACCTCTGATAATTAAAACCTCAGTTTATCAATAGGGCTGATGTCACTCTAAATCACTGACATTGTTTTTAAAATTAGTCCTGTGTTCTCTGATGATATTTTTCAGTAGCAGCACATAGAGACTGAACAACACAGGTCCCAGGAGTGACTGGATTGGACAGCCTGCAGGACCCATGGATGGAGGCACACTCCATCTAGTCCAGTGTGGACTGACCATTAAGGGCTTTGTAAGTTAGAAGAAGGATTTTAAATTCTATTCTGGATTTTACTGGAAGCCAATGGAGCGAAGCTAAGATGGGCGAAATATGATCTCTTTTTCTAGTTTTAGTTAGTACACGAGCAGCTGCATTCTGGACCAGCTGCAGAGTCTTTATAGACCTATTTGGACAGCCTGATAATAAAGAGTTGCAATAATCCAGCCTAGAAGTAACAAATGTGTGGATTATTTTTTCTGCATCTTGTTGGGAAAGGATATGTCTGATTTTAGTGATATTACGTAAGTGAAAAAAGGCAGTCCTAGAAATTTGTTTTATGTGGGAGTTAAAGGATGTTTTGTGAGGTGTTTAGGACCAAGCACAATAACTTCAGTTTTATCCAAGTTTAGCAGCAGAAAATTGCAGGTCATCCAGGTCTTTATATCTTTAAGGCTGCTTTGAGTCTAGATAACTGATTGGATTCATCTGGCTTCATTGATAAATATATTTGGGTATCATCTGCATAACAATGGAAATTTATGGAGTGTTTGTGAATAATATTCCCTAAAGGAAGCATATATAAAGTGAATAATAAAGGTCCCAGAACAGGACCTTGTGGAACTCTGTGTCTAACTTTTACTTTTATGGAGGATTCATCATTAACATGAACAAACTGAAATCGATCCGATAAATAGGATTTAAACCAGCATAATGCAGAACCTTTAATGCCAGTGAAATGTTCCAGTCTCTGTAACAGGATTTGATGGTCAACAGTGTCAAATGCAGCACTAAGATCTAACAAGACAAGTACAGAGACAAGTCCTTTGTCTGATGCAGTCAGGAGGTCATTTGTGACTTTAACCAGCGCTGTCTCTGTGCTATGATGCCTCTAAATCCAGACTGAAAAACCTCAAATAAATTATTGTTAGCTAGAAAGTCACATAACTGATTAGCTTCTGCTTTCTCAAGGATCTTAGACAGAAAAGGAAGGTTAGATATGGGTCTATAGTTGGCTAAGATGTCTGAATCGAGAGTAGGCTTCTTAAGGAGGAGTTTAATTACAGCTACTTTAAACCCTAACCCATATTGATTATATTTAGGAGGGAGGTGCTAATTAAGGGTAAAACATCCTTAAGCAGTTTAGTTGGGATGGGATCTAAGAGACAAGTCGAAGATTTTGATGAAGAAACTTAATCTGTGTTCACAGTGCTCTCAAGGACAGGTGTTCCCTTGAGGATGTTTTTTCCATGTGGGTGACAGCACTATCAGGGAGTTTTCCCTGTCAGCAGAGGGGCCTATTATTGGATTTTATGTTATTTTATTTGATATTTTATTTGATTATGGAAGCAACAGCAGTGATGCAGAGCAACTGTGTTTCTGCTCTGGGCTCTAACACTCTCAGCTCTGGAGTTAAATGTAGTGAAGTCATTAAACGCCTGTTTAAACAGACATGTACCAGCGTCTCTGTGTCTCCTCCTCTACAGTCCAGTGTGATCAACTCTCCGGCTGGCAGCGCTGGCAGCAGCCTGCAGGAGAGATGCTCTGTGGTGCTTTTGGATGTTATAACTGAACTAATACCAGGATACAAGCGTTTTATTTCTCTGATGTTTTCACATCACAAACCATGAACAACAGCATTAAAACATGAGTCTTGCAGGTAAAACATGCAACTTATATAGCTGTTATATCAGTTTAGTGTGGTGCGGCTGCTCTGAAGATGCGCTTGATTTTATTTTAACTGCATTAACCGAGTGGAGCGGAATTTGCGACCAAAGTGCTCTCAGAACTTTAATTTATAATTTCCACCACAGCCCCCATAAGCAAAAAGAGGCAGAAAAAAGGCACAACGAGGTAGGGAGGTAGGGAGTTAACGCCCCCAAATAACCATCACTGACAAAACACTCAATACAGTAAAAAAAAAAGACAGATGAAAGAGCAGGAGGGGTTAATAATAATTAGGACATATTAAACATCCCAAGATATGAGTGGAAAGTATTGTTCTAACAACTGCATTTATATTCTTTTTTTACTCAAACATAGCTTAAACATGTCATGTGATGCTACTTAAATACAATTTACCAGTAAATATTACTTGGACCACTACAGAAGATTTATGAATCTTGTTAAGCAGACAGTCAGCTGTAAAATATGCTGAACACACACAACCACTCACAAATAAGAGAGTGAAACTTCTTGTTTTTGTTCAGTGTTGTTTGGCCACATGAAGCATTTTTACCTCATCTTGTGTGTAACAAAAGCTGCTGCAGAGTTTGACATTATCTCTTTACAATCACCACAGTGACACCAAGGCCAACAGCTCAGTGAGGAAAACTGATCAATATGATGATCAGTACTCCAGATCCTCTGTGTTGCAAAGCTGCTGTGCTGATCCAGTTTGACCTGTTTTGTGTCTGTGGTCACCTGACTTCCTGCTTCAATACCTTGAACAACTAGAAGTCTGTTTAGGAATAGTTTCATAACAATTCAGTAAAGTAGTTTTGATGAAGTTCATTAAAGGCTTCTCATAAATATCACATTATAAAGTGACACTTGATGATTACAGGCCAGAAAATGTATGATGCAACATGTGATGTCAAACAGGAAAAGGTACAAAGATGAGCAGCTCAGATTAAAAAGCTGCAGCGTTCAAAACAATTTGAATCAAATGTTAAAGCTCTCTGTGTAAGTGTCTTTTTCAATATGACCACTAGGAGGCAGCAGAGTCAGACACTTTTAAAGTTTACACATACTGGCTGTAAAATGACTCACTATGGTGGACAGACCTTCCTACAGTATTGATGCTGGAGCAGCAGTCACTTCCTGTCTAAAGAGGTTCAGATTCATCTCCTCTGATTTGAGAATGAACTCTGCTCCCAGGCCACATCTGCTGTGTGCTGTGATTCAGTCACCGAGAGCAAGACTGCAGACAAACATGGACGTGGTATCTGTCATTTCACCCAGGGACTTCAAGCATCTGCTGTACTCCATTTCTTTTTTTGTGAATAATGTTTATTAGTTTTCCGTTATGAGTACAAATGACAAAGACTAATAATATTCCACCTCCCTCCACCTCACTTCCCCAGACCTTCACAATAACACAATAATAAAACATTACACTAGCAGTAACATATTACTAAGAAAAGACAAATGTGTGACTTAAATCCACTCACAGAAAAAAGAACAGCAACAACACAGCAGTACCAAATATACAAACAAAAATGCATCATGTCTACACTCTAGGTAGTACTGTCAATGCTGTTCTTGTCTCAGAGGTAATATTTATTTTTATCATTTTTAAGAAACTTATTGAAAGTCATACTTGAAGGTTCAGTTCTAATTTAGTACATGTTGCACAAGTTGTGCAAATTCCTCAGAAACTTGTGCAACACATGATGTTAATTTGTCCTTTGTCACTTTAATAAAAAAAATGTTAAAAACGGTTGAGAGTAGGCCTGAATAGAGTTTGTCTCATCCACATATAGTGAAACTAAACAAGTACAAACATCACAAAACTTCCACATGAAGTTCTGAGGCAATACAGGAGCTGTGTTCATGCATCTTACAGACATCCTTTGAAAACAATCTCAAAAAAAGATAATAAGAGTTCAAAAGTTCTATCTACCCTGTACATGACAGATGAAGCTCACTATGTTGTATAAAGTCATCTTACATCAGCATGAAATTGATTTTTTTCCGGTAAAACAGCTTTAATTAGTATTTTAACGATTTTAATCCGTGTGTATGTTTGTTTTTGGAGAGGAGGAGACCTCTGCGGATAAACCGGCCAAACGTCTGGATCTAAAGTTATAAGAGAAATAAACCAAACAAGTGTTAGTAGCAGCTCGGCTAACAGCCCGTACCGGATGTCCGAGGGTCGCCACACATTGACACATCGTCATCACAGTCGGTGTTTTATTATTGTTTTGACTGAGACGCCTAGTGGCTGAAATTATATATTGTGCGTTTAATACAGTTAAAAATAAAGTAGTGGAAGAAACTCACACAGTAATTGACTCTGTAAGCAGAGTATTTGGGAATACATGGCAGAAATTCTTATCAGTCTTTCACAAATTCAAATGAGCCTTATTGGCTATATTTATTATCATCGTGGTCACAGTTGCCCTGGACATTTTGCACAAATTAGGTTTGTCTCCACCTATAGTGAAATATGTAGGCAATCCATTCATTCATTTTATCCTTCTAGTTTGCTTCTTATTGTTTGGAAGCAGTTCCATTATTTGAGTGGCTGCATAACTATTCAAACTACCTGCAATTCTTACATATGCCCTGTTGTGCATAGAAATTGTAACTATCCTGTTCTGCACATTTTGGGATTTTACAATCAGACAAGTCAAGTTTGATTTATCTCCTCCACGTGTAAGGAATGGAGTGGTTACACTTTATTTTACTAAAATAATTTGGCTTATTGTTCCTGAAGATAACTGGAATCTGATGCCTTGGTTGTCTTGATATAATAATTTGGATTTGGCAGAGTAGTAATACAATGCAGCCTTGCACACCAGTAAAAAAGCTAAAAACTTATTTCCATTTAAATCAACTCATCAGATCGATTATCAGTTTTCTTACTAATAGAACTCAGACATTTCAGAATAAGCAAGAAAGAAGAAACATGATCAGTTGTGTATCATTATTACAGAGGTGAAAAATAGAATTTTATAATTAATATCTGCTGATTAAACAAAAAAAGAACAAACTGGAACTAGGGCTGGGCAACATGACCAAAATTTCATATCACGATATAAGTCAGTTCATATCATGATAATGATATTTATCACAATATAGCACATTTTCTGTAAATTCAATGAATAAATATTTTATATAAGATGACCACATCGGAAAGGCCTATTTCTTATTGCATTTTGAATTATATCAGGCCTGGAATTAAGTCATTTTTAGGGAAAGGCCACTTTGGTCTTTGATAAATATAAATTTACTGGGGCATCACGGCCAAAAAGTAGGACACCAAAGAAAACCAATGGTGCAATAACAATAAGTGATATTTACATTGTATGAGGACAAAACAGTACAATCAACAATTAGTAGTCAGTGTATTTAAAAACAGTTCTGAGTTTATTGAAACTGAATGTTTGAATTTTCACAAAATGCTGTCAGGAAAAAAAAATGTGAACAATTATATTAATTGTTAATGTTATATTTAATGATAAGTCTATAAATGGGTAACAGTAATCAGTATTAATCTAAATAAGTTTTAACATGTGTGCAACTATTAGCATTTGAGTCTGAGATCATAGGAGTCACAAAAATTACTTAAAACAATCTTAACATGTTAAACACACTGATGAGAAACTTCTCAATAGGTCAGATCTTTGTCAGTGGTTTTACGTTAGTACCGATGTAAAGCCGACTTCAACACAGAGTTTAGCATTACGGGTTGTTTTTAGCATTAATGTTGCTAAGCTAGTAAGTAAGTAAGTAAGTAAGTAAATAAGTAAACTTTATTTATAAAGCACCTTTCAAATCCAAGGGGTTACAAAGTGCTGTACAATGCAAATAAAACAAGTGAGAAAAAAAAATACAATAAAGGTAAAATGAAAAATAAAAATAAAATAAATAACATCACACAACATCAAAATGAATAAAAGCAGATAAAACAGAAGTCATATAAAACAGTAAAAATAGTGAGAGCAATGCAGAGGCTAATTGGATATCATTCAATAAAGTGCTTGCATAAAAGATGAGTTTTAAGAGCTTTTTAAAACTTTCCACCGACTCTGCATTTTTAATAATTAAAGGAAGGTGGTTCCAGAGGGTGGGGGCCACAACCACAAAAGCACGGTCACCGTTGGTCTTCAGCCTTGTTTTGGGTACAGCCAGAGGGCACTGATCAGAGGACCTCAGTGATCTCACAATAGTCAGAGGACACAGTAGTTCTGAAATGTTGGTTGGAGCCAGTCCGTTAAGTGCCTTAAAGGTAATTAAAAGGATTTTAAAATCGATCCTAAAAGCTCTTGGTAGCCACTGAAAGTTGGCAAGCGCTGGCGTGATGTGTGCTCCACGCCGTGTGTTGGTTAGCAGTCTGGCCGCCGCATTCTGGACCTACTGGAGGCGAGACACAGAAGAATGGGACAGGGTGGTGAATAGAGAATTGCAGTAATCCAGACAGGAGGACACAAAAGCATGAATAAGTTTTTGTGCCAGATGAGTTACCACTGTCACAGACAGCTGACATAAGCAGAGTCTCTAGAGAGAATAATGTTTGACCACTTCTGAGAGCCTGTGACAGAACTTAAAACACAACATGCATTAATTCTTAGACTGTACAGTGTTTAGTTGCCTGTGCTTATCACATAATGTTATCTGGTAGCTAATGTAAGCTAGTGGGCTAGCTGTTACACATGTATTTGTGGGAGAAATCTTCCACTACTGTTGATATTCAGTTGATATTCAGGCACTAGTAATATTCAGTCTGTTAATTTGCTTCGCCACATGTAGTTTTAAATTAGGAATTCCACAAAGAGCACAACAGCCAGTTCAAAACAAGATGCAAAACTGGCCATGTGTGTAGTTACATTTTTAAAGGGCATTACAGCCACACAGCGGAACATCCACAGCACTGGCCGTTTGGCCGTGGTAACGTATAACTCCTGCCCTGTTATGTACTCAACAAATAAAAGCTACTTACTCGTATTTGATTACTTTCTCCATTTAGTTTACAAAACGTTGTCAAATGACGACAGCTTTTGAGTGTGATTTGCGACACCACGATATAAACGATATAGCATAAAATGAAACAATATACATTTTTATATCGTCAAACGATATATATCATCATATCGCACAGCCCTAACTGGAACCTTGCAGCATGTGTTAACCTGCACAGTAAAAAGAAACATGATCAGTTGTGTATCATCAGCATAGAGGTGAAAAACAGCATGTTTATAGTTAATATCTGCTGATTAAACAAAAAAGAAAGAAAGTAGAACAAACTGGAACCTTGCAGCACGTTAGCCTGCACAGTACAGAATCCAGATCCAAATCCAAACATCATCAGTTCTTTACTGTGATTGTAGAGTAGATTTGGTCTGGATGCCCACTGCCTGGATCCAGGTTCTGGTAGATGGGGTCTTCAAAAGTGGAGACTGGAGGAAGGTTCTCATAGGTGACACATAACTGAAAATAAAACAGGAATGACATCAGACCTAACATATAGTGGTAACCAGGGTCACAGCCTGTGTTTTAGGGATAACAACTGGACAGGCCAGAGTTCTACTAACAGTGATTATGATTTTATGTAAGTAGTTTTGGTCATACTAGTGAAGTACTTGCAGACATGAGACTGTTTATTCCTAACTCCAAAAATAAAATGTCTACCAACAGTAAGAGTTAACATGAGACATCCAGAGTTAAAGGAAGTCACCTCCATGTTTCTGCTGTCTGAGGTTCCTCTGGTGTTCAAGCTGGAGTTTTCAGTCATATTCAATTTGTAGAGGAGCAGCAGAACAACAGCCAACAGCATAACAATCACAGCTACACATGCAACCAGAGGCCAGAAGTAACCTGAGTCAGGGATGTCTAGAGAGAGAGAGAGAGAGAGCGAGAGAGAGAGAGAGAGAGAGAGAGAGAGAGAGAGAGAGAGAATTTTTAAAAATTTGAATCACAATTTAACAAAACTCCAGATCAGTCTTTAAAATCAGGAGTCAATGTGATGCTGGGAAAGAATCCGAGTCAGTGGGTGAAACAGAGCCTTGGCAGTATGACACCAGGAGGTTCAGTTCAGTCTGTGATAGCTGATCTCTCCACACTCTGAGTTGGTTTGTTAGAAGTCTCTCTGAAAAAACTCCCAGCCGAGAAGCCAGAGCAGAAACCATCTCTAGTTTCAATCCACACAGTCTCACCAGCTGACCCATTGTGATGACGCCACAGGAAACAAGTTTCTCGACCATTGAGGTTCCTAGTCCACAGAGTATTTTAAAAAGTAATCCATAGAGGATAGGTTCCTTTAAAATCCAGTACAGTGAGCTTTCACCCAGCGGCCTGTGCTTTTTAAACAAGCTCTACACCTTGGAAAGCCCTTGATTAAAACCAGAAAGCCCACTCAGTCTGCGATTTTGTAGATCAATTAAAAACAAATTCTCAGTAAACCCTTGACCTCCACCTTGGCCTAGGATCGCCCGAGCTACAGGCCGCCACACCAGGTCAGCAGGGCCGGTCAGAATACGCTGGAGGCGGAAAACCTCTACTGGCCAGGTGAATCAGTCCGTGTCCTCCTTTGTCTTTAGATAAAAACAAGACACCATGGAATCCAGTGGAGATGATCCCAGAAAAAGTCCACAATCACCCTCTGGATGTTTGACAGAAGGTTAGTTGGAGGGTCAACATCGTAAAAACAATGCCACAACATAGACACTATCAAATTATAAATCACCAGAACACGACCTCTAAAAGACAAATTAAGTAAAATCCACCATTTTTTAAGTTTGCCTCCAGTTTTCTCTAAAACATTTTCCCAGTTCTTAGAGACAGAGGTGGGATCTCCGAGGTAAACTCTGAGGCATTAGATGCCTCCTGTCTTCCAGGTGAGCCTCCCAGATAAGCTGAGCTGTCTTAAACCATCACCTACCATCAGAGCTTGGCTTTTCTCCCAATTAACTTTTGAAGAAGAGATCAAACCAAAATTCTCCACACTGTCAACTAGAGAATCAATGTCACTCTGTTTTTGGACCAACACTAGGACATCATCAGCATAGGCAGACAATTTAACCACAGAGTTGGAACCGGGGAGATGAAAACCAGAAAGTCGTGTTCTTAGTTTATGAAAAAAAGGCTCTAAGGCCAATGAATACAACATACCTGAGAGGGGGCAACCTTGTCTAACCCCTCTCCCCACCTTAAAAGTAGCACTTAAACCACCGTTTATTTTAAGTACTCTTTCTATGTCTCCATACAAAGTCTGGATCTGAGCTCTGGCTTGGATTGAAACCGAAAGTGTGTCTGCCACAGGTAAACATGTTCAACCCGGTCAAAAGCCTTTAGTTGATCAATGGAAATCAGCCCAAGATCTAAACCCAAAGAACTGGAGAGGTCCACAACATCTCTAATCAGTGCTATGTTGTCTGTTACCAACCTGCCAGGTGCACAGTAAGTCTGATCCACATGAATGATCTAATCCATCACCTTCCTCATCCTGTTGGCCAGAACCTTGGACAGAAGCTTATAATCGGTGCAGAGGAGAGACACAGGACGCCACTTTTTAATATTTTTAGGGAGGAGAGTCAGGACTGCTCCTCTTCAACATTGAGGCAACCGACCTTTCTTCAAACTGTCATTAAGGACCAACAGCAGGTCCCCACCAAGCACCGACCAGCAGGTCATAAAGAAGTCGGCAAGCAGACCATCAGTGCCTGGGGATGTTTCACTAAAAACATCCCCAGGCATTTTTGTTTCACTAAAATTCTTCCAGAAGAAATGAAAAACCTCTTTAAAATTTCCATCCAATAAAAGCGATGTGTTAAAATTCCAGTAAGCGCTGCCAGACTGTATCTGTTTTATAAAAACAGAACACTGAACCAAAGAGTGATCGGAGAAAACCAACTGGACTTATAGAAGAACCTCTAAAAAAACTTAAGTGATGTTTAAAGCAATAAAACCTATCAAGCCTGGCCATGGACAAAAGGTTGTCTTTAGCATGGACCCAGGTATACTGACGGTGGCATGAGCTTCACTTAACTTTAAAAAACACTTCTTAGAGGCTAAGTGTGACTCTGGGTGGTTCCTGTCCATTTTGGGGTTTTCAATACAGTTAAAACCACCTCCAAAGAGCAGAAACTCATCACAATGACACAGTTTAATTACATCACTTAAACCTCATAAAATTCAAGTCTTTCAGATCCTACAGTTGGTACATAAATGTTGATAAACACCATTCTAAAATTTCCAAAATCAGCTATTACTTTTAAAAATCTTCCTCGACAACAATGTTACTGGGATTAAAATTTTTATGAAATAAAATTCCAACCCCACCACTCATGCTGCTTTTGTGATTGAGAAAAACCTCCCCTGGCCACTATCTCCTCCACTCAGCAGCCATTTCTTCAGTACCGTGAGTTTCCTGAACAAAAATAACATTTCAGTTTTTCATACCAATTAAACTAAACAGAGAGGCTCTCTTAGTGACATCCCTCGCTCCATTATGATTCAAAGTGCCAGTATTTAAAGTGCACATGTGCAAAATGGCCCAAAACTGAGATAAAAAGACACAAAATATCAAAAATACAACCATATTATTCATCAGTATGTATTTGATTTTACAGAAATAGTTTTTACAGTCTGAAGATCTCCTGATCAGAGAAAGCAGGCTGCCCAAAATCTTATGTGTTTTTCATGTACACTTTAACTGAGTTCAGAAAAAGTTGCAGGCATTCCCTGAGCATGCCCACTCTCTCTCAATTAAAGGCTGCCATCTAAAATATAAGTCACACAACTTTCAAACCTGTACCAGTGGACTCGCGACAAAAAATTCTTATGAAACACAGATATTTTCAGTCCGATTCGGCCAAAAATCATGGCATGTTATGTACTTCTTTACAAAAGAGAAAGAATCTTTTCTCCTCTCTCATGCTCTTCTACCCTGCAAAAAGGGGGGAGGGGTGAAAGCTCCTTCAGCTCACTGACATGCACTGAGGCTGCCCAGTGGGTCCTACAGTGCTGTAGATAGATAGCCATAACTACAATTTGGAGCTCTGTACTGCAGTTTTTCCTTTATTATATCACCAGCACCTAGCCCTTTGATCACTCTCCATTGAAATATATGACTATTCCTCTGTGTCCACTTTGTGCGACTTGTCTCTACACAACAAATTGTGCCTTCATTCACACTCTCCATTCAAATACATGAGTATTTCTCTGTGTCTGCCTGCAGTTTCTCATTGTTTCTGCACACTTGATAGTACACATTTAAGTCAAACTTTTATCAGGTTATGTGGGTTAAAAGTCTTTACTTCTCTAAAAATGGACTTGATGAAAATTAGTTGATGACACTCGTGTGAGCCAGACACACGTCTCACTCTGCAGAAATTTGTCATTCTCACACCGACATATGGTGGACATGTTGGTTATGTGACATGTATCTTAAGCAGAAGGCTACAGTAGTGCACCAAGTTCTCATCATTTAACTGTTTTAAAGTTTTACTATAAAACTTACCGCCTGTAACAAGAAATTCAAATGTTTCGGATGAATCTGGAGACAAAGCTCTGCCGTATCCACACCTGTACTGTCCTGCGTCTGACTTCTTCAGCTGTGTGATGGTCACATACAGTCCAAATAAAGATCCTTCTCTATATTCAATGCTGTATCTGTTATTCTGATATCTGTTCTCTTCTGTTTCAACCAGGATGTCTTCTTCTTTTTTACATGCATCCTTACAGAAGAATTTCCTAGTAACATTGACATTATCGAAGCATGGATATGTCATATTTCCTCCCTTAGCTCCATACCAGCGGTGATCTGTTTTTTTGTTGGGTATGTTTAGACCAGGTGTTGCAGCTGAAAAGATGAACAATCAACAGTTACTGTCTGTACTTCCTGTAAGATGCTGCAGTCTGATCACAATATTTCCTGCTTCACATTTACACAGAGTCACACTGGGAGCTGCCCAGTTCAACCAGTCTGACTGCTGGAGTAATGATTTCATCTAACATTGATACACTGAGTCAATATATCATGAACGTCTCACATTCTTCCCACAATTTAATTAGATTCGATTCGATTAACATGACAGCAACATGAAAACTTAAATGATACAAATCTGACATTTGTTAAAATGAACACAATGAATGTCCAGAAGCAGTTTGTGCTGCAGCTTTACAGACACAGTCAGGTAATCAGTCCTCACCTGATAAGAAGCAGAAGAACAGAACATGGTGGATATTCATTCTGAGTTTGATCCTGATGCAGAAAATCATCAAACTGTCAGAGAACTACCTCGATATGTCTGTCTGATCAACCAGGAAGCTTAAGACGCTTTAAGATAACATTACTTCCTCTCTCTCTCTCTCTCTGTTTGTTTGCAACATGATGATGATGGTGGTGGTGGTTAAGGGTACATTAATGAATGAATTGAATGTATGAATTAATAATTTCATGGTGTATGTAAACACACCATCATCAATATATTGACCTCATACAAATCTGTACATACTGTATAATATCCCAGGAGATATCCAACAATAAACATTAAATAAATACACACACACAGCCTATCCTATATGAACACACGTGTAATATTAATGTGTGTAGATGAATCAATCAATCAATTAAACTTAATTTATAGAGCACCTTTCATGCAAAGTTGCAATACAAGTTGCTTAACAATACAATGAAAATACAACAATACAGTGAAAATAAACAGTAATATGAGGAAATGATAATATAGGAAATAAGAGACATGGTAGAACAGAGAGAGTGTAGCACAGTAGAAGAGGATATATTCAAATAAAATGGATTAAGAGGATGCAAAACTAAAAAGGTGTGTCTAGCAGACTGTTCCAGAGGTGAAGACCAAAGACCATATGGATGTTGTTCCACGGAGTTCCACTATATGCGGCCGTGACAAACGCTAGTCAGGCCTACTTTCAGACCTATTCTAAATTGTTGCACACTCAAGTTACTTAACATAATGTGTTGCACCATCTTCTGACGAATTTGCTCAACATGTGCAACGTGTCCTAAACCAGAAGTGACCCTTCTAAAATTACCATAAATGTACCAACAAACATTGCAAACTTAAGCAACCACCTGAAACTCTGAGGCAATACAGGAGCTGTGTTCATGCATCTTGCAGGAATCCTCTGATATTGATCTCAAAAAACAAATGTTTTGTCTTCCTTGTACGTAACAAAATGTTCATCTTTTTATGTAAAGTCATGAAATTGTCAGAGATGTTGAGGCTAAACTATATGTGATAATATTAGGAAGAGGAGTCCCCCCTCCTCTTCCTAAAAAGAAAAGTTGAGTGATAGGAGGGGGCAGATGCAGGAAGACCCTGGACTCCTTGGGAGTGTCAGAGTCTGCTTTCCCCCTCACCTGTTGCCGGTGGAATTTTCCATTCATTCTGTCTTACTCTCTGCCTGGCCACACACCTTATTAGTTCCAGCACTTTCACCCGGTGCTCCCACCTGCTCATCTCCAATCAAACCAGTATATACGCTGCCTCGGTCCATTCTCTCTTGTCAGATTGTCTGAGCTACCATGCAAAGCCTTCTTGCCCTATTCTCCGGACTGCCTTCCTGGTTACCAACTGGTTTGTCTCTGCCCCGTAAACCCACTAGCCTTCTGTCCCTGACTTTGAGTTTTGCCTACCTGTTCCCTGGTCTTTGTCTGCTTGTGGCTGAGAGACATTCCCCTTCCTGCTCTGCCATCTTGCTACACCTGCGCTGCTACCTGTTTCAGCAGTGAACACTACCAGAACTGTGTTTCTTTGTCCTGACTACGTCTGTCTTGGCATTTTGAGAATAAAGACTGTAAATAATAAACTAGTGTTTGTGCTGCAATTGGGTCTCTCCTGTACCAGTTGCAGGAAGAAGATCCTTTAGATCATTTTAGAGACTCTAGTTTTTAATTTCACCGTTTTAGTAGATTTAGATTACTTGCTTTGTAAAACCAAATAAAACTGGTTTATATTTTATACAGTCCAACCAAAGTTCTTGATTTGTGCTCATCACTGAGGTTCATTGTTGTTCCTTTAAGGTAAGAAAAGACACATCCCTTGGGATAGGCTGACAATAGGTTTGAAATGTTTTAGATTCAAATCTTATCGATTTTAGAAAGTACGCAGCAGGACCCAGAGGCAGAGGTGTGATGAAACAAAAAAATCCTTTATTTTCGAGAAAAACAGGCTTGGATATGTGGACAGAACAAAAAAAAAATGACTAAATTTCACCACGGCGTGACAGAACCCCCCCTCAAGGGAGGAATCCCAGATGTCCCTTATAACATATGACATTTGGTGCAGGGAGACAAGACAAAAGAGAAAAGAATGGGCAGGGGACTGGCGGCGAAGGCCTAAACCCTCGGGAGGCCAGGCAGAAGGCCGGTGGTTAAGTAGTGTAGTGTTCTCTGCCTTCAGTTAACATGCATACGCTCTGTGACCCAAACAGTTACTGTTTGTTTCCCAAATTAGGTCCCATGCACACTTTTTAATCAGGGCGATTGCATCATGCATGTTTATGCCGGTGTGCTGATGTAAATCAGTGAATCTTCCCATCCCTACCATAGAGTGCTGATGTGAATGATCAGCACGTCAACTATGAAAATAGAAATGTGAAAACTCATTATTTTTGTGTATCAGAAGAGGTTTTCTGAATAAAGCGACTGGGTTCCTGAAGCTCCACACTGTAAGCCATAGAAACTGAGTCCTTTATGTGAATTTAGGAAGAGTTTCATAACAATTCAGCAAAGTAGTTTTGATAAAGTTCATTAAAGGCTTCTCATAAATATCACATTATAAAGTGACACTTGATGATTACAGGTCAGAAAATGTATGATGCAACATGTGATGTCAAACAGGAAAAGGTACAAAGATGAGCAGCTCAGATTAAAAAGCTGCAGCGTTCAAAGCAATTTGAATCAAATGTTAAAGCTCTCTGTGTAAGTGTCTTTTTCAATACGACCACTAGGAGGCACCAGAGTCAGACACTTTTAAAGTTTACGCATACTGGCTGTAAAATTACACACTATGGTGGACAGACCTTCCTACAGTATTGATGCTGGAGCAGCAGTCACTTCTGTCTAAAGAGGTTCAGATTCATCTCCTCTGATTTGAGAATGAACTCTGCTCCCAGGCCACATCTGCTGTGTGCTGTGATTCAGTCACCGAGAGCAAGACTGCAGACAAACATGGACGTGGAATCTGTCATTTCACCCAGGGACTTCAAACATCTGCTGCACCCCATTTCTTTTTTTGTGAACAATGTTTCTTAGTTTTCTGTTATGAGTACAAATGACAAAGATGAATAATATTCCACCTCACTTCCCAAGACCTTCACAATAATGACATTATGGGACTTATACTTCAAATTATCAAGCCACTTATGGCTATTGTGGACCAGGAACTTGTACTGAAGAATGTAAAAAACAATGTTATCGTTTCCAATATTATCCACAACAGGAATGGGAAGCTCAAAAGACTTTGACTCAAGACATTAAATCCAGACTAATTAGGAAAATTGCCCACAAGTGGTTTTTGTTTTCAGGAATTCCAGGGGAGCAACTTAACCAAGATAGAGAAGAATGTATGTTAAAAAGGTCTTATGTTAACAGAGGTTATTGAACAACAATGTGCACTGATCCTCCTTGAAACGATGCTTTGAATTATTATCTATGGATTGGAAATTAGTTTACTGATTCTTGGTTTGGAGGAAGATTTGGCAAAGCTAAAAATCTGTATGCAGGTTTCTTAGATTATCATGCTCCTTATACCCTTTCTCCTCAAGAATGTATGCAAGTGTAAAAAGGAGTTTATGGCTGCTGATTGGTGTGCTACGTCTGACATGGCCACTTGATCGTTGGAGGTCATTTCATTTGAAATGATCTCCTATGAATGCTTCTGATTTCAGAATACATTGTCAAGCCTCAATTAGTGGTTGACACCTTCATTAAACCTGGAGACACATTTAATACAATTAAAAACAAAGTAGTGGAAGGAACTCACACAGCAATTGACTCTGTGAGCAGAGTATTTGAGAATACATGGCAGAAATTCTTATCAGTCTTTCACAAATTCAAATAAGCCTTATTGGCTATATTTATTATCATTGTGGTCACAGTTGCTCTGGGTATTTTGCACAAATTAGATTCTGATCAAATTCATAGCTAAATTATTATGGTTTGGAGTAAAACTGATATGGAAGCTGATGCACATCGTATGCCATACTAGTCTCTATCCTTGTTGAAGAAAGGTCAGGCGCTGAACTCAACGTTTGACACAAAGTAATGATTTGTCTCTGGATTTGCAGGAAATGAACAGACTGATGTGAATCATATGATTGTTTCCTGTTGAGGATCATTAAAACATTCAAACTAACATTATTATTGTATATGTGTAAGCTAAAAGGTAAAAGAACCTCTCAACCTTCACTGTCTATTTTGATGATGTAATAACTTCCTCTTTAGACCTAGCAACGGTTGTCATGCAGTTTTGTGGTTTGGCTCAAGGCTTCACACACACTCAGGGTGTTCCTCCTTAGAGGTATGTCACATCCTGTCTGGACTTTGTTTGGTTTTTGGACTTTTTCTGTTCTTTTGGGTTTCTGGTAGCTTAGAGTATTGTGTTCTTTGGTTTCCTGGTTTCCCTGTTTCCTCATCCTGTGTTCATGTGCTTCTCCCCTCACCTGCCCTGCATCACCCTCATTAGTCCTGCAATAACGCATGCATTGCTCTGATGAACAGGACCCTCACCGGCGAACCAAGTCTGTCCAAGTCCAAGTCTGTCCAAGACCAAGTCCAAGTCCAAGTTTGTCTGGCCATTGCCAGACAAAACAAGACAAAGACTTGAGACACAATGTAACTAGAGGTCACAGAGCTATGATTTGAAACTGATGAACCAAGTAGATTAATATCTCTACTTGGGTTAAGGCCTAAGTTTGGGCTTTCAGGGCTCGGAATCGGAAAGAGAAGCGCTGGAGCAGAACACACTGGTGGTTTCTGTTTTGGTTGTCCACTTAATCAAGTGCTTTCAATAATCACTTTCAGCTTTAAGACATCAAAGTCTTGCATGCACTTTTCTCCACTGAAGACGCTGACCCTCATTCAAAATATCCACAACAGTGCATATGCCCTGTTGTGCATAGAAATTATAACTCATGTTCTTCACAATTTGGGGTTTTATGATCAGACAAGTCAGCCTTGATTTATCTCCTCCATGTGTAAGGAAGGGAGTGGTTATACTTGATGTTACTAAAACAATTCAGCTTATTAATCCAGAGGACAACTGAAATCTGATGGTCTCTTTGATATATCCCCTGGAGACATGGGGCCTATGCAGCTTCAAATCTGCAAACAGGGTCCATAACATGATTTTCTTCCCGAGGGATACGAAAGTTTCTCTTTTTAATATACTGGAATGATGAATTTTAGATGCTTAATGCCTCTTGCAATTTTATTGAAAGTTATGTGATAAGTTGATTCATTCAGCATGTAACATTTTTATTTTACATTTACATCTTTCTTATCATCATTAATGTTAGGTTTAAGTTCTGGAGTTCTGATTTTTGTTGACCTTTTCCCTTTGAGAGCAGTTCGTTTTAGCATTATGGAATTTATCTTTTTTTTTTTTTTAAATTTTTTTTACTCGTAATGCTTTTACTGTTGGATTTGATTTGTTTTTTTTTCTGATGTTACACGTCAACCATATGATAAACTATTTGAAAGACTTTCTCATGTTGGTCTTATTTTTCATCATTGGTGTTTTGCAGAAAGTACGACAAGTTGCGCAAACCCAGCTAAGGCCTCTATGTAGGCAACTGATTGGTTCATAGTAGGAGAGGCATTGTCTTGACCAAGGAACTAAGCTGAAGTGTGATCACAGTCACACAGGTGGTAGCTGCGAAGGGGCTTCCAGCCGGAAGGACCGGGCAGGAGACAAGAGCTGTAGTGACCCTCCATTGGGTTTCTCCAACATCTTTGGGGCACATGTATGCTACCTAACACTGTGACCTGCGCCACCACTAACCACAAACTTCCACTCTCACATTTTCGAGTACACCTCGGCCAAGAGTGGGTGTCGAAAGTTTCATCATATGTGACTGAGACAAACTCTATTCAGGCCTATTTTCTCAAAATTGGGGACAAATTAACATGTGTTGCACCAGTTTCCGAGGAATTTGTATAACTTGTGCAATGTGTACTAAACTGAACAAGAATGACTAAACAAGTACAAACAAATATCTCAAAATTTAGGCAACTTCCTGAAATGCTAAGGCAATACAGGAGCTGTGTTCATGCATCTGGCAGAAAAAGTGCATGGTCTGAGGTACATAGAGCAATTGCATTTAGGGTCCAAATCCACTTTTGCTATTTTAATGGTTGAAAAATGGTCAATGCGCCAGGCACATGGTTCAAAGGGGTTATACTTATTCTCCTAACTAATCATGGATGTGTTTACAGCATAACATGCAATAAACCACAGTGTCGTCTCCCATTCCCTGTAAGAGCCAGGTGCACTTGGTGGATTGCTATTATTACGGCGCACTTGCCAAATAGTATGAGGGAGCGCTTCTCTGCAGAGGCAACCGATCACAAAGGGAAAGCACATGATCCATAATGCACACACTGGCCCCTGCTGCCCCTTGACCCTCCTGTGGTCAGCCACAGACCACCAGTTTAAGATCCTTTTCATTCGATTTGCTGTAATTTTATCCTTGTTCGATTTTTGAAAGGGTTGTTTTTTGTTTTTTGTTTTTTTTAATTACAGCTTTAGTTTCTTTAAAATTTTGTTCAGTCATGGAGTAACAGTTCAAATCAGCAGAGTTTTAATTGCTGAAAGTATGGAAACCTGATCACTGTAATCTGAAATGTTAAAGAATATATGTATGTCTGTATGTATGTACATTCCCTTTGTTAGTTTAATCATTGTTTTCACCTCATTTGTTTCCTCATGTATTGATGAAGCAGGAAAGTCAATCTGTGTCTGATCCATTGGTGGCCATCTGTTTACAATTCGGACAAATTATTGAATCTGTCATTGCTGCAATTAGTTAATTCTGATATTATGATTAAGCATTATGACATGTAATTTTAAAAGTATATGAATATACACAATAACAATCTTTCACATTGCAATCCTTTTATTTGTTACCTTTTACGTGTGTGTGCGCTGCTGTGCATCCAGTGTGTGTGTGTGTAACAGGCAGAGTGTATGTTGTGCATCTGCCTGTGTAGTTCCATGTTGCATAATGTGCCCTTAAAATAACAGTGAAACATTGCGCCATTGACTTTAGACCAGGTTTGTCAATAGCGCAATCGCTCTCTGCTTCCTCAAGATAGCAATGTGCCAACAATGCCCCTGACCACACCTTACTTTTAGACCAACAGGCCCATGGGTGCAAGTGCCATTGCTATTTAAACAATGTGGGTGCCGGACAGGAAAATTGCATTGGCCTTGCAATAGCAAAGAGACTTGCGCTGCACTTGGCGCTGCTCTGCGCTGGGTGTAAGATGGGGCCCTTTGACTCAAGCCATTATTAAATCCAGAGTAATCAGGAAAATTAGCCAGAAGTGGTTTTTGTTTTCAGGAATTCCAGGGGAGCAACTTAGCCAAGATAGAGAAGAATGTATGTTAAAAAGGTCTTATGTTAACAGAGGTTATCGAACAACAATGTGCACTGATCCTAACCTTGAAATAATACTTGGAATTATTATGGATTGGAAATTAGTTTACTGATTCTTGGTTTGGAGGAACATTTGGCAAAGCTAAAAATCTGTGTGCAGGTAAAAAGGAGTTTATGGCTGAAGATTGGTGTGCTACGTCTGACATGGCCACTTGATTGTTGGAAGTCCGCATTTGGAAAAGTTGGTTTTCATTTGAAATGATTTCCTATGAATTCTTCTGTTTTCAGAATACATTGTCAAGCCTCAATTAGTGGTTGACACCTTCATTAAACCTGGAGGCACATTTAATACAGTTAAAAACAAAGTAGTGGAAGGAACTCACACAGCAATTGACTCTGTAAGCAGAGTATTTGAGAATACATGGCAGAAATTCTTATCAGTCTTTCACAAATTCAAATGAGCCTTATTGGCTATATTTATTATCATTGTGGTCACAGTTGCTCTGGGCATTTTGCATAAATTAGGTTTGTCTCAACCTATAGTGAAATATGTAGGCAAATTTATTTGGATTCTGATCAAATTCATATCTACATTATTATTGTTTGGAGTAAAACTGATATGGCAACTGATATGCGTCGTATGCCATTTTAGTCTCTATCCTTGTTGAAGAAAGGTCAGGCGCTGAGCTCAATGTTCGACACGTACTAACGATTTGTCTCTGGATTTGCAGGAAATGAACAGACTGATGTGAATCATATATGATTGTTTTCCTGTTGAGGATTATTAAAACATTTGTAGTAGTAGTAGATATATGTGAGTTAAAAGTTAAAAGAATCTCTCAACCTTCACTGTCTATTTTGATGATGTATTAACTTCTTCTTTAGACTTAGACCTAGCAACGGTTGTCATGCAGTTTTGTGGTTTGGCTCAAGGCTTCACACACACTCAGGGTGTTCCTCCTTAGAGGTATGTCACATCCTGCCTGGACTTTGTTTGGTTTTTGGACTTTTTCTGTTCTTTTGGGTTTCTGGTAGCTTAGAGTATTGTGTTCTTTGGTTTCCTGGTTTTTCTGTTTCCTCCTCTTGTGTTCATGTGCTCCTTCCCTCACCTGCCCTGCATCACCCTGTTTCCCTCAGCCAATCACTCCCAGCCTACCCTTGTGTCTCGTCACCTGTTCCCCATTCCCTGATTAGTTTAGTTTGTATTTACGGTCTGGGTTTCAGTTGACTCTTTTTTTGGATCATCTGTTTTCATCTTGTCAAGCCTGTTGTGTCAACTTTTGTTTGTATGCTTGCATCAAAATAGTGTTTTTCTTCAGTCCTGCTTTTGGCTCTGCTTCTGGTCCACTCATCCCTGCTACATCCTGACAAGGTGTGTCTGACAGCTGTTAAACTTTAAGAATAGAAAGAAACTCAATGTTAAGAGCTATGTGTATCTTATTGTTCATATTTTCCACGGTTGACAATAAAATTGAAACCAGACTCCCTACACATCATACGAAGTCAATCAAACCATGTCAATGTTTATGCTTGGAAACTTGCAAACGGATGAAATTGTGAGCCAAGTCTCTCATATGTTCAGTATCAACATTTTTACAATGTAAAAATGATTAACAGAAAATGTAGTCAGTCGGCCATTGTAGAAAATGTAATGAAGCTTTGTTTTGATCAGAAGAATGAAAAGTGTGTTTCACACATTTAAACATGAAAACCAGTTAAATTTGACTTCAATACAATTAAACAATTTTATCATTAGACTGCAACATAACAAAATATGAAAGAGTATCTGCACAGTTATATGCAATGTAGTTAAATATGAACATAATTTCAAGGAGACAGAGTTGGCTCAAAGTGTAGAAGAACAATATCAAACAACATCTACATTTTTGAGACAGAATGAACATTTCAGAATAAGCAAGTAAGAAGAAACATGATTAGTTGTGTATCATCAGCATAGAAGTGAAAAATAGCATGGTTATAGTTAATATCTGCTGATCAAGCACAAAAAAGTAAAAAAAAGTGGAACCTTGTAGCACATGTTAACCTTCACAGTACAGAATCCAGATCCAAATCTAAATATCATCACTTGTTTGTTGTGATTGTAGAGTAGATGTGGTCCGAATCCCCACTGCCTGGATCCAGGTTCTGGTAGACGGAGTCTTCATATCTGGAGACTGGAGGACAGTTCTCATTGCTGACTGATAACTGAAAATAAAACAGGAATGACATCAAACCTAAAATATAGCAGTAACCATGGTAACAGACCAGATATTGTGTTCTTTTTAAATAATTGTTTGCTGATATTTTAGTGATAACAACTGGCCAGAGGTCTACTAACAGTAATTATGATTTTATTTAATCATAGTTTTGTTCATACTAGTTAAGTATTTAAGAGATTGTTTATTCCTAACTGCAAAAATAAAATGTCTGCCAACAGTAAGAGTTAACATGAGACATACAGAGTTAAAGGAAGTCACCTCCATGTTTCTGCTGCCTGAGGTTCCTCTGGTGTTCAAAGTGACGGTCCTCCTCATCTTCTGTTTGTAGAGGAGCAGCAGAACAACAGCCAACAGCACAACAATCACAGTCACACATACAACCAGAGGCCAAAAGTAACCTGGGTGAGGGCCATAGGAGTCTGCTGGGAAGGAAGAGAGAGAGACATGTAGTAGTTTAAAAGACTGGGATCTGTTGTCTTGTGTTAGAAGCTTAAATGTTCCCTGTGGAGTTTTTGACCACAAGTATCTTGTTTCTACATTGTTCACATGTGGTTGATGTGATACACATTCCTGCCAGTGGTTTCACATCATCCCACTGATCTACAGGATGCAGGAACACAGAAACACAGCAATGCACCAACAAAAGGCAAAGCAAGGCAAGTTTATTTGTATAGCACATTTCAACAACAAGGCAATTCAAAGTGCTTTACATTGATCATAAAAAGCATTAAACAGAATTTAAAAGTAAGACATGTAAAAAGACATAAAAACAATTAAAAAGAAAAGGAAATAAGAATAAAATAAGAATAAAAGATGAGAATAAGAAAGAATAAGAATAAAAGTAACAGTACAGCGTAAAATAACCCATAATGTTGTTTAATGGAAGGCAGCGGCAAACAGAAAAGTCTTGAGCTGCGATTTAAAAGCACTCAGAGTCGCAGCAGACCTACAGTTTTCTGGGAGTTTGTTCCAGATATGTGGTGCATAAAAACTGAAAGCTGCTTCTCCATGTTTAGTTCTAACTCTGGGGACAGAAAGCAGACCTGATCCAGATGACCTGAGAGGTCTAGATGGTTCATAAAGTAACAGCAGATCAGATATGTATTTTGGCCCTAAAGCATTCAGTACTTTATAAACCAACAGCAGTATCTTAAAGTCAATTATTTGACAGATAGGAAGCCAGTGCAAAGATCTGAGAACTGGAGTGATATGATCCACTTTCTTGGTCTTAGTGAGGACTCGAGCAGCAGCGTTCTGAATCAGCTGCAGCTGTCTGATTGATTTTTTAGGGAGACCTTTGAAGACAGAGTTACAGTAGTCAAGTCTACTGAAGATAAATGCAGGACAAGTTTTTCCAAATCCTGCTGGGACATAAGTCCTTTAATTCTTGATATGTTCTTCAGGTGAGAGTAGGCTGACTTAGTATAGTCTTAATGTGGCTGTTAAGATTCAGGTCTGAGTCCATGACTACACCAAGATTTCTGGCTGGTTTGTGGTTTTTAACATTACTGACTGAAGCTGAGTGCTGACTTTAAAACGTTCTTCCTTGGCTCCAAAAACAATTACTTCAGTTTTGTCTTTGTTTAACTGAAGGAAATTCTGGCACATCCAATCATTGATTAGTTCAATGCACTTACTCAGTGTTTGTATTGGACCGTAGTCCCCTGGTGATACAGTTATGTAAATCTGTGTGTCATCCGCATAACTGTGGTAGCATATTTTGTTGTTTTTCATAATCTGAGCTAGTGGGAGCATGTAGATGTTGAACAGAAGTGGCCCCAAAATGGCAGGTCGTTCCAAAGTCGAGGGGCTCTGATCGAAAAAGCTTGGTC
Organism: Euthynnus affinis; assembly: GCA_029490765.1. NCBI lineage: Eukaryota > Metazoa > Chordata > Actinopteri > Scombriformes > Scombridae > Euthynnus > Euthynnus affinis. The sequence continues at coordinate 34,966,159 of CM055841.1, read as the reverse complement.
ACCTTTAGATTTGAGCCTCGACTTTGGAACGACCAGAAGGGCCCCACCTGAGGATCTAAGGCTGCGGGCTGGCTGGTATGGGGTCAACATGTCTGTTGTATAGCTTGGGGCCAGACCTAGACGTGCTTTAAAAGTGATCAGTAAAATCTTAAAATCAATTCTAAAACGAACAGGGAGCCAATGGAGTGAAGCTAAAATCGGAGTGATGTGCTGCTGTCTGTTAAAACCAGTAAGAAGCCTAGCTGCTGCGTTCTGGACTAGTTGGAGGCGAGACAGGGATCTTTGTGTAATGCCGGAAAGGAGGGAGTTACAGTAATACTAATACTGTAATTCTGCCACTGTCAGTGTTTAAATGTATGTCATTGAAGACTTTAACAAGAGCAGTCTTAGTGCTGTGGTGTGGTCGAAATCCTGATAGGAAGACATCAAAACAGTTGTTTAGTGCCACAAAGTTATTCAGTTGTTGAAAAACAGCTTTTTCAATGATTTTACTTAAGAATGGGAGGTTTGATATGGGCCTATAGTTGCTCATTAGTGATGTGTCTAGATTGTTCTTTTTTAAGAGTGGCTTGATGACGGCGGTTTTCAGGGCTTGTGGGAAGACACCTGACAGAAGAGATATGTTAACAATCTGTAGGAGATCTGGGGCCATGCAATTTGAGACTGTTTTGAAAAATCCTGTAGGCAGAATATCACGACAGCAGGAGCAGGAACAAAAGCAGGAGAGAAGAAGACCGCAAGCAATGCAAGATTTAAAATACTTTTAATAATCAGCTTTACAAATATTTTATGATTGAGGAAACATATTCAACACTTATGTTGGATCTAAAGGATACACTCAGCATGTTTTGGTTTAGTTTATTTTTTTGGCCATTTTATGGCTCTGTTTGATAATGATAGAGAGAGACAGGACATGTGGGGAAATATAGTAGAGAAGTGACATGCAGCAATTCTTTTGTTGATTGTAAATTAAAACAAGACAAACATGTAAACCATTTAGAAATTGATATTCATTGAACACAATGAAAAACTCACCATCTATAACAAAGACCCAGAACGTCTCAGATGAATTTGGAGACAAAGCTCTGCCGTAACCACACATGTACCGTCCTTTGTCTGACTTCTTCAGCTGTCTGATGGTCACATACAGTCCAGATCTAGATCCTTCTCTATATTTGATGCTGTATCTGCCATTCTCAGCTCTGTGTTTTTCTGTTTCAACCAGGATGTCTTCTTTTCGTTTACATTTATCCTTACAGAAGAACTTCCTGGTCATGTTGACATTATTAAAGCATGGATATGTGATATCTCCTCCCTCAGTTCCAACACGACTGAGACGAGTGTTGTCAATGAATGTTGCAGCTGAAAAGATGAACAATCAACAGTTACTGTCTGTACTTCCTGTAAGATGCTGCAGTCTGATCACAATATTTCCTGCTTCACATTTACACAGATCCACAGAGTCACACTGGGAGCTGCCCAGTTCAACCAGTCTGACTGCTGGAGTAATGATTTCATCCAACATTGATACACTGAGTCAATATATCATAAACATCTCACATTCTTCCCACAATTTAATTAGATTCTATCTGACTTAATTTATTCTTAAGCTTCAAAATCATTAAATGGGATGAACATAGTAAATATATCAGGTTTTATGACTTTCAGTAGAAACTCACCATCTGTAACTCTGAGGTCAAATTCACAGTAATCATCTGGGCCTGAAGATCCACCCAAACCATATCTGTACCGTCCTGAGTCTGACTTGGTCAGCTGTGTGATGGTCACAGTCACCTTTCTTTTTCCAGAAGATCTGTCTTCATGTTCAATGCTGTATCTGCCACTCTGAGCTGTGACACCATCTGTTTTAACGAGAATGTCTTCTTTTTTACATTCTCCTTTACAGAGGAACATGGTGCTTCCAGATGAAGTGAAGGTGTAAGAAAGTGAACCACTTCCTCCTTCAGCTCCAACATAAACGTTTACTGCATTGACGAGTCCAGTGTTTCCACCCTGCAGTGCTGTTGGAAAGATGAACAGTGAATACTGATGATCAATACTTTGTGTATTGTAGACTTCCTGTAAACAGACTGCAGATTAATGAGGGCTAATCCATCAGTTCACAGAGAAGCAGAGATGATACAGAGGCAGCCATTAGCAAAGTTTTCACTGACTGTACAGCAGTTGCTGTTGTTCTACTTGTAGCTGCAGTTGTAGTCACAGTGTCTCTGTGTAACGTCTGTTTTTCAATGTTTTTCTTTCATACTTTCTAATATCAAACACATGAATGAGCAACAAATATTCATGATGGATGGTTCATAACAAGCTCTTTAAACTTCTGAACATTGCAGGGAATGTGATTGGAAAGTCGCAAAAGCAACTTATTATATATTTGACAGTGCTGCACACAGGAAGGCTGAACATATAAGTGCAGATACCTCTACACTACACAACTACACTCAGAGACTGAGCTGCTCCCATCTGGCCGTCCATTCAGGGCCCCAAGGGTCAACCGGTACATATACACAAAGTCTGTACACAGGTGTTGAACACAGAATGATGCATCAGCAAACACTTGTTATTTTATAAGATTATATCTCTGGTATTATTTATATAACCTATCTGCTGCTACCTGCCCATTTACACTATAGTATGTTGTATATATTGTATGTTTTTAATGGTGTGTTGTGCTATGTGTAGTGTTTGTACTTTTGCTTTACTTTCCGAGAAGCAAAAGACAAATTTCCACTGAGATGGACAATAAAGTCAATTAATCAATTAATATGTTTTGTTAAATTCGATTACATTTAGTTTAGTGAAATTACAAGATTAGATTATAGAGATGTTGCGGCAGCAACTAGTAACAGAATAATTTAGAGAACAACAGGAAAACTAATTAACATGACAGCAACATGAAAACTTGTGTGATACAAATCTGACATTTGTTAAAATGAACACAACGAATGTCCAGAAGCAGTTTGTGCTGCAGCTTTACAGACACAGTCAGGTAATCAGTCCTCACCTGATAAGAAGCAGAAGAACAGAACATGGTGGATATTCATTCTGAGTTTGATCCTGATGCAGAAAATCATCAAACTGTCAGAGGACTGCCTCTATATGTCTGTCTGATCAACCAGGAAGCTGAAGATGATTTAAGTTAACACTACTTCCTCTCTCTTCTCTCTCTCTCTCTCTCTCTCTCTCTCTCTCTCTCTCTCTCTCTCTCTCTCTCTCTCTCTCTCTGCAACATGATGGTGATGGTTAAGGGTACATTAATGAATGAATATATGAATTAATAATTTCATGTGTTTCGTGTATGCGAAAAATACATTGAAAATACAACAATACAGTGAAAATAAACAGTAATATGAGGAAATGATAATATAGGAAATAAGAGACATGGTAGAACAGAGAGAGTGTAGCACAGTAGAAGAGGATAGATTCAAATAAAATGGATTAAGAGGATGCTAAACTAAAAAGGTGTGTCTAGCAGACTGTTCCAGAGGTGAAGACCAAAGACCATATGGATGTTGTTAAGAGTTCCACTATAACTTAAGCAACCACCTGAAACTCTGAGGAAATATAGGAGCTGTGTTCATGCATCTTGCATAAATAGTAGATTGTACTCTTTAAGCACAAACACAACTTCATAGCACAAAAGACATACTGTTTTTTCTCCTTGAAGCACAAACATGTATTCTCTTTCCCATCTTTCGTGAGACAGCCTTCCGTCTGCATCAATTTTTCTCTCTCTGGTCATTATTTATATTTCTCAATTCCACTTGTTGGGAAAATCACATTTATGTGGATACACTGCACTCTAGTGGCGGGATACCGTCACTTTGCAAGTAACATAATCGGCATACATTGTGGGAAATGTAGTTTTCACTGAATGCACATTTTTGACTTATTTCGTTTTTTTATGCATCTCCATGCATTGCCAACAATCCAACATATTAAAGCAACATAATGTTATTTGATACGATGCAAAAGAATGATGTGATGCAATTCAGGATGGTACAGAGAGTTAGGTTTTATTTCTTAAACATACAGAAAATCATAAATTAACTAAAATAGTGCCATTTGTAGTCTGTTTGTCTAGTAAGCATCTCGTCTATGCTGTTTCTGTCACACCGCGGTGAGGTTAAGTTTGGGTTTTTTTGTCCTGTCTCAATGTTGTCTTGTCAGTTCCTGTTTTATTTTGAAAATTAACTCTCCTCTCGTTTCAGGTCACTTGCCCTTCCCCATGTGTCCCAGTCTGATTGTCCTAAGTGTTTTCACTTGTCCTCCTTACCTGGTGTATTTATAGTCTGTGTCTCCCTTTATCTTGTGCCAGTGTGTTCGTCTTCATGGATCACATCAGCCTTGCTTCACAGCCACAGTTCTTGAACCTTTTGCCTTGCCAAGTTTTTTGTTCTTCTGCCTCCATGTGTGAGTTTTTTGTTGTAAGTTTCATATCATAGTTAAGTTCCATAGATTATAGTTTTCATAGCTCCTTTTGTGCTCTCTGAAACTAGGCCTGGGATGGCTTGTGTCCATGAAATGTGAAAATTAAAACTTTGTCATAGAGCTACACCAAATACATTTTTGGAAAGGGCTTGACCTGGAAAATAACATATGTAAGTATGATGATCCTACATGGCTCCTGCTTTGAAAAACTGACCTTTGAACCTTGACCTCAGTGCATATTTGAAGGCTTATAATTCATCAACAAAAGGGGGTACGGACATGGGACCAACTGTTATAGAGAGCTCTGGGCCTCAGCTATCATGTGAATATAGTCAACAATTGGGGACGCTATCAGATATGGGTAAAATATGGTTAAAATTAATTTTCACTCATAAAGGAATTAGATATTTAAAATCTGATTACACAAATGTGTTTATTGTCCCCTTAAACTCCCTAATGTACTCTCAGTTTAGTATTTACAACATTCTAATATATTAAAAACGCTAATATTTTTTTAAAACTACAATTCCCATGAGCCTCGCCATGCTTCTTGATACAAATAAGCACCACAGTTGTAGTTCTTCTGTTTGTAGAGTAGGATAGTAAGATAGGGTTGTGAAAAGATCTATCTGTTGAATATATCAAACATTTAATACACCCAAGCTAATAATCACACTGCATCTAAATGATCTATGTTAACAAAAAGTTAAGATGTTGGTTTGTTCAAGATATTTTAGTGAGTGTTTCATAAATGGTGTTTTTGGGATGGCAGTTCTTCTGTTTTGTAAAGTAGGGTCGTAAAATAGGTTCATAAAACAACATAACTACTGAATATATCAAATATCTACTACAACCAAACAATTTTGTGGGACCTTACTACGCATAATGTCACTGGGAATTCCCTTTGACACATTTAGGATTTCTTTCTTTTTTCAGTCCCTTCTTATGAGGTTAGACAACAATGGCCAGAAAATTTGAGTTTGACAATTATTTCTCTTATTTTATTCTTCACAGCAATGGCAGGCGGTTACTTAAAAACTGGCCATAATGCGCAAATCATCAGATGTTAGTGGAGATACAAGATACACAGCAATTATAAATCAATCCATTAATTAAAATGAGTACTGGCACGTTGAAAAAGTACAAATCCAGGTTCGTTAAGAAAAACGCGTAAGCCTGTCACCATTATATATGTATGTTAAAGTAGAGAACGGTTGTTCGAATTAAAATAGCTAATAGCATTGTAGGAAAGCAAGGATATGTTGATTAGAAACGTATTCGTGATACGTTACAAACAAACGTAATACGTTTTCATAGAAACGTAATTGAGAATTTAGTTGTGTGGGAACATAATTTTGAGGAGACAGGGTTGCATACATGATGCTGTTTCGGTAAAGCATTTAATAGTCTTTGTTTTCTTCCAACAAAGAGCAATGAACAATTTAACTTGTATGTTTCACATGTCTGTAAACGTGTATTCATTCTTTAGTTTTAAGTTTGAAACATGAATCTACAGAGGTAACCTCATAACGTTTGAAAAGCTGTGTCTACAACAAATGAACTCATTCTGTTCCTCACCTATTATGTTAGGGAGTAACCCCTCTAGCTGTCTTACTAGCACCTTGCTAATAGTTTTTGTGCCTGAGTTCAAGAGACCAATTGAACGCATATTCTCACATCTGATATTTGGTTTTCCAGGTTTTGGTAGCAGAGTTATCAGGGCCTCTCTTAATGGGGCAGAAAGAATTTCAATAACAAATAACACTATACTAATATAATACAATAATAAATCAAATGATGGTGGAATTACTGTGCTGATGAACTGAGTGATGTGTTTCACTGATATTTCAGCTCTCTTTAGACTCTGAGGTTGTTCCTGATCTCTGGAAGAATTCTAACATCATTCCATTTCTGAAGACCAGAACAACTAAAATCCTAAATATCTATAACATTAACGCCACTAGTAATGACAGATGAGCCTGGGAGAGGTGTTGCTGATACAAAGTTATTTATTTTGAACTCCTGTACATGAACTTTCTCTGACCTGAACCAAGTGCTGCCAGAGCCTGAACACAAACACAAACACTTTCATACTGCTGGAGTTTCTGCCAGCAGAGATTTTGGTGGAAAAACCAGATGAATTTCACTCATATGTTCAGTATCAACATTTTTACCATTTAAAAACAATTAATAACAGAAAATGTAGTCAGTGGGTCATTGTAGATGATGTAATGAAGCTTTGTTTTGATCAGAAAAAAGTATGTTTCACACATCTAAACATGAAAACCAATTAAATTTGAACTAAACACAATAGGAGTGTTAAGCAATTTTAGCATTAGACTGCAAAATAACAAAATATGAAAAAAAAATAGTCTGAATATTTTCTGAATGCACTGTTATATGCAATGTAGTTGAATATGAATGCTATTTCTAGGAGACAGAGTTGGCTCAAAGTGTAGAAGAACAATATCAAACAACATCTGCATTTTTGAAGACAAAATGAACATTTCAGAATAAACAAGTAAGAAGAAACATGATCAGTTGTGTATCATCAGCATAGAAGTGAAAAAATAGCATGTTTACAGTTAATATCTGCTGATTAAACAAAAAAGAAAGAAAGTGGAACAAACTGGAACCTTGCAGCACATGTTAACACCTGCACAGTACAGAATCCAGATCCAAATCTAAACATCATCATTTGTTTGGTGTGACAGCAGAGTAGGTTTGTTCTGGATCCCTGCTGCCTGGATCCAGGTTCTGGTAGACAGACTCTTCATATGTGGAGACTGGAGGAAGGTTCTCATTGCTGACAGTTACCTGAAAATGGAATGACGTCAAACCTAAAATATGGCAGTAACCAGGGTAACAGCCCAGATATTGTGGTCTTCAATTGTTTGCTGATATTTTAGTGATAAAACTCAGCAGGCCAGAGTTCTAGTACAGTAATTATGATTTTATTTAATTATACTTTTGTGCACAGCAGTGAAGTAGTTGCAGACATGAGATTGACTATTCCTGACTGCAAAAATAAAATGTCTGCCATCTCAACAAGCGCCACTGCCTTTATTCCTTGCACTTTGAATCGCCTTGTTGTTGAAATGTGCTATACAAATAAATTTGCCTTGCCTTGTGTGTTTAAACTCTTTCTGGCATTGTCATATTTGTAGTTTGTAGATTTTTAAATGTATGTGAAGGAATTGTATATGTGTACTTGTTTGAAGACATGATTGATGAATGAAGTATTTTTGAATTAAATTGAATGAGACATACATGGTTATTGAAAGTCACCATCATGTTTCCGCTGCCTGAGGTTCCTCTGGTGTTCAAAGCAGAGTTCCTCATCATCAGTTTGTAGAGGAGCAGCAGAACAACAGCCAACACCACAACGATCACAGGCATGTATACAGCCGGAGGCAACACATAGCCTGGGTCAGGGACAGCTGGGAAGGAAGAGGGAGAGACATGTAGTAGTTTGAAAGACTGGGATCTGTTGTCTTGTATTAGAAGCTTAAAGGTTCCCTGTGGAGTTTTTGACCACAAGTATCTTGTTTTTACAAGTGGATCTACATTGTGCACATGTGGTGGATGTGATACACATTCCTGCCAGTGGTTTCACATCATCCCACTGATCTACAGGATGCAGGAACCTGCCCAGAAACACAGCAATGCACCAACAGAAGTAGGAGAGAAGAAGGCCGCAAACGACGGAAGATTTAAAATACTTTAAATAATCAACTTTGCAAATATTTTATGATTAAGAAATATATTCAACACTTATGTTGGACCTGAAGGATACACTCAGCATGTTTTGGTGGGTAACAATGATTATGAATATAACCTTGTTTACAAGAAAACTACACAGAGAACCTTTATCAAAAATGAGATCTTCCTGTTGAAAAAAAATATCAAAGCCTTTGGTCTGAATGTTTCTTGACTTGTCATGTGCTGACATTACATGTTAATAATTATTTTACATATTGACAGCATCGATCGCATACACATGAAATACGTAGCAATAAATATGTTAATTAAATAAATGATGTAGGATATTTGAGGTAGGTTTGTTCTGTTAATCACAAAAAATCGTTTTTCTCTATGTGACCTAATGTTATTAGAAATATATTGACTCTGCACCTCAGCACTTAAACTCTGTCCATTCTAAATGTTTTTTTGCATTTCATGTCTTAATTTGATAGTAATAGAGAGAGACAGGACATGTGGTTAATGAAGGAATGACATGTAGCATACAGCATTCCCGGCCAGCTGGGAATCAAACTGAGGACTCGCTGCTCAGGGTGTTAGTGCCCATGTGATAACCACTTAGCTATTGAGTCACCTCCAACGTTCATTCTTTTTTATTTTAAATGAAAACAAGACAACTTTTCATAATTTTGAACATTTAAAACTTGACATGCATTGAACAAAACGTGGACAGAAAATGAAATATACAACTCACCATTTACAACAGTGACCTGGAACGTGTAGGATGAATCTGGAGACAAAGCTCTGCCGTAACCACACATGTACTGTCCTGTGTCTGACTTCTTCAGCTGTGTGATGGTCACATACAGTCCAAATGTAGATCCTTCTCTATATTCAATGCTGTATCTGTTATTCTGATATCTGTTCTCTTCTGTTTCAACCAGGATGTCTTGTTCTTTATTACATTCATCCTTACAGAGGAACTTCCGGCTTCCATGGACAGGACTAGGGCATCCATATGTGACATCTCCTCCCACAGTTCCTGCAGGAAATATTCAACACTTATGTTGGACCTAAAGGATACACTCAGCATGTTTTGGTCAGGAACACCGAATATAAATATAACCTTGTTTACAAGAAAACTACACAGAGAACCTTTATCAAAAACAAGATCTTCCTGTTGAAAAAAAATCCCAAAGACTTTGGTCTGAATGTTTTTTGACTTGTCATGTGCTGACATCACATGCTAATAATTATCTTACATCATTAGAACCGTAGGATGTGTTTAAACATTAAATGTGAAGATAAGAAGGACATTTATTGTAAAATTGAACGTTAAACGTTTTCTTCTAGGTGCTGAAACACATGTTGGACCATCTTGTAATTCTTATTAGACAATGTTGTTATGCTGAATTTTACTGTTTTAAGAGGATGTTTTGTTGCAGAGAGACAGTGATGGACAGATGGACAGACATGAACTGTCCTGTACCTGTAAACTGCTCTGTGGTTTCAGGGAAAGATGATGAAGATGTGAAGCTTCCTGAACTGGAGATTAAAGTCTGTGTTGTTGCTGGTGTGGAGGCTGATGGGACTGATGTTGGAAAAGGTGGGAGAGTTGGGTTTGGTTTTGAAGTGGTTGGAGCTGTGAAAAATGAAAACACATTGAAACAATCAGATACTGAATCAATAATGCAAAGAAATGAGATGCTGCTCTAGACAGAAAGATCATATTGACAGCATCGATCACACACACAAGAAATACACAGCATTAAATATGTTAATGAAGTAAATGATTAAGAATATTTTAAATGGGTTTGTTCTATTATGTAAGTATTGCTATTTGATTTTTGATTAAAGAAGAGTAAGAAAATAACATCCACATTTTGGTTTTCTGACATTTAACATAAAAGCACAAATGTCTGAAAAGGTTTTTAAAAATCATACAAACTGATTGTTGTGAATGTAAAAACTAACATTATAAAGGCAACACATTTTACATCAGATTACTTTGTGACTCTACAAATGAGTTTCATCTTTAGAAACATTTCAGAGTATGATGTCCTGAACATTAAGCAACCTAAGGAACCGTTCTTCTCTATGTGACCTAATGTTAATAGAAATATAGAAAAGGTTCCAGGTTGGACAACTAGTATGACTCTGCCAACCTCAGCACTCCTCTTGTTGTCACAAATTAACTTCTGGTTGTAACTCGAAAAATAAGATATTTGTTTCTGTCATGTCATTTCCATCCACTCTGTAAATTCTATATTCAGTTTTTTTTAAATTTAATATTAAATTAAAACAAAATAAGTTCTCATAATTGTAATGATTTATCAATTGATATTCATTTAACAGAATGTGGACAAAAGATTAAATATAAAACTCACCATCTACAACAAAGATGGAGATTGAGCGGGATGAATTTGTAGACAAAGCTCTGCCGTAACCACACCTGTACCGTCCTGTGTCTGACTTCTTTAGCTGTGTGATGGTCACATGGAGTCCAAATATAGACCCTTCTCTATATTCAGTGCTGTATCTGCCATTCTGAGCTCTGTTCTCTTCTGTGTCAATTAGGATGTCTCCTTCTTTTTTACATTCATCCTTACAGAAGAACTTCCTGGTTACATTGACAGCATTGTAGCATGAAACTGTGACATTTCCTCCCACAGTTTCTGCACGGGTGAAACCAGTGTTACCCAACGTTGCAGCTGAAAAGATGAACAATCAACAGTTACTGTCTGTACTTCCTGTAAGATGCTGCAGTCTGATCACAATATTTCCTGCTTCACATTTACACAGATCCACAGAGTCATACTGGGAACTGCCCAGTTCAACCAGTCTGACTGCTGGAGTAATGATTTCATCCAACATTGATACACTGAGTCAATATATCATAAACGTCTCACATTCTTCCCACAATTTAATTATTAGCGACCGAGCCCAAAAGGCAGAGGACTACTGTAAATCTCACCAAATTAGGCACACACATCAAGTCTTGTGACAAATTTGATAAAATGTAAAAAATAACCCCAAAAGTAGCAAAATGTGCTCAAGAACGCCACCTATGAAACTAATATGGCCGCCATGGCCTGTAGGAACGTCATAGAGAGATCAAACCAAAACTCAGTTATTCATCTCATCAAGACCTACAAATCATAATCAATCCAACAGGAAGTCCGCAATCAACCTGTCAAAATAGGACGTTGCCTCAATTTTGGATCCCAAACTAACACTATCTCCTCCAAGGGCATCAATGGTATCGGCTTCAAACTTTAATACATGACTTATGAGACTGTGCTGAAAAAAAGTTGTTAATTTGGATTTTGGAAAGTTGCTGAAAATGTAAAGTCATGGGATTTATAAAGATATGTCTTCTTTAAAATCTTGCTCTCCAACTGCTCCTGGTGACGTCACTCCCTCAGTGTTTTGAAACATTCCGCAATACACACTGATTATAAAATCACAGGAGGAGCACTGTCATTCAAATATTTTAAAAATAATTAAAACACATCTGACAGTACACATGTCAATCAATCTTTGACCAGTTTGTGTGGGTTAAAAGTCTTTACTTTTCTTAAAAAAAATAGTCTTGATGAAAATTAGGAAAATAACTTCTTTTACACATAAACTCATCAAGAGTTTTCAATTTAATAATTTAAATTCAAGTGAAAGGGCCCAAAACTTGCATGATTTTGTTGACAAAGGTGACAGACATGCCTCATCCTGCAGAAAATTCTCATCCTGTCAATCAGTCTTTAAAAAATAAAAGCATGCCACATTTATGATAAATATCCTCATTTTTAAAAGGCAAAATGATCTGATCCCAACGGGCCAGAGTGCGAGGTCCCAACCAACGCTGCTTGCAGCTTTAATATTCTATCTGACTTCATTTATTTTTAAGCTTTAAAATCATTAAATGGGATGAACATAGTAAATATATCAGGTTTTATGACTCACTAGAAACTCACCATCTGTAACTATGACGTCAAAGTCACGGTAATCATCTGGGCCTGAAGATCCACCCAAACCACATCTGTACCGTCCTGAGTCTGACTTGGTCAGGTTTGTGATGTACACAGTCACAATTCTTTTTCCAGAAGATCCGTCTTCATATTCGATGCTGTATCTGCCTCTCTGAGCTGTGACATTATCTGTTTTAATGAGAATGTGTTCTTTTTTACATTCTCCTTTACAGAAGAACTTGGTGCTTCCAGATGAAGTGGAGTGGCACTTTACTGAACCACTTCCTCCTTCATCTCCAGCAAAAAGGTTTATTGCATTGACGAGTCCAGTGTTTCCATCCTGCAGTGCTGTTGGAAAGATGAACAGTGAATACTGATGATCAATACTTCGTGTATTGTAGACTTCCTATAAACAGACTGCAGATTAATGAGGGCTAATCCATCAATTCACAGAGAAGCAGAGATGATACAGAGGCAGCCATTAGCAAAGTTTTCACTGACTGTACAGCAGTTGCTGTTGTTCTACTTGTAGCTGCAGTTGTAGTCACAGTGTCTCTGTGTAACGTCTGTTTTTCAATGTTTTTCTTTCATACTTTCTAATATCAAACACATGAATGAGCAACAACTATTCATGATGGATGGTTCATATGTTTTCTCAAATTACATTTAGTTTAGTTAATTACAGGATTAGATTACAGAGATGTTGTAATTAGTAACAGAATATAACAACTTGTGTGATACAAATCTGACATTTATTAAAATGAACACAACAAATGTCCAGAAGCAGTTTGTGCTGCAGCTTTACAGACACAGTCAGGTAATCAGTCCTCACCTGATAAGAAGCAGAAGAACAGAACATGGTGGATATTCATTCTGAGTTTGATCCTGATGCAGAAAATTATCAAACTGTCAGAGAACTGCCTCTATATGTCTGTCTGATCAACCAGGAAGCTGAAGACGATTTAAGTTGACATTCTCTCTCTCTCTCTCTCTCTCTCTCTCTCTCTCTCTCTCTCTCTCTCTCTCTCTCTCTCTCTCTCTCTCTCTCTCTCTCTCTCTCTCACACACACACACACACACACAATATTTCTAAGGTGATAAAAATTGTTTTAGTGAGATTACTGATGTGAGATTTAAAAATTCAAATTAGGATCTAGAAGCACACTAAGATCATTCTTGCAGATACTTGACGTTTTTTGCCATGAGTTTTATGTTAGTACACATTATCTCTCCAACAATAATTAAAACCTCAGTCTTGTCTTTGTTTAATTGCAAGAAATGAAGCAACATCTACAAGTTGATATGATCAATACATTGAACCAGTTTATCAATAGGGCTGATGTCACTGGGTGATATAGAAATGTACAGCTGTGTATCATTGCTGTTAAAATGAATCCTGTGTTTTCTGATGATATTTCCCATATCATATCATATCATATCATATCATATCATATCATATCATATCATATATCATTTCAAATCTGACTGACGATAAGGACACTTTACTTTAATCAGCTGTATTCATATTTATGAGCACCATATAAACATTTAGTTTCATACTTTCTAATACAAAGCTCATTAATGAGCAACAACTATTGATGATAGATTGTTCATGTTTTGTTAAGCTGAACTAATTAAATGTCTTCTTCCTCTCACTCTTGCTATCTGTTTTGTACATCAGCAGTTTTATGATGAAGCTGCTTTGACTCTGTAATTGTGATGAAACTCTAAAATGAATTTGACTGATGTCTGGTTTAAATCTTAACTCTTTTATTTTAAGCTAAAGGAAGTAAAGTTAAGAGTAAAGTGAATGTTAACAGCCTCCATCAGTTTTAACTTAATGTTGATTTGATGTTGAGAAAAACGATTCAGATCAGTGGGAGACATGTAGTCTTAAAACATGGTGTTATACTTCTTCTCATTACTACTTTTACACACTGATGACACATATTCACACCTCTGTAGGCTCATCCTGTGTTTTAAGATCATCAGGAAAACATCAACAACACCTTCAGCAGCATTTCACAGGCTGTTACTGCAAATAGAACATGGAAACCTTCACTAGATTCATATCATTCATTTGTACTGGCTCAGGGGTCTGTATCATGAAGAAAGATGATGGGTGGTAATTTTCACTCAACCGTCTTCACCGTTTAACTGGTGTTGGTCACCGTGGTGCCGTATGCTCCAGAGCAGGTTCAGTTCAAAGGTCAGATCAAACGTGTCAGCAGCACAAATACTGAAAAATTAGCTTGATGAAAAAGTGGAATCATCATTGTGAAATAAAATCCAGACTGAGAGCAGACAGGCAGGCAGATAATCAGCTCAGAGGGCTGGAACATGATTGGAAGCATAATAGACAGGAGGCTGGTATAAATGATAGTTAGCTAATGAGGAAATACTTTACACTAATACAGTTTTATGTCTTCTCTATTTTTCTAAAAGACAACAACAACAATCTCTCTCTGTCCCTCTTCATTTCAACCCAACAGGTCGAGTCAGGTGGCGTCCATCTAGAGTCCTGTAGCAGAGAATCCTCAGATGGGCCGATAACTCTTCAGATTACTCACGACTCAAAATAAAACTCAAAAATTCATAAGAAAGAGAGAGTCTCAAAAATACACTGGAATCTGGTAGAGTTCAATGTCAATGCGTTTACTGTGCATATAAAAGATACAGAGGAAACCGAGGTCTTTTTGTTTCAGGACAAAAGAAAAAACCTGATACAAAATCATAAAATCTCATATTACATACTTTTCACAACTCCTGCTATCGTCCATAGCCTCTGTCAGTTTTAATTTAATGTTGATTTGAGGTTGTGAGAAAACGATTCAGATCAGTTGGAGACATGTAGTCTTGAAACATGGTGTTTTTTCTACCTTACATTTGTACTTTTACACACTGATGACGCATATTCACACCTCTGTAGCCTCATCCTGTGTTTTAAGATCATCAGGAAAACATCAGCAGCACCTTCAGCAGCGTTTCACAGGCTGTTACTGCAAATAGAACATGGTCAAACGTCACTAGATTCATATCACTCATTAGTACTGGCTCAGGGGTCTGTATCATGAAGAAAGATCAGCCGATGAGTGTCAATTTTTCGAGTTTCACTCAACCGTCCTCATCTTTCACTGGTGTTGGTCACCGTGGTGACGTATGCTCCAGAGCAGGTTCAGTTCAAAGGTCAGATCAAACGTGTCAGCAGCACAAATACTGAAAAATTAGCTTGATGAAAAAGTGGAATCATCATTGTGAAACAAAATCCAGACTGAGAGCAGACATGCAGGCAGATAATCAGCTCAGAGGGCTGCATCATGATTGGAAGCACAATAGACAAGAGCCTGGTAAAAATGCTAGGTAGCTAATGAGGAAATACATTACACTAATACAGTTTTATGTCTTCTCTATTTTTCTAAAAGACAACAAGAACAACAACAATCTCTCTTTGTCCCTCTTTATTTCAACCCAACAGGTCGAGGCAGGTGGGTCTATCTAGAGTCCTGTAGCAGAGAATCCGCAGATGGGCCAATAACTCTTCAGATTACTCACGACACAAAATAAAACTCAAAAATACATAAGAAAGAGAGAGACTCAAAAATACAAGTTCAATGTGAATACGTTTACTGTGCATATAAAAAGATACAGAGCAAACTGAGGCCTTTTTGTCCCGGGACAAAAGAAAAAACCCTGATACAAAATCATAAAATCTCATATTACATACTTTTCACAACTCCTGCTATTGTCTATAGCCTCCGTCAGTTTTAATTTAATGTTGATTTGATGTTGTGAGAAAACGATTCAGATCAGTTGGAGACATGTAGTCTTGAAACATGGTGTTTTTTCTACCTTACATTTGTACTTTTACACACTGATGACGCATATTCACACCTCTGTAGCCTCATCCTGTATTTTAAGATCATCAGGAAAACATCAGCAGCACCTTCAGCAGCGTTTCACAGGCTGTTACTGCAAATAGAACATGGTCAAACATCACTAGATTCATATCACTCATTAGTACTGGCTCAGGGGTCTGTATCATGAAGAAAGATCAGCCGATGAGTGTCAATTTTTCGAGTTTCACTCAACCTTCCTCATCTTTCACTGGTGTTGGTCACCGTGGTGACGTACGCTCCAGAGCAGGTTCAGTTCAAAGGTCAGATCAAACGTGTTAGCAGCACAAATACTGAAGAATTAGCTTGATGAAAAAGTGGAATCATCATTGTGAAACAAAATCCAGACTGAGAGCAGACATGCAGGCAGATAATCAGCTCAGAGGGCTGGAACATGATTGGAAGCACAATAGACAGGAGGCTGGTATAAATGCTAGGTAACTAATGAGGAAATACATTACACTAATAGACTTTTATGTCCTCTGTTTTTTCTAAAAGACAACAACAACAGTCTCTCTCTGTCCCTCTTTATCTCAACCCAACAGGTCGAGTCAGGTGGCGTCCATCTAGAGTCCTGTAGCAGAGAATCCTCAGATGGGCCGATAACTCTTCAGATTACTCACGACTCAAAATAAAACTCAAAAATTCATAAGAAAGAGAGAGTCTCAAAAATACACTGGAATCTGGTAGAGTTCAATGTGAATACGTTTACTGTGCATATAAAAGATACAGAGGAAACCGAGGTCTTTTTGTTTCAGGACAAAAGAAAAAACCTGATACAAAATCATAAAATCTCATATTACATACTTTTCACAACTCCTGCTATCGTCCATAGCCTCCGTCAGTTTTAATTTAATGTTGATTTGATGTTGTTAGAAAACGATTCAGATCAGTTGGAGACATGTAGTCTTGAAACATGGTGTTTTTTCTACCTTACATTTGTACTTTTACACATTTGACACATATTCACACCTCTGTAGCCTCATCCTGTGTTTTAAGATCATCAGGAAAACATCAGCAGCACCTTCAGCAGCATTTCACAGGCTGTTACTGCAAATAGAACATGGTCAAACTTCACTAGATTCATATCATTCATTAGTACTGGCTCAGGGCTCTTTCTCTCATTGAGGGATGTTTGGTCTCTGTAAATTAAAGACTATGGTCTGCTATATTTACCATGAATTTGATAACAATTTTCTTTTTACTTGCATCCTATAGTTGTTTTTATATTGTTTGTTTTGGTAAAACTGTAGGTGCAGCAGGTGGACCCAAATGCAAAAATGACAGACAGTATACGATGCAGTGATGTTTAATGAGGATGCAAAAGTGACAGGAACACACCAGATACAGGGGAAAACACACACACACACACACACACACACACACACACACACACACACACACACACACACACACACACACACACACACACACAAGAACATGAACCAGTAACATGAAGTAATGCAGAACAAAAGCAGGAGAAAAATCAGATGACTCAACAAGGATTGAACTAAAAACAGGACTATAAATACACAGGGGGTGATTGCAAATGAAAGACAGGTGAAGGAAACGAGACACAGGTGAGACACATGAAATAATCAAACACAGGAAGTAAAGTGAACAGAAAGGAGGAAATATTTCAAAATAAAACAGGAACCTGAATATGGGATTATCATAATGTTAACGTCACCCTATCTTCCACTCCCAGACTGTTGACATCACAGACTGGTATATCATTTTGAGTTTGAGACCGTCTACTATAATCCACACCTCCATTGTTTTGTGGACTATATGTCATACACTATCATGAGTTTTTCACTATTACTGTTACTATTTTCTTTCATTTACTTTTTCATTTACTAGACTGGGAATATGTATGAATGAATGTTACCATAAAATGTTTTTTTGTTTGTTTTTTCCTTTGGCATGTACCTCCCATTGATGTGCAGGCAGTCAGGGATCTAGCATATTTACAAAGAAACTCTTATTTAATGTGCAGTATTCAATGTGCCACCAATATAGATACTTTATACTTGTTATATTTGCATAATGGATATTTATTCCTCTGCTTTAACACTATTATAACTGCTAATAATGTTGCTACCTCTGTACCACTATAGTTGTGCAATGACTTCTCTGGCTCTCAGTACGCATCAAATGTGTTCTCCCCTCACATCAACAGCCTTCCTAAAACATGCTCATTACTTGACCACCAGAGGGCAATGTAAGCTCAAATGATCTCTGACTGGCTGTTACTACAACCAATCCTGTCCACAAACATCCGGGTCAGCTCAGTTCAGTAAATTCAACTTGCCTAGAATGGTTTAAGATGTTTAGGGGGTAGAATATGAATATTTTGCATACTGTCGGTTCAATCTTACAAACATTGTTTGACAACCAATTGTGGTTAAAAGATTCTAAACCAGTTAGAGAACTGATCTTTAACATGTATATTTTGCTTGTGCATTTTAATATAATTAATCTGTGCATTTTGTCTTTTACATGTTGTGATGCTTCAAACTACTTTATCTATGTTCACAGTGCTCTCAAGGACAGGTGTTCCCTTGAGGATGTTTTTTCCATGTGGGTGCCAGCACTGTCAGGGAGTTTTCCCTGTCAGCAGAGGGGCCAGTTATTTGATTTAATGTCATTTGATATTTTATTTGATGATGAAAGCAGAGGACAGCAGCGATGCAGAGCAACTGTGTGTCTGCTCTGAGCTCTAACACTCTCAGCTTCCTGTGTCACATGTTAGCTTGGTATCAGTGGGCCAAGTACAGAGCCCTGTGGTACCCCACATGAGAGGGGAGCAGCAGAGGACACAGAGTCATCAAGAAGGTTCGATGTGACAGGTAGGACCTGAACCATTCAAGTGCTGTGCCACTGATTCCCAACCACTGCTCCAAATGAGCAATCAAGATTTCACCGTCCACTGTATCAAAAGCTGCAGTCAAAGCTAAAAGTACGAGAACATCGCAGTGAACAGAGTCAGTAGCTAAAAAGATGTCATTAAAAACTTTTAGAAGCACTCATTCGGTGCTGTGCCATGTTATAAAACCAGGTTGGAAAATCTCAAGAATATTTTGCTCATTTAAAAAGCTCCATGAGCTGAGAATAGACGACCTTTTCTAGGACTTTAGAAAGGAAAGGCAATTTAGAGATAGGCCTGAAATTTCCAGCCCAGGTTTTTCTAACAAATGTTACACAACGGCATGTTTAAAATGAACAGGAACCACTCCAGAGGGCAGACTGCTATTAATAACTGTGAGAAACAATGGTCCAACAGTCTGGAAAGCCATCTTAAAAAGATGACCAACAATCTCCTGAACAAAGGATAGGGTCACACGCTCAAATGTGTCCAACCCAGCAGAGCAGGGGACAGAAACTGATGGGTCAATGGCAGGAGGTAAAATAAGTGCTCTGGTAGAAGTGACTTTGTCAGTGAAGAAGTGAAGAATTTTTTTTACACACAGTCAGGAAGGCCTCAATTCCACCAGTCTGTGGTTCACTCAGAGCAGAGTTGGTTACTTTAAACAACGCACGAGGTTTGTGGCAGTTTAAAAGGGCGATATTAGAAAAATATTTTCTTTTAGCCTCTTTCACAATGGATTGGTAATCACACCAGTAATCCCTCAATATTTGAAAAGACACTTACAATTTGTCCTTTTTCAACTTTTGCTCAGCTCTTCGACACTCCCGCCTGGCAGCACGGGTTGTTTCATTCAGCCAGGGCTCTGCCTCCGATTTAGTTTCATGCTGTCTGGTCTTTAATGGAGCCGCAATGTCTATAGCAGTTTGACAGGTGTCGAGAAACCATAAGTTCAGAACACACATGAATATTGCAATCAAGTACAGAGACAAGTCCTTTATCTGATTCAGTCAGGAGGTCGTTTGTGACTTTAACCAGCGCTGTCTCTGTGCTATGATGCGCTCTAAATCCAGACTGAAAAGTCTCGAATAAGTTATTGTTATCTAGAAAGTCACATAACTGATTAGCTACTGCTTTCTCAAGAATCTTAGACAAAAAAGGAAGGTTAGATATGGGTCCATAATTGGCTAAGACGTCTGAATCGAGAGTAGGCTTCTTAAGGAGAGGTTTAATTACAGCTACTTTAAAGGACTGCGGTACATATCCAGTTATCAAAGACATATTGATTATATTTAGTAAGGAGGTGCTAATTAAGGCAGTCCTACCGCAGTCCTTTACATATCATGTAAGTCATATCATGTAAGTCAGACAAAGAATGTCCTGTCATGTCATGCTATGATAGATCACATATTGATATGTCATATCATGTAAGTAAGACAAAGTATGTTGTGTCATGTTACGCTATGAAGCCATGAATGCCATGATATGTAACTTATTATTATGTCATATCATGTAAGTAAGATAAATGATGTTGTGTCATGTTATGCTATGATGTTACATATTATTGTGTCACATCATGTAAGACAAGATATGTTGTGTCCTGTTGTAGTATATGTTGCTTATTATTATGTCATATCATGTAAGTAAGACAAAGTGTGTTGTGTCATGTTATGCTTTAGTAGATTACATATTGTTATGTCATATCATGTAAGTTAGACAAAGTATGTTGTGTCATGTCATGCAATGATAGATTAAATATTGTTATGTCATATCATGTAAGTAAGACAAAGTATATTGTGTCCTGTAAATCTGATGTTACATATTATCTTGTCATATCATGTAAGTAAGACGAACTATGTTGTGTCATGTCATGCTATGATAGATTACACATTGTTATGTCAGATCATGTAAGTAAGACAAAGTATATTGTGTCATGTTATGCTAATATATTTCATATCATATAAGTAAGACAAGATATGTTGTGTCCTGTTATGCTATGATAGATTACATATTATGTCATATCATGTAAGTTAGACATAGTATGTTGTGTCATGTTATGCTATGATAGATTTCATATTGTTATGTCATATCATGTAAGTAAGACAAAGTATATTGTGTCATGTTATGCTAATATATTTCACATCATGTAAGTGAGACAATGTATGTTGTGTCATGTTATGCTATGATAGATTACATATTATGTCATATCATGTAAGTTAGACATAGTATGTTGTGTCATGTTATGCTATGATAGATTTCATATTGTTATGTCATATCATGTAAGTAAGACAAAGTATATTGTGTCTTGTAAATCTGATGTTACATATTATCATGTCATATCATGTAAGTAAGACGAACTATGTTGTGTCATGTCATGCTATGATAGATTACACATTGTTATGTCAGATCATGTAAGTAAGACAAAGTATATTGTGTCATCTTATGCTAATATATTTCATATCATGTAAGTAAGACAAAGTATGTTGTGTCCTGTTATGCTATGATAGATGAAATATTGTTATGTCATATCATGTAAGTAAGACAAAGTATATAGTGTAATGTGATGCCAATATATTTCATATCATGTAAGTGAGACAATGTATGTTGTGTCATGTTATGCTATGATAGATTACATATTATGTCATACCATGTAAGTTAGACATAGTATGTTGTGTCATGTTATGCTATGATAGATTTCATATTGTTATGTCATATCATGTAAGTAAGGCAAAGTATGTTGTGTCATGTTATGCTATGAATGGTTATGTATTGTTTAGTCATATCATGTAAGTAAGACAAAGTATGTTGTGTCCTGTTATGCGATGAAAGGTTACGCATTGTTATGTCATATCATGTAAGTAAGACAAAGTATGTTGTTTCCTGTAAATCTGATATATTACATATGATCATGTCATATCATGTCAGTAAGACAAAGTATGTTGTGTCATGTCATGCTATGATAGATTACACATTATGTCAGATCATGTAAGTAAGACAAAGTATGTTGTGTCATGTTATGCTAATATATTTCACATCATGTAAGTGAGACAATGTATGTTGTGTCATGTTATGCAATGATAGATTACATATTGTTATGTCATATCATGTAAGTAAGACAACATATGTTGTGTCCTGTTGTGCTATGATAGATTACATATTGTTGTGTCATATCATGTAAGTAAGACAAAGTATGTTGTGACATGTTATGCCATTTTATTTAATATCATGTAAGTAAGACAAAATATGTTGTGTCCTGTTATGCAATGAAAGGTTGCGCATTGTTATGTCATATCATGTAAGTAAGACAAAGTATGTTGTTTCCTGTAAATCTGATATATTACATATGATCATGTCATATCATGTAAGTAAGACAAACTATGTTGTGTCATGTCATGCTATGAATGGCTATGTATCGTTTAGTCATATCATGTAAGTAAGACAAAGTATGTTGTGTCATGTTATGCTATAGTAGATTACATATTGTTATGTCATATCATGTAAGTAAGACAAAATATGTTGTGTCATGTTATGCTATAGTAGATTACATATTGTTATGTCATATCATGTAAGTAAGACAAAATATGTTGTGTCATGTTATGCTATAGTAGATTACATATTGTTATGTCATATCATATAAGTAAGACAAAGTATGTTATGTCCTGTTATGCTACGATAGATTACATATTGTTATGTCATATCATGTAAGTAAGATAAAGTATGTTGTGTCATGTTATGCTATAGTAGATTACATATTGTTATGTCATATCATGTAAGTTAGACAAAGTATGTTGTGTCATGTTTTGCTATGATAGATGAAATATTATGTGATATCATGTAAATCAGAAAGTATATTGTGTCATGTTATGCTATTATATTTCATATCATAGTATGTTTTGTCATATTATGCTATGATAGATTACATATTGTTATTTCATATCATGTAAGTAAGACAAAGTATGTTGCGTCATGTTATGCTATGACTGGTATGTATGGTTAAGTCAAATCATGTAAGTAAGACAAAGTGCGTTGTATCGTGTTATGCTATAGTAGATTACGTATTGTTAGGTCATATCATGTAAGTTAGACAAAGTATGTTGTGTCATGTCATGCTATGATATATTACACATTGTTTTGTCAGATCATGTAAGTAAGGCAAAGTATGTTGTGTCATGTTATGCTATGAATGGTTATGTATTGTTTAGTCATATCATGTAAGTAAGACAAAGTATGTTGTGTCCTGTTATGCGATGAAAGGTTACGCATTGTTATGTCATATCATGTAAGTAAGACAAAGTATGTTGTTTCCTGTAAATCTGATATATTACATATGATCATGTCATATCATGTCAGTAAGACAAAGTATGTTGTGTCATGTCATGCTATGATAGATTACACATTATGTCAGATCATGTAAGTAAGACAAAGTATGTTGTGTCATGTTATGCTAATATATTTCACATCATGTAAGTGAGACAATGTATGTTGTGTCATGTTATGCAATGATAGATTACATATTGTTATGTCATATCATGTAAGTAAGACAACATATGTTGTGTCCTGTTGTGCTATGATAGATTACATATTGTTGTGTCATATCATGTAAGTAAGACAAAGTATGTTGTGACATGTTATGCCATTTTATTTAATATCATGTAAGTAAGACAAAATATGTTGTGTCCTGTTATGCAATGAAAGGTTGCGCATTGTTATGTCATATCATGTAAGTAAGACAAAGTATGTTGTTTCCTGTAAATCTGATATATTACATATGATCATGTCATATCATGTAAGTAAGACAAACTATGTTGTGTCATGTCATGCTATGAATGGCTATGTATCGTTTAGTCATATCATGTAAGTAAGACAAAGTATGTTGTGTCATGTTATGCTATAGTAGATTACATATTGTTATGTCATATCATGTAAGTAAGACAAAATATGTTGTGTCATGTTATGCTATAGTAGATTACATATTGTTATGTCATATCATGTAAGTAAGACAAAATATGTTGTGTCATGTTATGCTATAGTAGATTACATATTGTTATGTCATATCATATAAGTAAGACAAAGTATGTTATGTCCTGTTATGCTACGATAGATTACATATTGTTATGTCATATCATGTAAGTAAGATAAAGTATGTTGTGTCATGTTATGCTATAGTAGATTACATATTGTTATGTCATATCATGTAAGTTAGACAAAGTATGTTATGTCCTGTTATGCTATGATAGATTACATATTGTTATGTCATATCATGTAAGTAAGATAAAGTATGTTGTGTCATGTTATGCTATAGTAGATTACATATTGTTATGTCATATCATGTAAGTTAGACAAAGTATGTTGTGTCATGTTTTGCTATGATAGATGAAATATTATGTGATATCATGTAAATCAGAAAGTATATTGTGTCATGTTATGCTATTATATTTCATATCATAGTATGTTTTGTCATATTATGCTATGATAGATTACATATTGTTATTTCATATCATGTAAGTAAGACAAAGTATGTTGCGTCATGTTATGCTATGACTGGTATGTATGGTTAAGTCAAATCATGTAAGTAAGACAAAGTGCGTTGTATCGTGTTATGCTATAGTAGATTACGTATTGTTAGGTCATATCATGTAAGTTAGACAAAGTATGTTGTGTCATGTCATGCTATGATATATTACACATTGTTTTGTCAGATCATGTAAGTAAGACATAATATGTTGTGTCCTGTTATGCTATGACTGGTATGTATGGTTAAGTCAAATCATGTAAGTAAGACAAAGTGTGTTGTATCGTGTTATGCTATAGTAGATTACGTATTGTTAGGTCATATCATGTAAGTAAGACAAAGTATGTTGTGTCATGTTTTGCTATGATAGATGAAATATTATGTGATATCATGTAAATCAGAAAGTATATTGTGTCATGTTATGCTATTATATTTCATATCATAGTATGTTTTGTCATATTATGCTATGATAGATTACATATTGTTATTTCATATCATGTAAGTAAGACAAAGTATGTTGCGTCATGTTATGCTATGACTGGTATGTATGGTTAAGTCAAATCATGTAAGTAAGACAAAGTGTGTTGTATCGTGTTATGCTATAGTAGATTACGTATTGTTAGGTCATATCATGTAAGTTAGACAAAGTATGTTGTGTCATGTCATGCTATGATATATTACACATTGTTTTGTCAGATCATGTAAGTAAGACATAATATGTTGTGTCCTGTTATGCTATGACTGGTATGTATGGTTAAGTCAAATCATGTAAGTAAGACAAAGTGTGTTGTATCGTGTTATGCTATAGTAGATTACGTATTGTTAGGTCATATCATGTAAGTAAGACAAAGTATGTTGTGTCCTGTAAATCTGATATGTTACATATGGTTATGTAATATCATGTAAGTAAGACAAACTATGTTCTGTCATGCCATTCTATTATATTAAATATCATGTACGTAAGACAAAATATGTTGTGTCCTGTTATTCCATGAAAGGTTACGCATTGTTATGTCATATCATGTAAGTAAGACAAAGTATGTTGTGTCATGTTACGCTATGATATTTAATATCATGTGAGTAAGACATAATATGTTGTGTCCTGTTATGATATGAATGGTTATGTATTGTTAAGTCATATCATGTAAGTAAGACAAAGTATGTTGTGTCATGTTATGCTATAGTAGATTACATATTGTTATGTCATATCATGTAAGTAAGACAAAGTATATTGTGTCATGTTATGCTATTTTATTTAATATCATGTAAGTAAGACAAAATATGTTGTGTCATATTATGCTATGAATGGTTATGTATTGTTTAGTCATATCATGTAAGTAAGACAAAGTATGTTGTGTCATGTTATGCTATTATATTTAATATCATGTGAGTAAGACATAATAAATTGTGTCCTGTTGTGCTATGATAGATGAAATATTGTTATGTCATATCATGTAAGTTAGACATAGTATGTTGTGTCACGTTATGCTATGATAGATTTCATATTGTTATGTCATATCATGTAAGTAAGACAAAGTATATTGTGTCATGTTATGCTAATATATTTCACATCATGTAAGTGAGACAATGTATGTTGTGTCATGTTATGCAATGATAGATTACATATTGTTATGTCATATCATGTAAGTAAGACAAAATATGTTTTGTCATGTTATGCTATGAATGGTTATGTATTGTTTAGTGATATCATGTAAGTAAGACAAAGTATGTTGTGTCCTGTTATGCTATGATAGATTACATATTGTTATGTCATATCATGTAAGTAAGACAAAGTATGTTGTGACATGTTATGCTATTTTATTTAATATCATGTGAGTAAGACATATTATGTTGTGTCCTGTTATGCTATGATAGATGAAATATTGTTATGTCATATCATGTAATTAAGACAAAGTATATTGTGTCATGTTATGCTAGTATATTTCATATCATGTAAGTGAGACATTGTATGTTGTGTCATGTTATGCTATGATAGATTACATATTGTTATGTCATATCATGTAAGTAAGACAAAGTATGTTGTGTCATGTTATGCTATGAATGGTTATGTATTGTTTAGTCATATCATGTAAGTAAGACAAAGTATGTTGTGTCATGTTATGCTATGATAGATTACATATTGTTATGTCATATCATGTAAGTAAGACAAAGTATGTTGTGACATGTTATGCTATTTTATTTAATATCATGTGAGTAAGACATATTATGTTGTGTCCTGTTATGCTATGATAGATGAAATATTGTTATGTCATATCATGTAATTAAGACAAAGTATATTGTGTCATGTTATGCTAATATATTTCATATCATGTAAGTGAGACATTGTATGTTGTGTCATGTTATGCTATGATAGATTACATATTGTTATGTCATATCATGTAAGTAAGACAAAGTATGTTGTGTCATGTTATGCTATGAATGGTTATGTATTGTTTAGTCATATCATGTAAGTAAGACAAAGTATGTTGTGTCATGTTATGCTATGAATGGTTATGTATTGTTTAGTCATATCATGTAAGTAAGACAAAGTATGTTGTGTCATGTTATGCTATTTCATTTAATATCATGTGAGTAAGACATATTATGTTGTGTCCTGTTATGCTATGATAGATGAAATATTGTTATGTCATATCATGTAATTAAGACAAAGTATATTGTGTCATGTTATGCTAATATATTTCATATCATGTAAGTGAGACATTGTATGTTGTGTCATGTTATGCTATGATAGATTACATATTGTTATGTCATATCATGTAAGTAAGACAAAGTATGTTGTGTCATGTTATGCTATGAATGGTTATGTATTGTTTAGTCATATCATGTAAGTAAGACAAAGTATGTTGTGTCATGTTATGCTATGAATGGTTATGTATTGTTTAGTCATATCATGTAAGTAAGACAAAGTATGTTGTGTCATGTTATGCTATGAATGGTTATGTATTGTTTAGTCATATCATGTAAGTAAGACAAAGTATGTTGTGTCATGTTATGCTATTATATTTAATATCATGTGAGTAAGACATAATAAGTTGTGTCCTGTTATGCTATGATAGATGAAATATTATGTCATATCATGTAAGTTAGACATAGTAGGTTGTGTCCTGTTATGCTATGATAGATTTCATATTGTTGTCATATCATGTAAGTAAGACAAAGTATATTGTGTCATGTTATGCTAATATATTTCACATCATGTAAGTGAGACAATGTATGTTGTGTCATGTTATGCAATGATAGATTACATATTGTTATGTCATATCATGTAAGTAAGACAAAATATGTTTTGTCATGTTATGCTATGAATGGTTATGTATTGTTTAGTCATATCATGTAAGTAAGACAAAGTATGTTGTGACATGTTATGCTATTTTATTTAATATCATGTAAGTAAGACAAAATATGTTGTGTCCTGTTATGCGATGAAAGGTTATGCATTGTTATGTTATATCATGTCAGTAAGACAAAGTATGTTGTGTCATGTAAATCTGATGTTACATATTATCATGTCATATCATGTAAGTAAGACAAACTATGTTGTGTCATGTCATGCTATGATAGATTACACATTGTTATGTCAGATCATGTAAGTAAGACAAAGGCAATATGGAAAAAATATTAGATGTCCTACTAGTAGACCATGCTGGACTACTTTCAAACCTCCAACACCTACACATTTCATCATGACCCAGCCTGTCAGGACATAATTGACTCTTTAGGCCCGTTGGTAGTGGTGACCATTTCAAACTATAAGATTGCATAAGATTTTAAAGGAATGTAATAAAAGTTTTCCAGACTTCCTCAAACATGTTTTATCCAATTTTGAATATGTAAATATGTTCTCTGATCCCATACATGATGCCATTTTTTGTTAGTTTAATAAAGGGTTATAAACAGTTTGACTTGCAAGATACACATGTCTGCAAACATGCATTCATTCTTTAGTTTGAAGGGTAAACGTTTGAAACATGAATCTACAGAGGTTATGAAAGCTGTGTCTACAACAAATGAACTCATTCTGTTCCTCACCTATTATGTAAGGGAGTAACACCTCTAGGTGTCTTACTAGCACCTTGCTAATCATTTTTGTGCCCAAGTTCAAGAGACTGATTGGACGCATATTCTCACACCTGATATTTGGTTTTCCAGGTTTTGGTAGAAGAGTTATCAGGGCCTCTCTTAATGAAGTAGGAAGAATTTCAGCAACAAAAACACTATACTAATATAATACAATAATAAATCAAATGATGGTGGAATTACTGTGCTGATGAACTGAGTGATTTGTTTCAAAGACATTTCATCTCTCTTTAGACTCTGATGTTGTTCCTGATCTCTGGAAGAATTCTAACATCATTCCAATTCTGAAGACCAGAACAACTAAAATATCTATAACATTAACATCACTAAGGAAAGATGAGCTTGGGAGAGGTGTTGCTGATGCAAAGTTATTTATTTTGAACTCTGGACATGAACATTTAGAACAAACAAGCACATATGTAAGATTACTTTGTGTAGATTTTACATCAGTCTTTAATACAATGCAGCCTCACATACTAATAAAAAAGCTCAGATCTTATTTCCATTTAAATCAACTCTTCAGATTGATTATCAGTTTTCTAACAGAACTCAGACAGTGGTTATAAATAGTTGAATATCTGAATCAGTTTCCATCATATTGTAAAATTATTGACAGTGTTGTGACAGTGCAGATGCACTCTGAGACTCTTGACAGCAGAGACCTGAGGGGTGTATTTCACACATCTAAACATAAAAACCAGTTAAATATGACCCTAACACAATAGGTGGGTTGAACAATGTCAGCATTAAACTGCAACATAGTAAAATATGAAAAAGTAGAGTCTGAATATTTTCTGAATGCACTGTTATATGCAATGTAGTTGAATATGAATGTTATTTCTAGGAGACAGAGTTGGCTCAAAGTATAGAAGAACAATATCAAACAACATCTGCATTTTTGAAGAAAAAATGAACATTTCAGAATAAGCAAGTAAGAAGAAACATGATCAGTTGTGTATCATCAGCATAGAAGTGAAAAATAGCATGTTTATAGTTGATATCTGCTGATCAAGCACAAAAATAAAGAAAGCGGAACAAACTGGAACCTTGCAGCACATGTTAACCTGCACAGTACAGAATCCAGATCCAAATCCAAACATCATCATTTGTTTGGTGTGATTGCAGAGTAGATTTGATCTGAATCCATGCTTTGGCCTGGATCCAGGTTCTGATAGACGGAGTCTTCAAAAGGGGAGGCTGGAGGATGGTTCTCATTGCGGACGGATAACTGAAAACAAAACAGAAATTACATCAAACCTGAATATAGAAGTAACCACGGTAACAGACCAGATATTGTGTTCTTTTTAATAACTGTTTGTTGATATTTTAGTGATAACAACTGGACAGGCCAGAGGTCTAGTAACAGTAACTATGATTTTATTTAATCATAGTTTTGTTCACACTAGTGAAGTAGTTACAGATATGAGATTGATTATTCCTAAGTGCAAAAATAAAATGTCTGCCAACAGTAAGAGTTAACATGAGACATACAGACTTAAAGGAAGTCACCTCCATGTTTCTGCTGTTTGAGGTTCCTCTGATGTTCAAACCAGAGTTCCTCCTCTTCTTCAGTTTGTAGAGGAGCAGCACAACAACAGCAAACAGCACAACAATCACAGCCACACATACAACCAGAGGCCAGAAGTAACCTGGAAAAGAGACATAGGAGTCAGTTGGGAACAGAGAGAGATATGTAGTAGTTTGAAAGACTGGGATCTGTTGTCTTCTATTAGAAGCTTAAGGGTTCCCTGTGGAGTTTTTGACCTCAAGTATCTTGTTTTTACATGTGGATCTACATTGTTCACATGTGGTTGATGTGATACACATTCCTGCCAGTGGTTTCACATCATCCCACTGATCTACCTGCCCAGAAACACAGCAATGCACCAACAAAAGCAGGAGAGAAGAAGACCGCAAGCAATGCAAGATTTAAAATACTTTAAATAATCAGGTTTACAAATATTTTATGATTAAGGAAACGTTTTCAACACTTATGTTGGACCTAAAGGAAACACTCAGCATGTTTTGGTGAGTAACACTGAATATAAATATAACCTTCTTTACAAGAAAACTACACAGAGAACCTTTATCAAAAATGAGATCTTCCTGTTGGAAAAAGAAAATCCCAAAGACTTTGGTCTGGATGTTCTTTGACTTGTCATGTGCTGACATCACATGTTAATAATTGTCTTACGTCATTAGAAATGTAGGATGTGTTTAAACATTAGATGTGAAGATAAAAAGGAAATTTATTGTAAAATTGAATGTGAAATGTTTTCTTCTAGGTGCTGAACTGTCTTATGTGCTGAAACACATGTTGGACCATCTTGTTATTCTTATTAGACAACGTTGTTATGCTGTATTTTACTGTTTTAAGAGGATGTTTTGTTGCAGAGAAACAGTGATGGACAGATGGACAGACATGCACTGTCCTGTACCTGTAAACTGCTCTGTGGTTTCAGGGAAAGATGATGAAGGTCTGATCCAGTCCAGTTCTGAAGTGGTTGAAGCTGTGAACAATGAAAACAAAGAAAATAACATCCACAGGTTGGCTTTCTGACATTAAATAAATAAAAGCATAAATGTCTGAAAAGGTTTTTAAAAATCATACAAACTGATTGTTGCAAATGTAAAAACTAACATTATAAAGGCAACACATTTTACATATACATGTACATACATATACATACATATTACTTTGTGACTCTACAAATGAGTTTCATCTTTAGAAACATTTTAGAGTATGATGTCTTGAACATTAAGGAACCTAAGGAACCATTCTTCTCTATGTGACCTAATGTTAATAGAAATATAGAAAAGGTTCCAGGTTAGACAACTAGTATGACTCTGCCAACCTCAGCACTCCTCTTGTTGTCACTAATCAACTTCTGACTGTAACCGGAAAAATTATATTTGTTTCTGTCATGTCATCAACTCTTTATATTTTATATTCAAAATTCTTTTTTTCATTTTAAATGAAAACAAAAGAAGTTCTCATAATTTTAATGATTTATCAATTGATATTCATTGAACAGAATATGGACAGAAAATTAAATATAAAACTCACCTTCTATAACAAAGATCCGGAACGTCTTGGATGAATTTGGAGACAAAGCTCTGCCGTAACCACACCTGTACCGTCCTGTGTCTGACTTCTTCAGCTGTGTGATGGTCACATACAGTCCATATTTAGATCCTTTTGTATATTTGATGCTGTATCTGCCATTCTGAGCTCTGTTCTCCTCTGTTTCAATCAGGATGTCTTCTTCTTTTTTACATTCATCCTTACAGAAGAACTTCTTGGTTATGTTGACATTTTTGAAGCATGCATATGTGACATTTCCTCCCACAGTTTCTGCACGGGTGAAACCAGTGTTACTCAATGTTGCAGCTGAAAAGATGAACAATCAACAGTTACTGTCTGTACTTCCTGTAAGATGCTGGAGTCTGATCACAATATTTCCTGCTTCACATTTACACAGATCCACAGAGTCACACTGGGAGCTGCCCAGTTTAACCAGTCTGACTGCTGGAGTAATGATTTCATCCAACATTGATACACTGAGTCAATATATCATAAACGTCTCACATTCTTCCCACAATTTAATTAGATTCAATTTGACTTCATTTATTCTTAAGCTTCAAAATCATCAAATGGGATGAACATAGTAAATATATCAGGTTTTATGACTTTCACTAGAAACTCACCATCTGTAACTATGAGGCCAAAGTCACAGTATTCATCTGGGCCTGAAGATCCACCCAAACCATATCTGTACCGTCCTGAGTCTGACTTGGTCAGCTGTGTGATGGTCACAACCACAAACCTAAAATGAAGGCCAAAATTTCTGATGCTGTATCTGCCACTCTCAGCTGTGACACCATCTGTTTTAATGAGAATGTTTTCTCTTTTACATTCTCCTTTACAGAAGAACATGGTGTTTCCGGATGAATTGAAGTGATGAACATTTAAACCACGTCCTCCTTCAGCTCCAAGAAAAACGTTTATTGCACAGACGAGTCCAGTGTTTCCATTCTGCTGTGCTGTTGGAAAGATGAACAGTGAATACTAATGATCAAAACATTTTTTGTGTTGTAGACTTCCTCTCTCTCTCTCTCTCTCTCTCCAACATGATGATGATGATGGTGGTTAAGTGTACATTAATGAATGGATGTATGAATTAATAATTCCATGGTGTATGTAAACACACAAGCATCAATATATTGACCTCATACAAACCTTTACATACTGTATAATATCCCAGGAGATATCCAACAATAAAGATTAAATAAATACATACACACAGCCCAACCTATATGAACACAAGTGTCATGTTAATGTGTGTGGAAGAATCAATCAATCAATTAAACTTTATTTATAGAGCACCTTTCATGCAAAGTTGCAATACAAGGTGTTTAACAATACAATGAAAAATCTTATAGCGTCTTAATAAATTAAAAACTTAGTGTTGGGTATTAAATGATGGAATTGTGTCAAATTATTTCTGGTTCAGTGTCTAATGCTAACATACAGAAGTGCATATGTATTAAAAGTAGAATTTCTACACAAGTTTGGGTTAAGGGTTCATAATTAGGTATCTCATTTGGCCAGCTGTCTCATTTGGCCACTCAGTCGGTTGAGGGCACCTCAACCGACTGAGTGGGCCTCCTCCAGAGATGTGCTGATTAAAGGGCCATTCTGGAGTACTTTCAAACCTCCAACACCTGTTGCACCTACACATTTTGTTGTGATCCTGGCTGTCAGGACATACTTGACTATATAGACCCATTAGCAGTGATTAGGCGACAGATTGGTGGAGTAGAGAAGCCAGTCTGAATTCTGGTTCCCTAAGCAAAGCCAGGCAGTCATGCAT
Source organism: Euthynnus affinis (assembly GCA_029490765.1). NCBI lineage: Eukaryota > Metazoa > Chordata > Actinopteri > Scombriformes > Scombridae > Euthynnus > Euthynnus affinis. Next base: position 34,932,797 of record CM055841.1, on the reverse strand, counting down.
GTAGATTTTGGGGACTACATTCGATACCCAGGTCAGAGGTAGAGGACAGCCATCTGTCAGTGCTTAATCCACACCGACAGGGGTATCGGTTATCTGTGGGACACAGACCATTTTCATGGCACCAAAACAGGGACCTCCAAAGAGTTAAAAGAGAACCTGAAGACCTCCAGATGTTAAAGAACTTATTAGTGACACGGGGTACTGCATGAGTCACTACGCTCCATAGCTATGCAATAGCAATGGGGCGTAGTGACTCGGGCAAAGAATAACTATTGTTATTCGTCATGTTTCTTCCACTTCTTATTATTCCTCCTCCGTACAAAACTTCGGTGCATAACTAGTCCCTTCGCTTTGAGAAAACCAATGCGAAGTATACATCAAAACGTGCGGCTCATTCGGGAATGGTGTGCTATGACTTTTGGTGAAGATATTGAAATTTTTCAGTGAAAAATTTTCCATAGGAAATGAATGGGGAGGGGTCAAAAAATGTCCACATTTTAGGGGCAATTTCAAGCTTCAACTACTTCGTCATACTTTGAGCTACAGACTTCATTCAAACTTTAAAATGTTCACAAAGTTGTCAGCTATTAAACTTGTATTCAACTTTTTGATATCTTCTATACTTTTTGATCTGTGACTTTTGAAGTTTCATGTGCAATTTTAGATAAATTTTGAGTTTAACATTAGTGTGTATTGCTGGAATGTTCAGTGCTAGAGTGTGTGATGTCATCGCTTAGAGTGGAAGAGGCTGTTTAAATTTTTCTGAAAAATTTCTGGATAAATCGTCCTTTCAGCCACATATTCTGGTCTACACAAATAATTTTTTCCACAGTAGTAGGCACACTTGTGCTCTGTCATTTAAATTGGCAACCGTAGCTCAGACACAAACATTATTTTAACTGTCAGGGTTTACTGGCCAACTGTCCCATAGACTCCCATATTAATTAAGGAAGAGATTTCAGGAGAAGAGCTGAACTGACACCCTTTTTTCTCTCGCTCTCCTGTCCACATTTTTGGGTCTAGCGACTTGAAGATCACCAATGTTGTGCAGAAAGATCTTGCGGTGGTCCTGGTCAGATTTCTGATAGGACTTACGGTTCCTTCACAAAAATGCCTTTTTTGACAGGCTTATGGAGCTAACATTTTCACTCTGCTTTGACAAATTTACACACAAACACACACACACGCGTACGATCGCGCGCTCACGCACGGGTTGCCATGGGGAGCAGAGTAAATCTCTGTGTATGTGTGTGGGGTTGCGTGTGGGCGTGCCTGCAGGCGTGCGTGTGAGTGTCCTGGTGTGTGCGAAGCTATGTGCATGGAGCTATGTGCGCTAGCTAATCTGCCTGAATCAGAGGGCGCTGCACCAACCACAAAGTCAACAGTCTTGAGATTGAGGTAAGTGAATATTTTTCTCTTCAACTTTGTTATCTTAGTAGCATTAGCCTACATTATTCTTGAATCTAGACATTATTCTCTCATATTTTTGGGAATGAATTATTAATATGTACAAAAAATATACAGTCGGTGCTGAGCAAGAACACTATACATATAGCTAAAGTGTTTGAGGACATCATTAATATGATTTGTATCAATATAGACCGTCTCTGTTGAAAAGTAAGGTCCATTTTGTTTACGTAAACCGAAAATAGCCGCGCTATATAGCAGTGCCAGACTACTTTGAAAAAAACACACATTTAAGATGGTAAGGTAACAGGAGGTGCTGCTGTAGCGCAGCTAGCTGCTTAGTCTGTGTGTGTGACTGGGTGAGTTTCAGCGGTTGAAGAAGTTACCAGATCCCTTCCTGAAGCAAAGTACCTCACAATAATGCCAAAAAAGAGACTGTGTGGTAGATCTGTGCTCTGCTAAGTAAATGTAGTCTTTCTGTCAAAGGAGTCTGGTGTATTTGAACGGCAGTGAGGCTCACTGGCCAAACAGGTAGATGATATCACAGATTAAAACTGACCTTCGTGCTGTAAACACTGTTAGTGTAGTAACGTAATGCTATTGGTTGAAGAAGTATTCAGACTATTTTCTTACAAATAAAAGTCCACTATGAGAAATCCTTTTTCGGTGAGATAAAAAAACCATTCTTTTACTGTTCATATAAACACCTGACAAAAATCATACAAACTGATTGTTGTAAATTTAAAAGCTAACATTATAAAGGCAACACATTTTACATCAGATTATTTTGTGACTCGACAAATGAGTTTCATCTTTAGAAACATTTCAGAGTATGATGTCTTGAACATTAAGGAACCGTTATTCTCTATGTGACCTAATGTTAATAGAAATATCGAAAAGTTTCCAGGTTGGACAACTAGTATGACTCTGCCAACCTCAGCACTCCTTGTTGTCACTAATCAACTTCTGGCTGAAACTCGAAAAAGAGATATTTATTTCTAGCATGTAATTTCCATCCACTCTGTAAAATTTTTTATTGAATTTCATTTTCATTTTAGATTCAAACGTTTTTGTAATTTTAATGATTTAACAATTGATATCCATTGAACAGAATGTGGACAGAAAATTAAATATAAAACTCACCGTCTTCAACAAAGATCGAGAACGTGTGGGATGAATCTGGAGACAAAGCTCTGCCGTAACCACACCTGTACCGTCCTGTGTCTGACTTCTTCAGCTGTTTGATGGTCACAGACAGTCCATATTTAGATCCTTGTGTATATTTGATGCTGTATCTGCCATTCTGAGCTCTGTTCTCTTCTGTTTCAACCAGGATGTCTTCTTTTTTACATTCATCCTTACAGAAGAACTTCCTGGTTACATTGACAGAATTGAAGCATCCAACTGTGACACTTCCTCCCTCAGTTCCTACACGGCTGAAACTAGTATTGTCAACGAATTTTGCAGCTGAAAAGATGAACAATCAACAGTTACTGTCTGTACTTCCTGTAAGATGCTGCAGTCTGATCACAATATTTCCTGCTTCACATTTACACAGATCCACAGAGTCACACTGGGAGCTGCCCAGTTCAACCAGTCTGACTGCTGGAGTAATGATTGCATCCAACATTGATACACTGAGTCAATGGGCCCTATCTTACACCCTGCGCAGTGTGTTGCAAAGCGCAGCGCAAGTCGCATTGCTATTTTAAGACCGGCGCATTTGTCATTTTCACGCCTAGCGCCCGCGTTGTTAAAGTAGCAATAACACTTGTGCCCATTAGTGCGCCCATGGGCGTGTTGATTTAAAAGTAAGGTGTGGCCAGGCGCATTGTTGGCGCATTGCTATTTTGAGGAAGCAGAGAACGATTGCGCTTTTGACCAACAAAAACCTGGGGCCCTATTTTGATGATCTAAAGCGCAGCGTCTAAAGCACATAGCGCAATTGCATTTAGGGTGTGTCCAAACCTACTTTCGCTATTTTAACGGCGGAAAAATGGTCGATGCGCCAGGCGCATGGTTCAAAGGGGTTGTACTTAGTCTCCTCATTAATCATGGGTGTGTTTTCGGCATAACATGAAATAAACCAATCACAGTGTCATCTCCCATTCCCTTTAAGAGCCAGGTGCGCTTGGTTTTAGGCGGATTGCTATTATGACGGCACATTTGCCAAAAGGGAGCGCTTCTCTGCTCGTGCCCAAAGGGAAAGCGCACGATCCATAACGCACACACTGGCCCCTGCTGCCCCAAGATCCTCCCGTGGTCCACAGACCACCAGTTTATGATCCTGTTCATTCATTTGCTGCAATTTTATCCTTGTTTGGTTTTTGAAAAATCGTTTTGTTCAGTCATGGAGTAACAGGTCAAATCAGCGGAGTTTAAATTGCTGAACATGTGGAAACCTGATGACTGTAATCTCAAAAATGTTGAAGAATATGTATAAGAATATAGAATCAGTGCAGATTTATTCCCTTCGTTAGTTTAATAATTGTTTTCACCTCATTTATTTTCTCATGTGTTCCTCATGTCATCATGTATTGATGAAGCAGGAAAGCTGATCAGTGTGTGATCAGTTGTTGTCTGTCTGTTTAAATACCTACGTGTCACAATTTGGTCAAATAATTAAACAATTTAACCCATAATTACTGCGATTAGTTAATTCTGATAAATATTATGACTGACATGTAATTTCTTTAATTATATTAATATACACAATAATAATCTTTCACATTGTAACACTTTCATTTGTTACCTTTTGCGTGTGTGCACTGCTGTGCGTCCTGTGTGTGTAACAGGCAGAGTGTATGTTGTGCACCTGCCTGTGTAGTTGCATATTACATAATGCGCCCTTAAAATAACAATGATACGTTGCGCCATTGACTTTAGACCAGGTTTTTGTTGGTCAAAAGCGCAATTGCTCTCTGCTTCCTCAAGATAGCAATGTGCCAACAATGCGCCTAACCACACCTTACTTTTAAATCAACACGCCCATGGGCGCACTGATGGGCGCAAGTTCCATTGCTATTTTAACAACGTGGGCGCTGGGTGTGAAAATGACAAATGCTTCGGTCTTAAAATAGCAATGTGACTTGCGCTGCGCTTTGCGACACACTGTGCCGGGCGTAAGATAGGGCCCCTGGTCTAAAGTCAATGGCGCAATGTCTCATTGTTATTTTAAGGGCGCATTATGTAATATGCAACTACACAGGCAGGTGCACAACATACACTCTGCCTGTTACACACACTGGACACACAGCAGCGCACACACGCAAAAGGTAACAAATGAAAGTGTGAAAGTAACTAATCGCAGTAATTATGGATTAAATTGTTTAATTATTTGACCAAATTGCGACAATACAAATATTTACACAGACGGACAACAGCTGATCAGACACAGATCGACTTTCCTGCTTCATCAATACATGATGACATGAGGAACGCATGAGGAAATAAATGAGGTGAAAACTTATTAAACTAACGAAGGGAATAAATCTGCACTGATTCTATATTTTTATATATATTCTTTAACATTTTTGAGATTACAGTCATCAGGTTTCCACATGTTCAGCAATTAAAACTCCGCTGATTTGACCTGTTATTCCATGACTGAACAAAACGATTTTTCAAAAACCAAACGAGGATAAAACTGCAGCAAATGAATGAACAGGATCTTAAACTGGTGGTCTGGGGCTGACCACGGGAGGATCTCGGGGCAGCAGGGGCCAGTGTGTGCGTTATGGATCGTGCGCTTTCCCTTTGGGCACGAGCAGAGAAGTACTCCCTTTTGGCAAATGCGCCGTCATAATAGCAATCCGCCTAAGAGCAAGCGCACCTGGCTCTTAAAGGGAATGGCAGATGACACTGATTGGTTCATTGCATGTTATGCCGAAAACACACCCATGATTAATGAGGAGACGAAGTACAACCCCTTTGAACCATGCGCCTGGTGCATCGACCATTTTTCCGCCGTTAAAATAGCAAAAGTGGGTTTGGACACACCCTAAATGCAATTGCGATATGCGCTTTAGACCCTGCGCTTTAGATCGTCAAAATAGGGCCCAATATATCATAAACGTCTCACATTCTTCCCACAAATTAATTAAATCCTATCTGACTTCATTTATTCTTAAACTTGAAAATCATAAAATGGGATGAACATAGTAAATATATCAGGTTTTATGACTTTCACTTGAAACTCACCATCTGTAACTATGAGGTCAAAGTCACAGTAATCATCTGGGCCTGAGGATCCACCCAAACCATATCTGTACCGTCCTGAGTCTGAATTCTTCAGCTTTGTGATATTTACAGTCACAATTCTTCTTCTAGAAGATCCTTCTTCATATCCGATGCTGTATCTGCCACTCTGAGCTGCGACACCATCTGTTTTAATGAGAATGCCTTCTTCTTTGCATTCTCCTTCACAGAAGAACATTGTGCTTCCAGATGAATTCAAGGAGCAAAACAGTGAACCACGTCCTCCTTTAGCTCCAGTATATTGGTCTATTGCAGTGATGAGTCCAGTGTTTCCATCCTGCAGTGCTGTTGGAAAGATGAACAGTGAATACTGATGATCAATACTTTGTGTATTGTAGACTTCCTGTAAACAGACTGTAGATTAATGAGGGCTAATCCATCAGTTCACAGAGAAGCAGAGATGATACAGAGGCAGCCATTAGCAAAGTTTTCACTGACTGTACAGCAGTTGCTGTTGTTCTACTTGTAGCTGCAGTTGTAGTCACAGTGTCTCTGGGTAACGTCTGTTTTTCAGTGTTTTTCTTTCATACTTTCTAATATCAAACACATGAATGAGCAACAAATATTCATGATGGATGGTTCATAACAAGCTCTCTTGCTCTAACAAGCCAAAGACAAATTTCCACTGAGGTGGACAATAACGTCAATTAAATAATGAATAAATCAATATGTTTTGTTAAATTCGATTACATTCATTTAGTTAAATTACAAGATTAGGTTATAAAGTAACAGAATAATTTAGAGATCAACAGGAAAACTAATTAACATGACAGCAACATAAAAACTTGTGTGATACAAAGCTGACATTTGTTAAAATGAACACAACGAATGTCCAGAAGCAGTTTGTGCTGCAGCTTTACAGACACAGTCAGGTAATCAGTCCTCACCTGATAAGAAGCAGAAGAACAGAACATGGTGGATATTCATTCTGAGTTTGATCCTGATGCAGAAAATCATCAAACTGTCAGAGAACTGCCTCAATATGTCTGTCTGATCAACCAGGAAGCTGAAGATGATTTAAGCTAACATTACTTCCCCCCCCCCCCTCTCTCTGTGTGTGTTTGCAACATGATGATGATGGTTGTGGTTAAGTGTACATTAATGAATGAATATATGAATTAATAATTTCATGGTGTATGTAAACACATCAGCATCAGTATATTGACCTCATACAAATCTGTAAATACTGTATAATATCCCAGGAGATATCCAACAATAAACATTAAATAAATACATAAAGCCTATCCCATATGAACACAAGTGTAATATTAATGCGTGTAGATGAATCCATCAATCAATTAAACTTTATTTATATATACTTTATTTATTATATTTATTTATTTATAGCGCACATTTCATGCAAAGTTGCAATACAAGGTGTTTAACAATACAATGAAAATACAACAATACAGTGAAAATAAACAGTAATATGAGGAAATGATAATATAGGAAATAAGAGACATGGTAGAACAGAGAGAGTGTAGCACAGTAGAAGAGGATAGATTCAAATAAAATGGATTAAGAGGATGCTAAACTAAAAAGGTGTGTCTAGCAGACTGTTCCAGAGGTGAAGACCAAAGACCATATGGATGTTGTTAAGAGTTCCACTATATGTAGCCAAGACAAACTCTATTCAGGCCTACTTTCAGACCTATTCTAAATTGTTGCACACTCAATTTAGAGACAAATTAACATAATGTGTTGCACCATCTTCTGAAGAATTTGCTCAACATGAGCAACGTGTCCTAAACCAGAAGTGACCCTTCTAAAAATTACCATAAATGTACCAACAAACATTGCAAACTTAAGCAACCACCTGAAACTCTGCGGCAATACAGGAGCTGTGTTTATGCATCTTGCAGAAATCCTTTGATATTGATCTAAAAAAGCAAATGTTTTATCTTCCTTATGCATGACAAAATGTTCATCTTTTCATGTAAAGTCATGAAATTGTCAGAGATGTTGAAGCTCTGAAGTTCCTTTAAGGTAAGTAAAGACACCTCCCTTGGGATAGGCTGACAGTAGTTTTGAAATGTAGAGGGCCTGCTCCAGAGATGTGCTGATTAAAGGGCCATTCTGGAGTACTTTCAAACCTCCAACACCTTTTGCACCTACACATTTCGTCGTGATCCTGGCTGTAAGGACATACTTGACTCTATAGTCCAGGGGTGTCAAATTCAGTTAAACCGAGGGCCACATCAGCACAATCGTTGCTCTCAAAGGGCCAGATGTAACAGATGTAAATATAATTAAATTTAGATGTAACTATTCCTTAATGTTAAATAATGCTGAATTTATTACTTATATATATATATATACACCCTCCATCTGCATCAATTTTTCTCTTTCTGGACATTTTGGGGTCATTATTTATATTTCTCAATTCCACTTGTTGGGAAAATCGCATTGATGTGGATACTTTGCAGTCCAGTTGCGGGATACTGTCACTTTGTGGATAATATAATCGGCATGCATTGTGGGAAATGTAGTTTTCAGTCAATGCACACTTTTGACTTTTATTTTTGTACAATCAGACCTTTTTTCTCTCATGGGCCACATAAATTGATGCAGTGGGCCACATTTGGCCTGTGGGCCTTGAGTTTGACACGTATGTCCCATTAGGCCCATTAGTAGTAGCTTTGAATTTGGTTAGACGTCTAAATGGAGAGATGGATCGTACAGACATTAGTGTAGCCACACAGGGAAGTTATTTGAGCGGCATCATCACTAGATCACTCCTTAGAGCGATTTTGCAAGCGGTAATTAAGCTCCCTGTAGAAGAGGAAGAAGTGATAACCATACTGGTAGAATCAGAAAGAGAGGAGGAGTTTATTGAAACTCTAGCACAAAGTCTGACAATAGACACAGAAGAGACAGTGAGTGGTTGGTCGAGTGAGCCAGATGAGTATGAGAATGAGTCTCCTGATGAGGATAGTGAGGATGAGTACCCATGGTTTCACAAGCCAAAAACAACCAATTGGACACCATCTCTCCCTCAACATCCTCTTTAAACAGTACACCGCTGAAAGAAAGTAATGTATTCTCCTAACGACGCCCCTTTTGCAGTTCCGACCAAAGTTATACCTACAGAACGTCCGCTAAACATTACCCATTACCCATTAAGTTCTAATATTCAGGACAATTACACCCTCAGTTAGGAGGATTCAAATGTGTTCTGCCAACCCAATTAGCACTCAGATTAGACAAAAAGTCTAATCTGAGGAGCTATATATAGGGAGCTATATAGATGCAGGATATGATTGCATGAAAAGCAGCCTTGAGACACTGTGACTAGACAGATGGCAGCTAATTATGTGACTGAAGTTCTGCAGTTTCATCATACTTAACCACAATGAAGACAGATGCCAACAGCTATACCTGTGCAAACTGCAAGTATGATGCCACCCACTTGATATGGATAAAATCCATAACTGACCAGGACAACAAAATGTCAAGCTGTACTCTTATGTTCTCTCAGACAGAAGATAACATGCATTGTTTAATAAACCAAGAGCCTAATGGTGAACGAAGGCCAGATGCAGGCGTCACCAGATGAGACGAGGCAAAAGCAAAGATACAAATTCAGGTCAAAGGGTTTTGATTCAACTGATGATCTAAATGCATTAACTCGCTTAAAGGCTGTGTTTTGGACTGTCGGGATTCCGATGAGTTTGGGACATCGTCTGATCAACAGAGGATGTTTCTCAGTCTATCTCCCTTGCAAGGCCTGTTTCTTTCATTAAAGCGTTCCAGATAAAACTCAAACAGATTTCTCTCTGATTCTTCTCCTCTTCAACCTGAAATCTGCCAGTGAAATCAGCTCCAAAATTCCACAACACCACTGACTACAGTGTGCGAGGTCAGGGAATTATACTGCAAAACCTACCAACACCAGCGCTTGTGCTGCAGAGACCTACATTGCTGCTGTCCAAACTTGTAGGAGCAACATATCCAGGTCCAGTATTAGATAGGGTTATGGAATTTTGATTGGTTTATAATAAGAGAAATATTGTCTCAACAATGAAACTAGGCTCATGTGTGATCACAGTCACGCAGGTGGTAGCTGTGATGGGGCCACCAGTCAAAAGGACCAGACGGAGGTCAAAAGGTATAAATATCCTCAGTTGGGTTTCCTAAACATCTTTGTAGCACACACATGCTACCTAACACTCTGACCAGCGCCACCACTTACCATAAACGTCCACTCTCTCAATTTCGAGTATGCTTCGACCAAGAGAAGGTGTTGAGAGTTCCACTATAAGTGGCCAACACTCTATTCAGGCCTACTTTCAGGCCTATTCTAAATTGTTGTACACTCAAGTTGGAGACAAATTAACATAATGTGTTGCACCATCTTCTGAGGAATTTGCTCAACATGTGCAACGTGTCCTAAACCAGAAGTGACCCTTCTAAAAATTACCATAAATGTACAAACAAACATTGCAAACTTAAGCAACCACCTGAAACTCTGAGGCAATACAGGAGCTGTGTTCATGTATCATGCAGAAATCCTATGATAGTGATCTCAAAAAGCAAATGTTTTATCTTCCTTGTACGTGACAAAATGTTCATCTTTTCATGTAAAGTCATGAAATTGTCAGAGATGTTGAAGCTAAACTATACATGGTAATATAAGGAAGAGGAGGGTGGAAGCCTTAAAAATAGGGGAGGGGGCAGATGAAGGAAGACTCTGGACTCTTTGGGAGAAGATCCTTTAGATCATTTTACAGACTCTTTTATTTTTAATTTTTGTATTTTTTAGATTTTGTAGATTTAGATCACTTGCTTTTTAAAACCAAATAAAACTGGTTTGTATTTTTATACACTTCAACCAAAGTTCCTGATTTGTGCTCATCACTGAGGTTCTCTGGTGTTCCTTTAAGGTAAGAAATGATTCCTCACTTGGGATAAGCTGACAGTAGTTTTGAAATCTAGAAGGCCTCCTCCAGAGATGTGCTTATTAAAGGGCCATATCTTATAAACTCTTATTAAATTAAAAATTTAGTGTTGGGTATTAAATGATGGAATTGTGTCAAATTATTCCTGGTTCAGTGACTAATGCTAACATACAGAAGTGCATATGTGTTAAAGGTAGAATTTCCACACATGTTTAGGTTAAGGTTTTATAATTAGGAGTCTTATTTGGCCAGCTGTTAGGTACAAGGCTCCGAGGCTGCCCTATAAAACTGGGTGAGTACCCTCAACCGACAGACTGAGCCTCCTCCAGAGATGTGCTGAGTAAAGGGCCATCCTGGAGTACTTTCAAACCTCCAACACCTGTTACACCGACACAATTAGTCGTGATCCTGACTGTCAGGACATACTTGACTATAGTCCCATTGGTTCAGCGACAGATTGGTGGAGGAGAGAAGCAAGTCTGAATTCTGGTTCCCTAAGAAAGGCCAGGTGGTCGTGTGTGTAGATTTTGGGAACTATGTTTGATACCAAGATCAGACGTAGAGGACTGCCGTCTGTCAGTGTTTTATCTACATCGACTGGGGTATTGGTTATCAGTAGGACAGAGATGTTGAAAAAACGATTCAGATCAGTGGGAGACATGTAGCCTTAAAACATTGTGTTTTTTCTTCCTTCCATTAGTACTTTGACACACTGATGACACATATTCACACCTCTGTAGCTTCAATCTGTGTTTTAAGGTCATCAGATAAACATCAACCGCACAGTCACCTTCAGCAGCGTTTCATGGGCTGTTACTGCAAATAGAATATGGTCAAACTTCACTAGATTCATATCATTCATTAGTAATGGCTCAGGGGTCTGTATCAAGACGAAAGACCAGTCTTACTAACAACAACAGTGTCTCTCTCTCTCAACCCAACAGGTTGAGGCAGATGGCGTCTCAGACTCAGGTTTACTACAATGCAAGTCAGGTTTATAGCAGTCGCATTCATTACAATCATATGCACCAACACATAATAATATTGTACACAATTTTCTATCCTGCCAAGATTTGGAGGCTATGTGAAATTGTTGCCACTGAGAAGGATATTTTATGGACATTAACTATAAAATAAAGCAAGTTGTTCTTGTTTAGGACAGATGATCCATCAATAAAGTTAAACCAGTGTGTGATTTCATCTATGGATTTCACATATCTTTGTTACTGACATGTAACCTACTCTATATAGCTGATGCTGTAAATAGATCATAATAATAAATATCATAATATACAGGCGATAATATCACAACCACTCCAACACATCGCCGGTACGCTGCACTGGTTCATACAGTGGAGAAGCTGTAGAGGCACCGGTGGTTGTATTCAGCTGAAGTGTAAGTGCACTACAAATCTGGACATGCCAAAATTAATATCTGATTGTTTATACCTGGTCTTATACGTAGTAACGTCCTATAACTGATTTGAATATGAGATTATCATAACATCAACATCACCTTATTTTCCACTCCCAGAAACTGAGTCCTTTAAGTTAATTTAGGAAGAGTTTCATAATGACTCAGTAAAGTAGTTTTGATAAAGTTCATTAAAGGCTTCTCATAAATATCACATTATAAAGTGACACTTGATGATTACAGGCCAGAAAATGTATGATGCAACATGTGATGTCAAACAGGAAAAGGTACAAAGATGAGCAGCTCAGATTAAAAAGCTGCAGCGTTCAAAACAATTTGAATCAAATGTTAAAGCTCTCTGTGTAAGTGTCTTTGTCAATACGACCACTAGGAGGCAGCAGAGTCAGACACATTTAAAGTTTACACATACTGGCTGTAAAATGACTCACTATGGTGGACAGACCTTCCTACAGTATTGATGCTGGAGCAGCAGTCACTTCCTGTCTAAAGAGGTTCAGATTCATCTCCTCTGATTTGAGAATGAACTCTGCTCCCAGGCCACATCTGCTGACAAATGGGTGACTTAAATCCACTCACAGAAAAAAAAACAGCAACAACACAGCAGTACCAAATATACAAACAAAAATAAATCATGTTTACACACTAATTAGTACTGTCAATGCTGTTCTTGTCTCAGAGGTAATATTTATTTTGATCATTTTTAAGAAACTTGTTGAAAGTTTCACTATATGTGGATGAGACAAACTCTATTCAGGCCTACTCTCAACCATTTGCAACATTTTTTTTAATTAAAGTGACAAAGGACAATTTAACATCATGTGTTGCACAAGTTTCTGAGGAATTTGCACAAACTTGTGCAACATATACTAAATTAGAACTGAACCTTCAAGAATGACTAAACGAGTACAAACATCACAAAACTTCCAGTTGAAGTTCTGAGGCAATACAGGAGCTGTGTTCATGCATCTTACATACATCCTTTGAAAACAATCTCAAAAAAAGATAATAAGAGTTCAAAAGTTCTATCTACCCTGTACATGACAGATGAAGCTCACTATGTTGTTTTAAGTCATCTTACATCAGCATGAAATTGATTGATTAGTATTTTGACGATTTTAATCTGTGTGTATAAACCGGCCAAACGTCTGGATCTTAAATTAAGTTATAAGAGAAATAAACCAAACAAGTGTTAGCAGCAGCTCGGCTAACAGCCCGTACCGGATGTCCATGGGTCGCCCTATATCGACACACACCGTCATCACAGTCGGTCTTTTCTTATCGTTTTGACTGAGACGCCTAGTGGCTGAAATTATATATTGTGCATTTAATAGTTAAAAACAAAGTAGTGGAAGGAACTCGCACAGCAATTGACTCTGTGAGCAGAGTATTTGAGAAAGCATTGCAGAAATTCTTATCAGTCTTTCACAAATTCAAATGAGCCTTATTGGCTATATTTATTATCATTGTGGTCACAGTTGCCCTGGGCATTTTGCATAAATTAAGTTTGTCTCAACCTATAGTGAAATATGTAGGCAAATTTATTTGGATTCTGATCAAATTCATAGCTAAATTATTATGGTTTGGAGTAAAACTGATATGGAAGCTGATGCACATCGTATGCCATTTTAGTCTCTATCCTTGTTGAAGAAAGGTCAGGCGCTGAACTCAACGTTCGACACGAAGTAACGATTCGTCTCTGGATTTGCAGGAAATGAACAGGCTGATGTGAATCATATGATTGTTTCCTGTTGTGGATCATTAAAACATTCAAACTAACATTATCATTATATATGTGAGCTAAAAGTTAAAAGAACCTCTCAACCTTCACTGTCTGTTTTGATGATGTAATAACTTCCTCTTTAGACCTAGCAACGGTTGTCATGCAGTTTTGTGGTTTGGCTCAAGGCTTCACACACACTCAGGGTGTTCCTCCTTAGAGGTATGTCACATCCTGCCTGGACTTTGTTTGGTTTTTGGACTTTTTCTGTTCTTTTGGGTTTCTGGTAGCTTAGAGTATTGTGTTCTTTGGTTTCCTGGTTTCTCTGTTTCCTCCTCTTGTGTTCATGTGCTCCTTCCCTCACCTGCCCTGCATCACCCTCTTTAGTCCTGCCCTGCTCTGTGTCTTCCCCTCACCTGCCCTGTATCAGTCTCGTCATCCCTGCCCTGCTCCCTGTGTTTCCCTCAGCCAGTCACTCCCAGCCTATCCTTGTGTCACCTGTTCCCCATTCCCTGATTAGTTTAGTTTGTATTTAAGGTCTGGTTTTCAGTTGAGTCTTTTTTGGATTGTCTTTTTTTTTTTGTCTTGTCAGGCCTGTTCTGTTGGAGGTATCCCTGTCCCAACAGTTTTTGTTTGCATGCTTGTGTCAAAATAAAGTGTTTTCTTCAGTCCTGCTTTTGGCTCTGCTTCTGGTCAACTCATCCCTGCTACATCCTGATAAGGTTTTTCTGACAGCTGTTAAACTTTAAGAATGGACAGATAAACTCAATGTTAAGAACTCTGTGTAAATTATCATTTGTGATATTTTCTACAGTTTGAATTGAATTGAAGCGAATTGAAGAGACTCCCCACACATTATACAGTTAATCAAACCATGACAATGTTTATGCTCAGGAACCTGCAAACCAGTGAAATTGTGAGCCTTATTTACTATCTTACAATATGTCAGTGTAACTCCAAGCTGTTTTGGAAACTACGTTTGATACCTAGGTCAGAGGTAGAGGACAGCGGTCTGTCAATGCCTTATCCACACCGGCAGGAGACTATTTCAAACTATGAGATTGTTGTCATCGGTTCACTTGTATTTTTAAGGAATGTAATAAAAGGTTTCTAGACTTCCTCAAACATGTTTTATCTACTTTTGAATATCTAATTATCTTCTCCTATCCCATACATGATGCTGTTTCGTTAAAGCATTTAATAGTCTTTGTTTTCTTCCAACAAAGTGCAATGAACAGTTTAACATGATACACATCTCTGTAAACATGTATTCATTCTTTAGTTTTAAGTTTGAAACATGAATCTACAGAGGTAACCTCATAACGTTTGAAAAGCTGTGTCTACAACAAATGAACTCATTCTGTTCCTCACCTATTATGTTAGGGAGTAACCCCTCTAGCTGTCTTACTAGCACATTGCTAATCATTTTTGAGACTGATTGGACGCATATTCTAACATCTGATATTTGATTTTCAAGGTTTTGGTAGCAGAGTTATCAGGGCCTCTCTTAATGGAGTAGGAAGAATTTCAATAACAAATAACACTATACTAATATAATACAATAATAAATCAAATGATGGTGGAATTACTGTGCTGATGAACTGAGTGATGTGTTTCAAAGATATTTCATCTCTCTTTAGACTCTGACGTTGTTCCTGATCTCTGGAAGAATTCTAACATCATTCCAATTCTGAAGACCAGAACAACTAAAATCCTAAATATCTATAACATTAACATCACTAAGGAAAGATGAGTCTGGGAGAGGTGTTGCTGATGCAAAGTTATTTATTTTGAACTCTGGACATGAACATTTAGAGCAAACAAGCACATATGTAAGATTACTTTGTGTAGATTTTCCATCAGTCTTTAATACAATGCAGCCTCACATACTAATAAAAAAAGCTCAGATATTATTTCTATTTAAATCAACTCTTCAGATCGATTTTCAGTTTTCTAACAGAACTCAGACAGTGGTTATAAATGGTTGAATATCTGAATCAGTTTCCATCATATTGTAAAATTGACAGTGTAGATGCACTCTGAGACTCTGACAGCAGCGATCTGGGTTCACATCCTGAGTCCTGTGTGTGTGTTCAGGTTTGGTTCAGGTTAGTAAAAGATGCTGCTGTGGCTTCAATGTTCATGAACATGTTGAACTTCAAGTCACTGCAGACTTTTTTCTGTGTCAAACAGGGACCAGGATCTTTCTCTGACCTGAACCAAGTGCTACCAGAATCTGAACACAAACACACTTTCATGCTGCTGGAGTTTCTGCCAGCAGAGATTTTACTTCAACATCAGAGATTTTGGTGGAAAAACAACAACCACGTATGTTGTCTCTGAACATTTCACTCATATGTTCAGTTTCAACATTCAATTTAAAAGCATTAATAATAAATATATAGTCAGAGGGTCATGGTAGAAGATATAATGAAGCCTTGTTTTGATCAGAAAAATTAAAAGTATGTTTCACACATCTAAACATGAAAACCGGTTAAATTTGACCCTAACACAATAGGTGGGTTAAAACATTTCAGAATTAAACTGCAACATAGTAAAATATGAAAAAGTAGAGTCTGAATATTTTCTGAATGCACTGTTATATGCAATGTAGTTGAATATGAATGTTATTTCTAGGAGACAGAGTTGGCTCAAAGTATAGAAGAACAATATCAAACAACATTTACATTTTTGAAGAAAAAATGAACATTTCAGAATAAGCAAGTAAGAAGAAACATGATCAGTTGTGTATCATCAGAATAGAAGTGAAAAATAGCATGTTTATATTTAATATCTGCTGATCAAGCACAAAAATAAAGAAAGCGGAACAAACTGGAACCTTGCAGCACATGTTAACCTGCACAGTACAGAATCCAGATCCAAATCCAAACATCATCATTTGTTTGGTGTGACAGCAGAGTAGGTTTGTTCTGGATTCCTGCTGCCTGGATCCAGGTTCTGATAGACGGAGTCTTCAAAAGGGGAGGCTGGAGGACGGTTCTCATTGCGGACGGATAACTGAAAACAAAACAGAAATTACATCAAACCTGAATATAGAAGTAACCACTGTAACAGACCAGATATTGTGTTCTTTTTAATAATTGTTTGTTGATATTTTAGTGATAACTGGACAGGCCAGAGGTCTAGTAACAGTAATTATGATTTTATTTAATCATAGTTTTGTTCATACTAGTGAAGTAGTTACAGACATGAGATTGTTTATTCCTAAGTGCAAAAATAAAATGTCTGCCAACAGGAAGAGTTAACATGAGACATACAGACTTAAAGGAAGTCACCTCCATGTTTCTGTTGTCTGAGGTTCCTCTAGTGTTCAAAGTGGAGTTCCTCCTCATCTTCAGTTTGTAGAGGAGCAGCAGAACAACAGCAAACAGCACAACAATCACAGCCACACATACAACCAGAGGCCAGAAGTAACCTGGAAAAGAGACATAGGAAGAGAGAGAGACATGTAGTAGTTTGAAGGACTGGGATCTGTTGTCTTGTATTAGAAGCTTAAAGGTTCCCTGTGGAGTTTTTGACCTCAAGTATCTTGTTTTTACATGTGGATCTACATTGTGCACATGCGGTTTATGTGATACACATTCCTGCCAGTGGTTTCACATCATCCCACTGATCTACAGGATGCAGGAACCTGCCCAGAAACACAGCAATGCACCAACAAAAGCAGGAGAGAAGAAGACTGCAAGCAATGCAAGATTTAAAATACTTTAAATAATCAGCTTTACAAATATTTTATGATTAAGGAAACGTTTTCAACACTAATGTTGGACCTAAAGGATACACTCAGCATGTTTTGGTGGGTAACATTGAATATAGATATAACCTTGTTTACAAGAAAACTACACAGAGAACCTTTATCAAAAATGAGATTTTCCTGTTAAATAAAAATCTCAGACTTTGGTCTGAATGTTTCTTGACTTGTCATGTGCTGACATTACATGTTAATAATTATCTTACATCATTAGAAATGTAGGATGTGTTTAAACATTAGACGTGAAGATAAAAAGGAAATTTATTGTAAATTTGAATGTGAAATGTTTTCCTCTAGGTGCTGAACTGTCTTATGTGCTGAAACACATGTTGGACCATCTTGTTATTCTTATTAGACAACGTTGTTATGCTGAATTTTACTGTTTTAAGAGGACGTTTTGTTGCAGAGAGACAGTGATGGACAGATGGACAGACATGAACTGTCCTGTACCTGTAGACTGCTCTGAAGGTCTGATCCAGTCCAGTTCTGAAGTGGTTGAAGCTGTGAACAATGAAAACAAAGAAAATAAAATCCACAGGTTGGTTTTCTGACATTAAACATAAAAGCACAAATGTCTGAAAAGGTTTTTAAAAATCATACAAACTGATTGTTGTAAAATTAAAAACTAACATTATAAAGGCAACACATTTTAAATCAGATTACTTTGTGACTCTACAAATGAGTTTCATCTTCAGAAACATTTTAGAGTATGATGTCTTGAACATTAAGGAATGTAAGGAACCGTTCTTCTCTATGTGACATAATGTTAATAGAAATATAGAAAAGGTTCCAGGTTGGACAACTAGTATGACTCTGCCAACCTCAGCACTCCTCTTATTGTCACTAATCAACTTCTGACTGGAACCCAGAAAATAAGACATTTGTTTCTGTCATGTCATTTCCATCCACTCTGTAAATTCTATATTCAATTTTTTTAATTTAATATTAAAGTAAAACAAAAGAAGTTCTCATAATTTTAATGATTTATCAATTGATATTCATTGAATGTGGACACAAAATTAAATACAAAACTCACCATCTACAACTAAGATCCGGAACGTCTCAGATGAATCTGGAGACAAAGCTCTGCCGTAACCACACCTGTACCGTCCTGTGTCTGACTTCTTCAGCTGTGTGATGGTCACATACAGTCCATATCTAGATCCTTCTCTATATTCAAGGCTGTATGTGCCATTCTGAGCAATGTTCTCTTCTGTTTCAATCAGGATGTCTTCTTCTTTATTACATTCATCCTTACAGAAGAACTTCTTGGTTATGTTGACATTTTTGAAACATGGATATGTGATACTTCCTCCCACAGTTCCTGCACGGATTAAACGAGTGTTGTCTCCCAATGTTGCAGCTGAAAAGATGAACAATCAACAGTTACTGTCTGTACTTCCTGTAAGATGCTGCAGTCTGATCACAATATTTCCTGCTTCACATTTACACAGATCCACAGAGTAACACTGGGAGCTGCCCAGTTCAACCAGTCTGACTGCTGGAGTAATGATTTCATCCAACATTGATACACTGAGACAATATATCATAAACGTCTCACATTCTTCCCACAACTTAATTAGATTCTATCTGACTTAATTTATTCTTAAGCTTCAGAATCATTAGTCCCTTCTTATGAGGTTAGACAACAATGGCAACAATGTCATGTCTTTCTCTCATTTTATTCTTCACAGCAATGGCAGGCGGTCACTTAAAGAGCGGTCATAATGTGCAAATCATCAGATGTCAGTGGAGATACAAGATACACAGAAATTATAAATCACTCCATTAAATAAAATGAGTACCGTCACGTTGAAAAAGGACAAATCCAGGTTTGTTTAGAAAAACACGTAAGCCTGTCACCAATATATATGTATGTTGAAGTAGAGAAAGGTTGTTCGAATTAAAATAGCTAATAGCATTGTTGGAAAGCAAAGATATGTTGATTAGAAACGTATTCGTGATACATTACAAACGTAACTGGTTTGTTCGCAATACGTTTTCTTTGAAACGTAATTGAGAATGCAATTTAGTTATGTGGGAACGTAATTTTGAGGAGACAGGGTCGGATGAACATAGTAAATATATCAGGTTTTATGACTTTAAGTAGAAACTCACCATCTGTAAGTATGAGGCCAAAGTCACGGAAAGAATCTGGGCCTGAAGATCCACCCAAACCACATCTGTACCGTCCTGAGTCTGACTTGGTCA
This sequence comes from Euthynnus affinis, assembly GCA_029490765.1. Taxonomy (NCBI): domain Eukaryota; kingdom Metazoa; phylum Chordata; class Actinopteri; order Scombriformes; family Scombridae; genus Euthynnus; species Euthynnus affinis. Next base: position 34,913,100 of record CM055841.1, on the reverse strand, counting down.
GCTGTGTGATGGTCACAGTCACCTTTCTTCTTCCAGAAGATCCGTTTTTATAGCTGATGCTGTATCTGCCACTCTGAGCTGTGAAACCATCTGTTTTAATGAGAATGTCTTCTTTTTTACATTCTCCTTTACAGAAGAATTTGTTGCTTCCAGATGAAGTCAAGGTGCAATAAATTGAACCATTTCCTCCTTCAGCTCCAGCATAAATGTTTATTGCATTGACGAGTCCAGTGTTTCCATCCTGCAGTGCTGTTGGAAAGATGAACAGTGAATACTGATGATCAATACTTTGTGTATTGTAGACTTCCTGTAAACAGACTGCAGATTAATGAGGGCTAATCCATCAGTTCACAGAGAAGCAGAGATGATACAGAGGCAGCCATTAGCAAAGTTTTCACTGACTGTACAGCAGTTGTTGTTGTTCTACTTGTAGCTGCAGTTGTAGTCACAGTGTCTCTGTGTAACGTCTGTTTTTCAATGTTTTTCTTTCATACTTTCTAATATCAAACACATTAATGAGCAACAAATATTAATGATTATTGATTGATAACAAGCTCTCTTGCTCTAACAAACCAAAGACAAATTTCCACTGAGGTGGACAATAAAGTCAGTTAATCAATCAATATGTTTTGTTAAATTCGATTACATTCATTTAGTTAAATTACAAGATTAGATTATAAAGATGTTGCAATTAGTAACAGAATATTTTAGAGAACAACATGAAAACTTGTGTGATACAAATCTGACATTTGTTAAAATGAATTAATATGTCTGTCTGATCAATCAGGAAGCTGAAGATGATTTAAGCTAACATTACTTCCTCTCTCTCTCAGTTTGCAACATGATGATGAAAACAGATATTTGTTTCTAGCATGTCATTTCCATCCACTCTGTAAATTCTATATTCATTTTTTTTTCATTTTAAATTAAAACAAGTTTTTGCTATTTTAGTGATTTAATAAATGATATCCATTCATAAGTTGATATTTATTGACCAGAATGTGGACAGAAAATTAAATATAAAACTCACCATCCTCAACAATGATCGAGAACGTGTGGGATGAATCTGGAGACAAAGCTCTGCCATAACCACACCTGTACCGTCCTGTGTCTGACTTCTTCAGCTTTGTGATGGTCACATACAGTCCATATCTAGATCCTTCTCTATATTCAATGATGTATGTGCCATTCTGAGCTCTGTTCTCTTCTGTTTCAACCAGGATGTCGTCTTCTTTATTACATTCATCCTTACAGAAGAACTTCCTGGTTACATTGACAGAATCGATGCATCCAACTGTGACACTTCTTCCCACAGTTCCTACACGGCTGAAATGAGTGTTTTGACCCAACGGTGTTTCTGAAAAGAAGAACAATCAACAGTTACTGTCTGTACTTCCTGTAAGATGCTGCAGTCTGATCACAATATTTCCTGCTTCACATTTACACAGATCCACAGAGTCACACTGGGAGCTGCCCAGTTCAACCAGTCTGACTGCTGGAGTAATGATTTCATCCAACACTGATACACTGAGTCAATATATCATAAACGTCTCACATTCTTCCCACAGTTTAATTAGATTCTATCTGACTTCATTTATTCTTAAGCTTCAGAATCATTAAATGGGATGAACATAGTAAATATATCAGGTTTTATGACTTTCAGTAGAAACTCACCATCTGTAACTGTGATGTCAAAGTCAGAATAAGAATCTGGGCCTGAAGATCCACCCAAACCACATCTGTACCGTCCTGAGTCTGACTTGGTCAGCTGTGTGATGGTCACAGTCACAATTCTTCTTCCAGAAGATCCGTCTCTATATTTGATGCTGTATTTGGGACTCTGAGCTTCGGCACCATCTGCTTTAAGGAGAATGCCTTCTTCTTTACATTCTCCTTTACAGAAGAACTTGGTGCTTCCAGATGAATTCAAGGAGCAAAACAGTGAACCACGTCCTCCTTCAGCTCCAACATAATGGTCTATTGCACTGACGAGTCCAGTGTTTCCATCCTGCAGTGCTGTTGGAAAGATGAACAGTGAATACTGATGATCAATACTTTGTGTATTGTAGACTTCATGTAAAAAGACTGCAGATTAATGAGGGCTAACTCATCAGTTCACAGAGAAGCAGAGATGATACAGAGGCAGCCATTAGCAAAGTTTTCACTGACTGTACAGCAGTTGCTGTTGTTCTACTTGTAGCTGCAGTTGTAGTCACAGTGTCTCTGTGTAACGTCTGTTTTTCAATGTTTTTCTTTCATACTTTCTAATATCAAACTGTAGCAGTATAGAGGGCGCTGTGGGTAATTGGGTACACCTGGTGGTGGTCATTGGTCATGCTTTAAAGGTGGCAGTCTTCTCCTGCCTCTTCCTGCACCTCTCCGTTGCTTCTCTCTGTTGTCTTTGGGTACATCTCAAGTCTCTTATTTCATGTCTCCTCGCTCCTCGATCCTCACCTGAACCGGAAGTTGTTCCTGACACGCCATTTTGACAGGTGTCCCAAGTCTCTTATTCTGCCCCGAGGATCGAGGAGCAAGGAGAGATCTCTGAGGAGCGATGAGCAAGGAAACATGAGAGCAGACTTCACGGAAGTCTTTTACCGGCTGACACGCCCCCTTTTTGGATATCAGTTATTGTGATTGGATGCTCCAGTTGATCGAACTGATCTGATACATCACTGCAGTTTCATACCGAAGTGGAGACAGATAACAGATTAAATTTAAGTGTTTCACTCCCAAGTTTCATGTATTACTTGTTTTCTGATTCACCACATAGTTGAAAATCTGTTAATTGTCGGTCTGATCAACAAAAGAACCATAAACAACTTCATTTATTAGAGATATTTTCCCCTCTGGCTGACAGACAGACTCTTCCTGACTTTAATTTGATCCATAATAACAGCTAAACACATCTATATTTTACATCATTTATCGTTATTTCCATTAGGTCACGTGTGAGGCTAAAGTGTTGGGTGTTGGGTTGGGTTGGGTTTGATATGAGTCACATCATTTCAACTTTCCCTGAAACATTTTACCAAATACATATTTGGCAGATGACACCCTTATTATATTCTGGGTTATTGAATTATTAATTCACTATCAGGATTATCAAAAGATACAGATGCAGATAATCAATAAATAGTATAAACACATTCTGTGAGTAGAAATGTTTCCTGATCCTCTGAGCAGGACTCAGTATAAATGCAGAATGCAGGTTGTTATTCAGGTGTTTGTTAAACAGGTAACAGGCTGCAGAGAGGAAACAGCTGCTCTAGTGGTGATAAC